>CM052543.1:7713885-7787982 GCA_028533065.1 Trachops cirrhosus | reverse complement strand
GGGTGGGAGAGGGTGTTCAGGGTGGAGGGGAATGAAGGGGGGATAATAGGACAACTGTAATAGCATAATCAATAAAATATATTTAAAAAAAAAAAAAGACTCTAGAGAAGTTTGTATCATTTATTCTACACATAGTTTCCATGTTTTCCCAGGAATATGGTACCGCATAGATGTCCACTGTTTGGCATAGATTTGAAATGACGTGAAAAAACTCCAGCCGTCCTTTGGAGAGACGCCCAGTAGAACGTGAACCACCTTGTCCTTAGTACTGGGTGAAATTGGCTGTGATGTGCTCATGATTGAAAGGTTTGTAGTCGGCAACTCCTGGAAACAAGCACAGAGGGACAGGAGGTCACCAAGGTGCATATAACCATTCCCCCCTCCCAAGGGATCAGCCCATCATTAGAGAAGTAAAATCACTGCAGAGCGAGGTGGGCAGCTTGGTGAGTGTGGAAGGAGCGTTGGACCGAGATTTAGGGAGTCCTTGTTTCCAGGCTCCAGGTGGCCCTGTGGAGCATGTCTTTGGGCAAACCCCGTACATTATGTGAGCCTCATACATAAAATCGCACAAGTAATATTTACCCTGGATTAGAAAGAATGACTCCTAGATGCCTAGTATAGTACCTGACACACAAGTGTTCAATAAATGGTGATTATTATGCAAATGGCGTATTTAAGCCAGATTTAGAGCATTTGTGGCAGAAATTTAGGTTCACTTTTGATGTTTTTGAGAATTTTTGTCTTTCAGGGCAGGAAAGCTAGATGATGACAATATTGATGATTGGCTTTGGCATCAGAAAGAATAACAGTTCCAGGCCCAAATGTTTTTGGATCTCTGAGGCCTGTTTACCATTTCTTCTGTCAGAGAAGAGTAACAATTGACCACTTGAGAATAAACCTGAGTTAAGTTTCCTATGCAATTCTTGAGATGAAGGTGGCAGGGGAACTAAGACCAATAATGATTAGCATTTTGAACACATGCTGTGCAAAAAGCATTGCACTTATTTTAAATACATTATTTCTGATCCTCACAATAATGCAAGAAGTGGTGATTACTTTGTCCATTCTGTGGCTGTGGAAACTGGCTCAGAGAAGATTTACTACTTGCCAAATGCAGCTAGTACATCAGAGAAAGAGCTTGTAATCAAGACCCATGTGAATCTAAGATCCTTGTTCTAGGCTTTGCTGCAATCCCACAAATTCTGATTAGCCAGATTTTGTTAAATACATGTTAGGTTGTCAGAAAAACATGTCTCCCACTGGAATCTTGGATGTTGAAGCATCTTTACAGAGCCCAGTCTCGGCTATACTGTGACTTTGGCTGAGTCACATCTCTCTGCACGGTGACACTATCAGATTAACCAAGTAATGTCACCTTAGACAAAACCACACACTACTGCCCCTTAACTTGGAGGACATTTTAGTTTCTGTGCAAAAATTTTAAAGAAAGAATGTCGCTGAACTCTGGGATTTATTCGTCCCGCTTGCCTCCCGCACAAGGCATGGACAGACTTTCCTGTCTCAGGAGATGTGAAAACAAAACAGTAACACCAGGGAAGGCGAAGAGTGGATTCTGAGCGAAGCTGTGGTAGAGAGCACGCTCGCTCCGGGCTGGCCTCGCTCTGTCACACACGGGATGTGTGCCCCGTGCAAGCCCCTTCGTGTCTCTAAGACTGAGTTTCTTTCTCTGTCAAAAGAGAGTCACTAATACCTACAGAGCGGGTGTGTGAAACAAGAAAATGTGACATCACTACACAAATGGCTGTTATTCTGTCCCTCATAGTTGTTTATTACTGGTTGTGAGTTCACCGTGCTTTTGTTTTGTACATACGGTGTTTACGTTTTCAGTCCCAAGGCGGATATCTATCTTCTTCGATCACATAATAGTTTTTCTTTTTTTCTTTTTTGGTCCCTCTCACATTATTTCCCTTTTCCTTCTTCAGCCCTTATTGTTTTAAGTAGATCGATCCACTTTTCTTGTCCTCTGGATATTTTCCCAGAGTGGAGTTAGGATTCTGGATTTTTTTTTAAAGTTATTTTAGATAGCTATCCATTCTATCTATCTATCTAATCACCATATATGTACTCATAATATATTTGTGTGTGTACATACATATAACCACTGTATATATCATTATTGTATATGCACATACAATCTTACAATTATTTACTGATTAAATGATGAATTAATTAAATAAGGAAAAGAAATATGTGGCCTTCAAACGGTGGAGGAAATGCCCACATTTCTTTTATCCTCCCACCTTCAGTCAAGGGTGTTGTGCCACTGAGGAACTGCCAGTACGTCTTGTGATTCACGTTTTCAGCGATGTTGTTGATAGAAGAGACCACAAGGCCCCAAGATGTCATTGTGGTCTCGAATCTGTAAGAATAAAACCATGTGTGTGATTAACCTCTCACTTTAGGTCAGGCAATAAGGGGTTGAGATGAGGGGAGAGACATGGACATGATTTAAAGATCAGGTAAAATCATGCTTAAAAGAGAAAATGCAAATGATTGAAAAATATGAAATCACGTGGAATTAAATGAAATTTAAATGAATGGATTTAAAACAAAACTACCAACAAGCAAATTAAAATGTGTAAATGTCTAACAATGAGCAAATCATTAGGTGAGCAATGGAATGGACATCCCACATTGGATATTTTACAATTATGAAAATTGTATTTTTCGACAATTTTCAGTGACATGGGAGGAAGCCTATGCAATAATGTTAAGTGAAAATGTGGGATACACATTTTATATGAAATATCAATCTGTGCCATGGATATGGTGGATCACAACTATCTGTAAGATGCATAGAGAAAAATACCTACAAAATTATAAAAAATAGCAACAGTAATTATATTGTGGATGGGCAATAGAGGCTTTGTTTCCTTCTTTATGCTTCCCCCTCCTCAAAATTTCTATGTATATTTTAATTACAGTTACAGTCAGAAAAAGAAAAATCAGGCAAAATTAAAGCAAGCTCACAGAAGTAAAATATATTCAGAGGGTTGTTTGAAATTAAGTATTCTTGAAACGCAATTTTTATCCTGACTTGTCTATAGAAATTAGGGAACAATAAACATTCTACAAGGTCTAATTTTCTCCCCTGTGATTTATTTCTGTGTTCTACTCTTCCCCAGCAGGGCAGTAGGAGGAACATGAACTTCAGAGCCACTCAACTGTGGGCTCAGATCTCAACTCTATTAGTTACATGTTATGTGGCCTTAGGAATATTAGTTAACGTCTTTGGGCCTAAGTGATTCTGTCCATAAAGTGGGAATAATTAGGTCAGTCTTGGTTTTGTGTTCAGTCACAAAAGTTGCTTGTCCTGACGTCTTTTTCTAGAACTTCGTCTATACCTCCAAAAGCTTCCGAATGTTTCTCTTTCAAACATCCACAATTAAACATATTTGGAGGAATAGCCTTTTTCTCTAACAGTCCTTCTCTCTTCCTGACACTGCTGTCAGCAGTGGTGAAGCTTCTTTCTCTTGACCCCCACATCCAGCACTGACACAGCCCTGTGCCCTCCTCCTTGCCTTGAGTCCATGGACATGAGATGAAGTCCTCATCACTGTACAGCTTCAGCACTGTAGTCACTGAATGTTGAATGTGGCATTGAACGTTTTACAACATGGCTTTTCACATTTGAATCTTGCAGTGCTTCTGTGCAATATGCAGTCTGGCCTCCTTAGCCTGGTATTTCAAGCTTTTTACATTATCACCCAATTTATCCTTCCAGGCTCAATTAAATCTCAAATTCTGTTGTCAAGCTGGCCTACTTATTGGTCTTGAATTCCTTGCCCATTCCTGTCTCGAATGCTTTGTGTTAGCTATTCCTCTTCCTAGACACCACCCTCTTGCATTCCCTGTATGGCCCCTATTCTTTGAGTGCAGTACAAAGCCATGAGCCTTCTTGACTATTCTAAGCCACAATGGACACTCACTCCTTTCAATTCCTGTTTTTTAAAATGCTATCCTATATTAACTTGTGTGATTTATTTTTTCATGAGAGATCACAAGCTCTCAAGGAGCTATTAAATAAATATCTGTTAAATTATGAAAAGGAAAAAAGTAAGCAAATGAAGGGAAGAGGGAGGAACAAATGGGAATTCAGGTTAGGCTTGGGGAGAATGGCTAATGCCACTTGCAACACTCACTTGAACATGGGATTTTTGCGTTTTGCTTCTTCTAGGACCACAAGCAGCACGGATCCACTTCTCACACTAACTTCGGTGGTCACGTTGAAGAGCAGCTCCACCCCCCTCAGCTGGTTATTGATGGTGTACATGACAGTGATGTTGGATGCGGCGGTGGGAACAGGACTAGGATAGCTGGGTAGAGTTGGTTGCACCTCATGATCTGTGAAGAGCAAGGAGGCCAAATTTGTTAAAGATTATGGGGTCTGTATTAAAGGTGCAAAATCCCTGTGGTTGGCGATCCATCCCAGAAAACATTTCAAAAAATGGCAATGAGTTTGTGGATTGTTCTCAGGAACTGATGTGATCTATGAAGCTCTCATTTGCAGTCTGGAGAACTGATCGTAGGCTGAACCACTGACAGCTAGTTTTACAATGAACACTGATTTTGTTAAAAGAATCTGTAACTTGAAGGGAGGGTTGGGAGTCCTAAATCACGTATTTTATGTGATACTCGCCATTCAGTTGTTGTGTTTTTTTGTTAACCCCAAGAATCTGGAAACAAAGATAGTGCATTTCAGAGTATTTATCAAAGCACCTGAGCAACTATTGCGGACTCCTGGAAGGACTCCGTGGTCACCTGGTTAAGGCTGGGAAATCACTGGGAAGCGTTTGCAGCTGTGTCTGGCATGGCTGGGATTAGGGTACTTGATTGTGGTCTCCCTAGATTGTGCTCTGAGGTAGAAAAGGAGCTTTTTAACCTCTGCTTGTCTTAGGATGTCCACACAACATAAAATGAACAATACTTTACAGTAGCAGTTGAGTAGAAAGAAGAGTTGGAGGAATCTATGCCAAAGACTAGTTATCTATGGAGTGATAATATTTTTATGCAGGAATCCCACATTCTAAATGCATATTTTGTCATTGTATCTCTGTATTATATTTCTAATTGGGCAAAACAAAGGTATGTCCAATAAAAAGGTAGTGTGCCCAAATTCTGCCCCATCCCCTCGGTGTGCTGTGAGCACCGGGGATTCATGTTTAGGTCTTTAAGGCCTGGCTGAAATGTCAACTCTGCTCTTCTTCTAAGCCTCCCAGACAAAGTCAGTGATGGATGATGGGTTACACCCTCTTTGCTTTTGAACTGTGTATGGCTTTTATTTCTATTTACTAGTTATTTTATTCTTCCAGATATTGTGGTTTTCTATCTACATCTTTGTCAGCTGGCTTTGTAAAGAGGAGATATGATAAGATACTGCATATTTGGTATATTTGTCAAATGGATGAATGAAGTTACATGTTATTTGATTGTCAGGGTCATGGATATTCCCTTTCTATCAGCATCTCACAAAATGCTTTGCTCATAATAGGTGCTTCCTAAATGCATGCTGAATGAAGTAGACATGAGGGCCGAATTCTGCGTGTAGGGTGGGTCGTGGCTGTGTGTTCTCACACAACCCTTGGGGATCGGAAGTCAGATGTGGTTCCACCTGCGTGAAAGTAATGGGCATAAAAAAGCCTGTATGTCTTTAAAATTGGCCCACATAGCATTCCTGATGTAAGTAGCTGGTTTGTGGCATGAGGAGAGACAGATGTTAAGAGTTCTTACCAGGGCTGCAAGACACCTGGGGCACATCTAGGTATGTCTTGCCTTCCAGGGAAGGGAGGATTTGAGCAATAGACATAGGGTTGTGGAATTTCCCCTGCTTAATCTCATTAAGTATTGCATCCATAGTCTTCTGGCAATTCCACTCCTTGTTAGGTTGCTTAGGTGACACGGAGAGAGCCTGGGACAGAGGGGGAGAGAGAGAGGAGGGGGAGGGAGGGAAAAGAGGGAGGGGATGAAGGGAGGGAGAGAGAGGGGGAGAGAGAGGAATTAAGCATAGCTGAGAGTTGGCCTTTATGTGCCTTATAAGGGATACACTTGATCATTACTTTCTGATCACCCCCCCAGATCCAAGCTGAAGCTGCACAGGAACACCGTCTGTCTTGTTCACTGCTGCATCCCCACCACTGAGCTCAATGTCTGTCACATAGTAGGCACACACACTTAGATTCAGGGAACTCTACTGGCACTGCTGTATTTACTAACAGTTCTTGGACAGAATGAGGGCAAAGCAAGCCCTGGGGGAGCATCAGGCTAGGACGACATGGCCGTCTAAATGCAGTAGACCTCTTTCGTTTTGCGTTGTCCTGTGCACCCTTGGTGGACTCCCCCCACACTTTGTGACTGTGTTGGGACTGTCAGCCAGAGGCTCCACTGCCCTGGCCGCAGGGGTGGACTCCCGGCCTGGGCTGGAGTAATCATGCAATGTCATCCTCTGGGTGGTCGTGATTTGTGGGCGCATGCACCAGACAAAGTCCTTCCCTGATATACACACACTGGGGGAGAGAAGCATTTTTTCCCCTCCTGGGGTTATCAGCAGGTACTAGGCAAGTAAGCACTGAGCTGCTAGTGACCATCTTCCTTGGCCACTTCGGAGGAGCCAAGGGGCAGGAAAGAATGACAAAAACCAGGGCTGAGAGGTAAAAAAGAATCATCCCTGATTATCAGATTGGAGCCCTTTATTCTCATGAATCCTGAAATCACCTAATCTAGCCCTGGACACCCCAGTTTATGTGAAATAGCTAAGTCTCCATTTTTCTCAAGCAAAAATTACTTGGGTTTTTGTTATTTGCAAACTGAGTGTTGGTTTACATACCAAGCAATTCACTCCACTTTGCTGAATTTTTTGCCTCATGGGCAAAATAGCAATTGTAACTCCTGCTCACCTTTGGGGGACCCTTATGGCATGATATGCAGCATCATTTTGCAATGTATGACGCGTAGCTATCATTACCACCTCCCTCCCTGTAGGTTGGTGCTGACCACGGTCACCAGTGTGTGTTAATGGGCTGAGATTGCTGATGACCGATTTACCTGAAGCTTGAGATGGGAAATGGGAGAAGGGAGGGGGGAGTCAGAAACGGCTCTGTGAGCAGTAGTATGAACAACTAGACAGTTTTGACAGGCACAACCATCACCGTTAACCTTGGCGACCATGAACCACACTTGCCAGAGGCCACTTTATAGGGCAGTTTGGTGTAGGGGCATCGGGTAGGTACCCCTCAGCAACCATACCTTGTTCACTTGTCATATTCACCTCCCAAGTCCTGCCAAGTGTGGGATAACGCACTACCAACACCAACACTCTAGACAGGAGTAACATTCTAAGCTGTGAGAAATCATTAATAACTTTGCATGAGGAAGTTCATCAGATCCCTTTTCAAGTTACAGTTCTATTAGAGGAGCTGCAAAGCATGAGAATATCGATGGAAGAAAGGGGAGAACTTCTGGAACAGAGGAAATGCCTCGTGAGAGCCTCAGGGATGCAGTGTGGGCAGCTTGGGTCACTTGAAGGCCACTGACTTCCTAGAAGAGGGTGAGCGAAGGCTGAAAAGGAAGCTTAATGTCGCCACCCTTCTGCTGGGAGAGGCCTCCAACAATTATTGAACACCACATTGTGCCTGTGATTTTTTAAAAATACCTTTACAAGCTTGTTCTACTGAGGAAAAATGAAATTCAGGTAAATTCCATATTTGCATAAGATGGTGGCAGACCTACAATTTAAACCTAAGTTGTTATAGCTCCGGAGCCCTTTGGTGTTCTACACTGGAACACTTTGGAGTAGAAGAAGGTCATATATCACACACTTTGTGGTTTCAGACTTTGGGCTGCCTGGGTAGACTCTGAAAATGGGCCATAAGGGGGTCAGGGGGAGGCTTTTTGTCATAACTGATGGGAAATCCACGTGGCCTGTTATCTGCACATGGCTAAGGTCCTGCCTTCTGATAGGAAAAGATTTTCTTCTCAGGTACAGCTTATCAGAGTGTACCCTGCAGGTGATAAAATCTAAACAGAACTCACAAACCAAACTCGCCAAAGCAAACACCTCTCTGTCTTGCGCTAAGGTGAAGCAAGGTCATTTTAAGTGACTCGTGACTGAGCCCCTGTTCCTCCACAAAGCTGTCTCGGCCTGAGCCCTGGGATTGGTCCTGTACGACTTGGCCGTGGGGACCCTCAGCCTTTTGTTCCATAGCAGACGCCATTGACCATGACATGACGCAGAAGCCGACTTCTCGTTCATTGCTCTTACTCATGGTGCCCTGGAGTGAAGATTTTGTATTTACTCTTATGTTTAACATGAAGTAATTTTTAGTCCATTTATGCCTTTTGTATGATTTTCAGTGTGTGGACTGTCAATACCAGTCTGTGTCCACCCCTCTTCCCAAAGTGGTTTCTAACAGTAGTCCAGGGCTGTATTAGGTTTAGGGCTGGCCTTGTAACTCCATGCGTCTCTGTGTCCTGGGCTTTCTGAGTTGGGAAGTTCATGATGTTGTTTTTCTGTTAATCCCGTAGGGTATTTTGAAACTTTGAAGCATAGACTTCTGGGCTCTGGGCTCACAGATGACCCTTTAGTTTCTGATTCTAGCTGGTTATCTCTCTCCACTATCCGTGGGGTGTTTTGCATGGGAGGGTGCTGGCCTAATCCACCCTAATCAAGCAGCATCTTATCTAATTTAAACCTGGGAATCTATACCAGGGAAGCATAGTATGGACCTGTTACCAGACACACCTGGCCCCTCCTTGTACTGGGGCTCTTTGTGAGGTGAAAATGGGATCAAGATTGAAATAGAGCTTGACCAAGATAGGGTGTTCCCTCAGCGTTAGATTATTTAAATTAACCATTTTAAATACAAGCTCCCCCCTTTTATTTTGACTCAAAATGAAGGTTTATAAAAAGAACACCGACTGGCAAAGTAGAATTAGAATAAGTCAACATTTTTGAGGACCTATATTAATATCTTTTGTATATTTTGTATATTTTTATACACCAAATTTTCATTAGTCTATAATTATTATGAACAAATTGATCATTATTAATAATAAACCAATACATTTCTTGGATTCATTTGCTTCTTTTTTTCCTAAGGAAGGGAAAATAGTTCATGTAGATTTGTTTTCACTTTACCTATAAACTAGGGAGGAATTAACACTTACCTGCATTGTACCAGTAGAGAAACTGAGGCACAGGCACCGCAAGGAATCTACCTAAAGTCACGCTACCTGGTCTTTCCTAGAGATATGAGAAGAAGCCTGGTCCCTTGATCCCACAGTCTGGCCTCACTGGCATGGACCCAGCGAGGAGCATCAGTGATGTGTTTACCTGCATGGCAAGGCCAGTGCTGTAGATGTCCCCGATGATGCCATTGTCTTTGATCCTCAGGCTGATGTTCTCCACGGTATCCTTTAGCACCTGACCAAACAGGGTCCTGTAACCTTCCTCTGACCCTACAGGGATCTTGTTGTACATACAGGTCAGAGCCAAAGTCACCATCGCTCCCGTGTCTGTGAACCATAGGGGGATAAGACAGCCACCACCACAACAATACGGTCATCGAACATTTGCTGTGTGCTTATTGTGTTCCAGGCATCTTATCTCCTTGACTCTTCAGGACAGTCTGTGAAATAGGACCTATAATTATCTCCATTTAAGGGACAAGACCATGGAGTCTCCGGCTGAGTAACTGCCCAGGTCCACGCAGCTAGAAAGTAGCAGCACCAAGCCCTGGAACCCAGATCTGCATGACACCCCAGCTCATGCTTTTAATTCATGTAGACTGGCAGTGTATTCGATCCTGTTTCTCTTATCCCAGTGTTTATCTTTCCCAAAATGTCACTGGTCCTTGAAGGCCTAGCCGTCACCCCCTCTCTGTGAAGCCTTCTCTGGTCACCTCAGCACAACAGGCAGGCAGTCTCCTTCCTGAACTTCTGTGGCGTCGGCTGTTTATACCTGTTCTGCCATCTTGGCACTTTCTGCTGCTTTGTTGTTACCGTGCCCCGTGAACTCCTGCAGAGTGGGAGCTCAGCACCCCCACAGTAGCCAGGACAGGGGCTTTCCCACTGTTTTCGTGGGAGAACATGTGTGGGCTGAGTGAGCCAGCTCTGGCATGATAAGACCAGGACAAATAACAGCCTTGCCAGATGGCATCTTTTCTTTCATTGATCTTTCCTCCCTATCCCCATCTCCACCTTAAAGTTGCATGACCTCATTAAAGGTGACAGAGTTGTTCAAACCAGTGCTGTAAAAAAAGGTCCAAATTCCCCGTGCTGGCAGAGGTGCTCCAGATGGGAAATGGAAACCAATCTGTTCTCAACCCACCGTGAGGGGACTTGAGTAAATATCTACCTGCCTGATGGCCTGAAGGAGCTTGATGTAAGAGAGGTTGCTGATGAGGCATGTATAAGGTGGTGGAAACCTGAGAGGAGGCCTTTGCTTAGACAGGGCAGAGGAGGAAAGGTGGCTGTGAGTGAGGGGCTTTATTCAGAGAAGGGATCATGAGACGCGGAAGGGTGGGCCCAGGACGGACGTGGTGTTGTAGAGAAGAGTCCGTTCACAAGCTGCCACATGCTTGCAGAATGAAGGACCAAGATGGTTCCACTCTATCCCCAAAGGGGTACACGGTGGTCTCGGGGTTCAGAGAGCTGCTGTTTAACCCACAGCACAAGCTTGGGTGTTCTAAGGAGAAGCTTTGAGAGGAACAGAGTGTGGAAGCATTAGTAGTGGTAAAAGAGTGGGCCCAGGGCAGAGCTGAGTCTAGGCAGTGATTCAACCATTCACCCGGGAACAACTCCTGAGAAGCTGGTGCCATGTTTATTGTTCCCAGCGGAGATTCTGTAACTGTCAGACATTTCAAGCATTGTTTTGGTTTCTGTGTTTTACTATATCCCTTTCATTTACTCCTTAACTGACATGTCCAACAAATACTTGTTCAATATCGCCCCTCTACAGACATTTTCCTGGTCTCCAGCTCCTCCCCCTCCCACTTTTCCCTCTAACCCCACCATTTAGTGCCCTTGACATTCCCAGCTCTGGACAGTCTGAAAAGCAGCCACCGACTCACCCACATTGAAGGGAGAGGAATTGGCCAGCAGGGTCTTGGCGAAGCGGGCTGCTATCGGTAAGGTCGGCTCAGGGTTCTTCTGGCACAGTGCCAAGATCGCCAGACTGGGTCCGTAGAAGCTTGAAGCCTCGGCATTGGGGCCTTGGGAGGGGATAGAGGGCCTTCATGAGACTAACACCCACCACAGTGAGGACATTTGTGAAAAAAGAAAGGCAAACCTTTTAGATAGACATTGCTAGAAAACCTGTCTGAAAAGGAAGACACCATATTGGTGAAAATGCTGTCAATATTTCTTTTCTCTTCTTTCTTTAAAAAAATTATTTACTTACTTTTATTTTTTATTGTTGTTCAATTGCAGTTGTCCCCATTCCCTCCCCCCATTATTCTCCCCTGCCCTACCCACCCCCACCTCCCACATTCAATCCTCCCTCCACCCTGTTGTCTTTGTCTGTGGGTCCTTTATACATGTTCCTTGATGACCCTTTATTTACTTATTGTTAAAGAGAGGGGAAGGGAGGGAAAAAGAGAGGGAAAGAAACATCCCAAACCCTTAACCCAGGCTTGTGCCCTGACTGGGAATCAAACCGGCAACCTTTTGCTTTGTGGGACGATGCTGAGCCACACTGGTCAGGGCCCGTCAATATTTCTCAGAATAATAGTCTGAGAATGGAATTAAAGGGATGACAATGCAATTAAAAGGATGGTGCTAACTTCAGGCAGGTGATGGCATGGAAAGTCTGTGGCCCTGGGCTAGTGGCCTTTTCTAGTTCATTTGGATTGGGAGTGAGTAACTCCCCCATGGAATTAGCAGAGGGAACCTGAGTGGAGATACATCGTCCCTTTCCTAACTTTGCACTCTCCCATCCTTTCCTTTCTAGGCGTAAAGTTCTCAGGAAGGACCATTTGCCGCACTCTCCCCTCCCTTCTGGGGAGGTCTTACGTGAAGGTGCCCAGTTCTCCATTTGCCTCTGCAGAATCGATACTTGACTCCCGGGGTCTCGGCAGGAGGAGCTGAGGGCTATGATGTTGAGTGCAAGCTGGCCGAGGGTCAGATCTGTAGGGCAGAGAACAAAAGAGTGAGAGGTGTTTTCAGCCAAGAGAAAGCACGGGGTAGGGGGGGCAGGGCTGAATTCTCTGCTTTTTTCCAGATCATTTTGACTTTTTTAAAAAAAACATGATTAGTTTTTGATCTGTCTTAATTCTTAAGGAAAGAAGTATGGAAAAATACTTAAGGAACATTTAATCTAGTGGCCTCTGTGTGACTTGACATCCCCACCGAGAATCCTGCTATTTGTTTAGAAAAACAGCAGGAACTCCTATACAAATTCATATGTGAGAATTCGTATTAGTTGCCAGCTAATTTTAACTTTATTTTCTAACTTGAGTGTCAAGGCAACTCCTGGAGGTAGCAGAACAGAGACTTGATTGTCATTATCCTTGTTATTATTACTGTTAGTGCGATTGTTGTTATTGGACTCACCTGCATTTTGCAAATGAGGTTGAGGAGGCTCACAGACCTGGTCAAGGTCACAGATTGATAAGTGGCAGAGCCAGAGCTGGAAGCCTGCTGTTTTTACATCTCGTCTAGAGTTCTTTCTGTATCACTGCCCTCCTCTCTGAATGTCCTGATGTTACACATATTCTTCCCCGGTGTTTTCTAGATGTGTCCGGAAAGGTGTTTGGAAGATCTGGGTATAATCGGGGTGGGAGTGGTGTCGGGGCTGGTGCAGGGAGTTGGGGTCTGGGGTGGCGAATGGTTCAGGGAGCAAGACTCGGGGGGCATGTGAATGGAAGGGCTCTGACTTCTCACCGGCTGTGTCGCTGGCCATGAGCTTGTAAGTCAGGAGCTTCTGGGCCTCCAAGTTGTGGGCTCCGACCAGGTTCATGGCAATCAGGACGCTGGGGTTGGGGAAGGCTGAGTTGGTCACAGAGTTCTCCATTAACACCTGTATGCCGTCAACCAAGGGCTGCTGTGCCGGGGGAACAGCTGAGAAGAGACAAGCCATTTTTTTTTTTCAATCAGGGAACCACAGGTGTGGAAGCCAATACAAAAATCATTTAATTTCATTTTAGTTGGGTGTCTGAAATGCCAAAACCTGTAGTCTGTATTTTTTATTTATTTATAATTGTTTTATTGTTGTTCAAGTACAGTTGTCTGCATTTACCTCCCACCACTTCCCCTGCACCCCAGCCATCCCCACCTCCCTCCCCTGATTCCACCCACCCCTTGGTTTTGTTCATGAGTCCTTTTGCAGCTCAGTGGACAAGCCATTTACAAAACCCCTCACTGTCCTCCCCTCTTCACAGAAACTCGTTTGCTGTGTTTTTTACGGCAAGATAGGATTAGCATTGTAATTCTCCAGGACACCCCTTTCGGGGTGATTACTAAAGAAACATGGAAAAAACATTGAGATTTTCTTCTGAGGCCAATTAGTCCCTACATCTTCTCAAATAATTTTTATCTTTCAGAAACTCATTTCTCATTTGACTTCTTCAAGCGATATGGCTCCTGGACAGTTCATATTATTTGTAGCACATTTCCAGAATTCAGTTTTCCTTGCATCCATTTTTTTCTCATTCTTACATGATGAATTAATTAAAGGTTTGGGATATGCCTCAGCGAGGACCCAAAATCCCAACTGGTGGTGGCACCGGGTCAGGTCAGCCACTGAGTGACTCTGTCTGTGCACCGTCCTTCCTGCAGCGCTACTTCAGTCTCTCTTAACGTAACGGGCAGGGACTCGCCTCTCGGAGAACTTACGCAGGAAAGAGGAACCTCACACACTCGCCCCCTGACTCACCCTCTTTGGAACCCCTATAGTGATTGCCGTTTTCCACCACCTTCTCGTCAGCAGACCTCAGTGTCTGAGGTTTCTGCCTATCCCCGGGGTAACCACTTCCCTGACATCCTAGGGAAACACGGTGTACTCACAGCACGAGCTTCGGGTCTGGGTGCTGGTCGCAGCCACAGCCCAGAGAAGGTTCAGGAGACAAAGGGAAAACCAGGCCATCCCTCTCTCTCCTGTCTGTCCACGTCTCCTGTTCAAAAACCCCAGTATTATTAACTGGGTGTGTTTCTCTACTTTCTCTTATATACACTTCTCTTTATGGAACAGTCTGCCCTCCACGCCCGGCCCGCCACTCCTGACCACCTCGGCTGACCTCTCTCTCCCTGATAGAACTCATTTACATTGGCTTATCTAAGTCTACTGCCTATACATACCCTCCAGGGCCTCTGAAGGTGACTTCCAGGGAGCACAGTCACAGGAGCAACTGGGGCTGCCTGTGCAGTGAAGGCCGTGACGACAAAGTGCCCTTTACCAGAATCCTGGGTCTTTACCCTGAGAGGTTTGGCTAATGCTGGGTATAAACAAGACTTCCTCCCAGGCTGCTTTCCACCCTGTCAGACAGCTCTGTCTACAGCAACGGCTTCCTTGAGGTTTGGGCGATACCTAAGGCCCCACCTCACTCGATGGTTTGAGGTATGTGCTTTTCCACATGTCCTTTCAGGCTCTCAGGTGAGGATCTGCCAGGTGAGGTCCGGCTTCATGTAATCAGTGAAGTTGACCTGACCTGGGTTCCAGCCTAGGCTCTTTGAAGTTGTTTGGCTTTAGGCAAAGCAATGGACCAGTTCCCCAGAAATTTTGTTTGATGTCTCTTTCCTTATCTGGGGATGAAAGTAGTTTCAAATACCGGGGCTTCAGATGTTATCTTTTAAAGTAAGTAATCAGGAACCATGGGATCAATGAGCTGTATTAAGTGTGATGTATACACAGGCATGGGCAAAAGTGGGTGAAAAACTCTGCCAAAGTGTGCTTGGGTACAGCAAGTAGACCACGACATATAAATAATGAAGGCCGGCAATTTGAGCCCTTAGGAGACTGTACCCAGAGCACTGCATCACTGTGACATTCCTTGGAGTTAATGAAGCTGTTGTAATAATCACAACCTGCATGTCTTTTTCTGTATGAACACCTGTAAGCCTACTTATGCCCACCCCTGTGTGAGCGTGTGTGTGTATAACAGAGAACTGGGAATAATGTCTTAAGATTATGAGGAGGGGGCTAATGTTTTCTAACCACTGGATTTTAAGCAGCTCCTTTTAGGGTGACTTTCTCCAGCGGCTCCCATCTTAGAATAAAAGTAGAGGTCTTCCAATGACCTACACAGTCACCCTACACAGATCACCAGATAGTCCTGTACTATCTGGTATCTGGTTCCTTTTGTACCTCGCCTCCATCCACTTTGTCCCTTGCTCACTCTGCTCCAGCCATATAGAACTTGAAAAAAAATTAATGGGGGTGACATTGGTTTCCAAGATTATATAGGTTTCAAGTGTATAATTCTATGATACATCACCCATATATTGCATTGTGTGCCCACCACCCAAAATCAAATCTCCTTCCATCACCATGTATTTGACCCCCTTTACCATTTACTACCATCCCCCACAACCCCTTCCCCTCTGGTAACCACCAGACTGTTGTCTGTGAGTTTTTGTTTGTTTGTTTTTCTTGTTTGTTCATTTGTTGCATTCAGTTTCATGTTCAACATATGAGTGAAATCATATGGTTCTTGACTTTTTCTGTCTGACTTATTTCTCTTAGCATGATATTCTTGACATCCATCCATGTTGTTGCAAATGGCAGTATTTCATCTTTTCTTGTGTCTGAGCAGTATTCCTTTGTATGTATGTACATTGCTGAAGTTGTGAGAACTTCTTGTTCAGTCACCTTTGCCCTTGCTGTCCACTCTTCCCAGGACACTCCTCCTCCAAATATTCTCATGGTGGCTCCCTCACTTCTTTCATGTCTCTGCACAAAGATAAACTTTTAGAGAGTTCTTCCCAGACCATTGTATATAAGACAGGTTCACCCCCACTGGTCCTCACTATGCGCCTTATCTGTATCACTTCTCACCCTCCGTCTTACTGAGTGTAAATGCAGTTCATTTATTGTCTGTCTCCTTCCCACTAGAACGTTCGCTCCATAGGGCTTTGTCTATTTGTGCACTGCTCTGTCCCTGGCACTTGCGATACTACCTAGCTAACAGTAGGTACCACTTGAATAGTTTCTGAATGAGTGAACTGATGAACAGATATAAGGCATGGGTTGTAAAGCCTATTTTTCTTTCTCGGGGAATGTTAGTGGTGGTGTAAGGGGAGAGCATAGTCTACGTGTTGGGATGAACTAGAAAGCTTATAATAGGGCCCCATGTTCCCACCTCCTAGCACATGCCCTGGCATAATCTTCTCCAGAGTGGGGGCTGGCTTTACTTCTAATGAATATAATGCAGCAAGAGCGATGGGATGAGGTTACTAAAGGCCAACTTGCCTCTCACTTGCAGCCTGTCTCTGTCTCTTCTTGTTTTCTTGCCTTGATAAAAGCCGGCTGCCATGTTGGGAGCTGCCTTGTGGAGAAGCCCACGTGTCAAACACTGAGCAGCCTCCAGCCAACAGCCAGGGAGGGAGGACTCCTGCCAGTGACCGTGTGAATGAGCTTGAAAACAGAACCTTCCCCAGTTGAACTTTGAGATGGAGGCAGCGCCAGCCAACATCTTGACTGTAGCCTTTGAGAGACCCCAAACCAGAGGGCCCAGTTAAGCCATCTCTTGGATTTCTGACCAGAAACTGTGAGATAATAAATGTTGTCTTAAACTATTAAGTTTTAGGGTAACTTGTTATGCAGCAATGTATAACTGATACATGGCATATGGTGGGGGATGAGATAGGAAAGACAGTTTGGGTCTACGTGGTGGGTGAAGGGCCTTGTACCCCATGTGAAAGAATATTAGGCAGAATAACAGCCCTCATAATGTCCACGTCCTAATCCCTAGAACTGCTGAATGTGTCAGGTTACATGGTAAAGGGAATTAAGGTTGCCCATGGCATTGAATTTGCAGATAAACTGACTTCAGGATAGGAAGATTATCTTGGATTATCTGAGTGGGCCCATTTTAATCAGTACCATGGAGGCCCAGAAGGGAGAACATGCCTTTCCCTTGTCTCTAATTTAGCTTTCAAGATGTGACACAGACCCAAGAGGACAGAATCCATTGCTGTCTAGTTATTAGGACACCTGTCTCACCCATTTACTGGAGGCCTGGGCAGAGTTGAACCTGAGGGTAGATGATGAGTACCAGAAAGCAAGTGTGTGGGAAGAGGGCTCAAACCCCAACTATGATGCAAGGTTGCTGGTGGAGAGGAGGAAGCAAAGATTGTTGTGAAGAAAACATTGGAGGAATGAGGCAGACATTGCTAAAATAATTTTTTAAAGATTTTATTTATTTTTAGGGAGAAGGGAAAGGAAGGAGAACGAGAGGGAGAGAAACATCAATGTGTGGTTGCCTCTCACGTGCCCCCAACTGGGGACCTGGTCCACAACCCAGGCACGAGCTGTGACTGGGAATCAAACCAGCAACCCTCGGGTTCAAAAGCCAGCACTCAATCCGATGAACCACACAAGCCAGGGCTAAAACAATTTAACTAATTTCTCCGCAAGGCATTTTCCTTTTGGTGGTTGCTTCAATGGTGACTTGATACTTTATCTGAAGCACCTCCTGTTCTTGGGCATCTTAAAGGCATTTCCGGTCCCCGACTGTACATGCAAGTAGCTCAGATCCTCAATAAAAAGTATAACCTAGCTGATGCTGCTTAAATAGGATTTAACCTTTTTGAAAAATGTGAATTCTGCTGAGATGAAAGTCAGAGGTGATTTTATTTGCAGGGTTCTTCTGATAATATGAATATCAGTGTGATTTTTATTGGGTAGAAAAAGGAAAATAAATGTGGAAAAAAGAACAAGTGGGACCCAAGGGAGACAGGCGACAGCTGGAGGAGGGCATGATATTTTTCCTCAAACTCTACGGATTGAATTTTTATGTATAAACCTCACAGTTTCCCCTCTGAGCAGAGTAACATTTTCTTCTCCAACCCACCATCTGTATGAGGCCCATATGTCCACTCGGTTCCTCTCTTGCACCTGGGTCTGCGAGAGCTCATTCTCCTGCAAGGTGTCTACTTGATCTCATTGCTTGTGGTTGCAACAGTAAACCTTTTTTCCACTTTCCCCAGTTGCCCAAGGTCACTCAGAGAGTTACCAGGGGAACCTTGAATAGAACTCAGCTTATTAGACATACTCCAAGCTGAAGACCACTCTGAGATGGTCTTCCCTCTAAGAATAATCCCCCTTTAAAATGAAATTATTGGAACGTGCTCTTTTTGAATAGTTGTCAATATTTATTGAACATGCAAAGAGAGAAGGGGAGGTTATGGATGCTCCTTCCACGATTGAGATCAATGAAAAGGAAGGCATGAGGACAATTTCCACATGGAATTCCACTGAAAAAGAGTTGGATCTGGCTGAGGGAGGTTTGAGTGTATTAGTATGTGCTCCAACGAACCTCCAAATTATCTCCATTATGAACAACATAACTACCAGCTCCTGAAAAGAAGAAGAAGGAGAAGTGGGTTAATTGCGTTGACCACCAAGGCACTAAATAATGGGTACCATTCTCCTCACTCCTCAGCACATTTCCCACAGAAGCTCACGCCCTCACCTCGGAACACTTTGGGCATTTCATTCTTTGGGGCTTTCAGCTTACTCTGCCTTACCTTGGCTCAGTGGTTTGCCTTCACTCAGAAGTTCCCAGTAGGTTCTGTCGTTATTGTTGGCCTCCAAGCCCTGAACAGAGGTGATGTAGGGGCCCCATGAGCTCTCCGCATAAGTGAAACTGTGGGGACAGTGAATGGGTTACAGGAACTTATAATTTTTAAAGGCATTTCGCAAACAAAATTTTTTTTCATTTTAATTGTTGTTCAAATACAGTTTTCTACCCTTTACTCCCATCCCAGACTACCCCCTCAGCCCTCCCCACCTCCCTCCTGTTTCCACCCCCCCTTGTTTTTGTCCATGTGTCCTTTATACTTGTTCCTGAAAACCTTAATGTACCTAAGAATTACTTGAAAATGTAACCTCCACAATGCAGATTTCCCGGCTCTATCCGCAGATACTTTGATTCTGTGGGTCTGAGCTGGGACCAGGAATCTGCTCATAAACCTGGATCGCCTATTTCATAAACACTCCAGGTGATTCTGATGCAGGCAGTCCGCCACCCATGCTGAATTTGGGCATGGTGCCCTTGGTCCCTGCCCCTCCCTCCCATCATAGTAGACACCTGATGCCATAGGGGCAACAGAAGTACTAAGTTAGTAGGTTTTCTCTTAAGAAAGAGAAACAGGAAAGAATAATTTAGTATGTCACATTTGTATACTAAAAAGTGGCATGGTTAATATATGTTTCACATTCTTCAGCCATGTTTCTCTATCTTCCTGGGAACACTTAAGTGGAGCCTTTATCATCATCATATATATGACTTTCTCTGTAGCATCTTAAATCATGTTATTAAACACAATAAACAATTGTCAATTACTTTAAGAAACCAAGCAAACCAGAGTTTTCAGAGAAAAAGTCAAGATCTTAATTTTAATATTTGACCTCTCAAAACCAGGGACCTATTATTGGGGTCCATGAAATCTCTTGCAAAGGGGGTTGAGCATGGAGAGGCTTCCAGGCATTTGTGAAACCTCCGATTTAAATGTTTTGTGTGCATGTTCATTTTTCTGCGATGAGTATCTTACGCAAAAAGGTCAGTGACTCAGAAATAGTTAAGAACCACTTTTCTAGACACAAAACGTATGACTTAAGAAGTTCTAGTTACTAAAGGAGTTTTATTGCCAGGAGAGAGGTCCCTGGGACTTACTTGTCCATTAAGTTACCATGAATTTATTGCCTACTATGTGCTAGAAGATGAAAGGTCTCACTTCTTTTTTTAAACCCCTGACATGAGGTGTGGACGGTCAGCAAAGGTGCTGATTAAGATGTGTTTTAAATGTACTTTGTATTCATGAGCAGATGTATTTTTTACTGAGTATTTTAAAGTTACACCAAATCTCTTAACCTTAGGTTATATGCAGACATACCGAAATACAGTCTCATTGATTTGCTGAGCTCTCTTCATCACATCCAGAAAGACAGAGCCATTTTTCACGGTGACATTGGTGAAATATGTTTCATTGATTTTCACAGTGTAATTGACTGAGATCCATGAGGATGAGCTATTAGATTCCACAGGTATAGGCTCATGAATGGAGATGTTAAGGCTACCTGGCAGAGACAGGGAAGCAGGGAGGAATTATTATTTGGAAGAATAAAAATGATGTTAGAGTTTACAACCTATCCAACCTCTATCCATGAACTCGTATCCTTTATGCAGAAGGGGATTTGCCACAGGAACAAGTGGCATCATCAAGGGGCAGATTTCTCACGTGACTGAAGCAGAAATTAAAACGAGATGCTCACCAGCTTCAAAGGCTTGTGTTCAGCTTGACTCCCAGCTGTTTAAACAACTCAGTTGCCCTCCTCTCCCATTTCTTGTGGGGACTCCTGTTTTTTTTTTTTTTCTTTTGCTACAGCATACAAGAATGCTTTTTTTTCTCTTTTTATTTCTTAACATTTATGGGAAAAAATATTGTGCCAGGTACTGTACTAGTCATTTTACGTGAACTGTTTTATTTAGTCCTTACAAAAACCTATGTTAGATACTATTATTTGTATTTGTTATATTAGAAAATTGAACCTTAGAGGTTAAACATTTTGTCCAAGTTCTCTAACCCTGTCAGTGGCTGAGCCAAGAATGAATGTGATGGAGTAAGTCTCTTTATCTTGCTATAAAAGCAGTTGTTTCAATCAATGATTCATGCTGCAATTTCTTACAATACTGCCATATTCCTTCCACACAGATGTCTTATTTCCCAGAGGGATCACTTACTGTGCATAATGGAAAGTCAGAGATGTCATGCTTTGTTTAGGATGGGAAGATGCTCAGAACATCTCTCTGTATCCAGCACTCAGAAAAATGCCTTTGGAGATAGACATCATTTCATCAAGTCTATCTTATTTATCAATGTTTAAACCAAGAACCTGTTAAGAACAAATCCTCAGGGGCTTTCAATCTCTGATGACATATCAAGGACTGAGTTCTATATGGGACCTGTGGTGCTTTATTTGGTCACTTTTGGCCTCTAAGGACACCTAAATCTCACAAGCTTTGGGTGTTACACTGAAAGGCAAAAACAGTTTGCTCTTTAGTATTATACCTGAACCACAAGAAAAGCCATTGTTAACATCCAGGTAGGTCTTTCCAAATAGGGCAGGTAAGATCTGGGCTGCAGCAATTGGCATAAGGAATGATCCCTGAGAAATTTCTTTGAGTACCGTATGCAGAGTTTGTTGGCAATTCCATTCAGTTTGGTTGTAATAGTTTGATGAGACAGAGAGAGCCTAAGGAGAGAGAGAGAGAGAATTACTTAAAACAAAGGGGAAAGCTTACATCTAATTCAGTAATATTCATTTGACATTGACTACAAAGGAGGTACCTTATCCAGCTAAGACATTTCCTGACTTCAGGAAGCTTATACACTGTTTTGAGTGGGGAGGTGGGGAATTGCTTAATAATACAAACTGTAATAGCACCAGTGGGACTTTCTCTACCATATTCACTCTTGCATCCCCAGCACTGGAACAACACCTGTTAGACAGGAGGCACTCAATAAATATCATTAACAGAAAAACTGTTGTAAAGGAGCCCCTGGGATGAATGCTCTAAGAGAATCATTTAGTGGCACAGTCTTTCGAAAGAGGAAGAGCTCTAAACATTTAGTGGGGCCAAGGCAAGCCTTGGTGGAGAAGGCAGTACTCGAGGTAGGCCTGATGATATGGTGGCATTTCAGTAGGTGACACGAGGAGGGGAGCCCTGTATCCAGAGGGAACAGCATGATGGAAGGTGCTAGAGTAGCAGTGGCCAGGGCCGGGCCTGGCTGTGATGAGAGTATGTGCATTTTAGCAACCCCCCCCCCCCAGGAGATTTCTCCTGTTCTAGGAGGACTGGTGTATAGGGAGCAATCAGGGACACTGTAGAAGAACAGTCTAGATAAGGGGGTGGGGGAAGATCGGTAGACCCTTGAATTTTAGGGTGAAGTGTCTGACATTATTTGCTTGACAGTGGGAAGTCTCACAGGTTCTCGATCAGAAACTATCTGGCCAGCAGATGTAAACAGGACTGAAGGAGCAGAATTGTGGGTTAGGGAAAGTCGGGAGGGTATTCGAGTGAGAAAGACAAAGAGTAAAACGGGTTGGACTTGAAGATGTTGCTCTGCAGTTTCTGAGGAGAGAACAGCCCACCCTTTCCATCTTTTCTTGAAGACTCTTCAAGTTAACCAAGTCAATAAGCAATAGTGGGACATTAAAAGAGACAAAACTGAGCATACGACATCTCCTCTTAAAAACTGTCTTGCAGGCAGAAAGCTCTTGATCCTTCTGGGAATTAATATCACCTGTAGGGCTTTTAAACAAGACCAAGTGG
The DNA here is from genome assembly GCA_028533065.1 of Trachops cirrhosus. Taxonomy (NCBI): domain Eukaryota; kingdom Metazoa; phylum Chordata; class Mammalia; order Chiroptera; family Phyllostomidae; genus Trachops; species Trachops cirrhosus. The sequence goes on along the minus strand of CM052543.1, from coordinate 7,765,474 downwards.
CTGAAAGCAAGAAGGCGCTCCTACCCTTCCTGACAGCACAGGTGGAACTGGAGAGTATTGTGCTTAGTGAAATGAGCCAGGTAGCAAAGGACAAACACCGTGTGATCTCACCTATAATTGGAACCTAATCAATAAAACAAACAAATGAGCAAAATAGAACCTCAGACATGGAAATAAAGAGCAAACTGACAGTGACCAAAGGGGAGGGGTAAGGGGGATAACAGGAGGGTAAAGTCAAAGAACATGTACAAAGGACCTGTGGACAAGGACAATGGAGTGGGGATTGTCTTTGGGAGTGGGGGTTGAACAGGGCAGGGGAGAGCAATGGGGCGGGTGGGAGGGGAATGGGGACAACTGTAACTGAACAACAATAAAAAAATAAAAATAAACAAGACCAAAGCCCATGATCCACCCCTTAATTTCCTTTTTTGTAAGTAAATATTTTATCTTTTATGATTGTAATTTTTTTATTGTTGATTAAGTACAGTTGTCTCCATTTTCCCACCCACCACACCCCCCACCCCACCTATCCCCACCTCCCACCCTTGAACCTACCCCCTTTAGCTTTGTCCATGTGTCCTTTATAAAAGTTCCTTTATTAACTGGATGGCGTAGGGGCTGAACATGAGTGTTTTCTAAAAGCTCCTCCAGGTGATTCAAAATGTGCAGCCTGAATGAGAAGCCACTGTTCTATACTAAATTCAAACTTAACAAGGCAGATGGCATGAATAGTAACAACACGAACAACCCTATGATTGGACCCCTGCCTGCAACACCAGCCTTATGTTGTGATTTTTCCCAAGGGCCCTATGCTGACCATGCCCAACACCTTGATCTCCCTAAAATGTGTAATGTTCCTTGGCGCCTTTGGTCTTCGTCCTGCCATCCTCTGTCTCTTTGAAGGTCCTCTCACCTTGAGTTGGCATGGCAAAACTTTATTCATCATAAATACTCAGTGAAAATTTTTCTCTGTAAGCCTTCCTTGATCTCTTCTTAGAGTTGAGTAAATCAGTGCAGGAATAAAGTCTGAGACTTCAAGGAAGATTTACAGGACAGTGTAGGCGCTGACCGTGAACTCTGAAACCAACTCTTTAGGTTTCACCCCAACTGCAAGTTACTGACGCTCTATGATTCGTGCTCTTATTCTAGGAAATGAAGGTAGTGATTCTTTCCTCAGTGGGTTGTTCTGTGCATTAATGAGTTAATGTCCCTGAATACCAGCTGCTGTTCCTGCACTGCAACTTGTACAACAATAATCTAATTTGGGAAGTAAAATGAAAACTCAAAACGATGGTATATGGTAAAGTGTGAAATTGCATATGATAGAACAAGCCAGACTGTAATTGTAGTAGACTCTAGAATTTCCTGAAGAAGTTGTCAAAAAAGGCTTCATCAAAGCATTGGCTATGAAAAGGTAAAGAGTGAAGGTAAGGAGAATACATTTCAGGCAGGGAGGGAGATGTGAGTTAAATCAAGGTTTGTACAGGAAACAGAATGGATGATATGACCTTAGGAGGCCAATAAGAAAGGGTGGAGATAGTGCTTTCCTCCGTGACTCCCCTCTCTGTCTCCTGCGTTAGCCTCTGACTTACCTGCATAGCTTCTCCTGTACTAAATACGTTTCCAATGAGACCATTTTCTTTTTTCTCATGCAAAATCTTTTTTACCAGTGACTCTGTATAAGAATTGATATGCTTTAAATCCATTTCATTTGCTTTGATCTGCCCATTTATTATGCTCCTCTTCACACAGGTCAGGGCCAGGACAGCCATTGCGCCAGTGTCTGTCAGGAAACCAAACATCGGTGATAGGGTGACCAACCATGCCAGTGTGCCCTGCACTGATGGGTTTCCTGGTATGTGGGACTTCCAGTGCTGAAAGAGGAACATATCTGGGCACACTGGGATGGCTGGGCATGCTAGTTGATGGTGGGAGAGAAGGATTTCAAGATATAGCAAGTTTCCCTCCAATACTAATCACGCAAATATTTTAGGATTCCTTCCTTATGTTGAGTAACCAGTACCTTGTACTCACTAACTCACACCTTGGTCATAGAAACACATATGAATTTGTACACATGAACAGTCTTCCACTTTTAGATCTTGGTGTTTTTTCATTTTTAAAAATCATTCTGCCATATTGGCAAAGGAATTGAGAAAATGAAGGATGATACACCAAACAAAATATGTCTTTGTAATTTTCCAAAGTTTCCATTACACTAATTAGAAAATAGCACTTAAAAGAATTGATTTCCAATAGACTTCCTTAAGGGGGAGGATGAGGCAAGAGATAGGAAGAAGGGACAATAAGATATTTCTTCTGGCTTGTTACCTGGTTCACTCTTTCATAGGAAAAGGAGTGTGATAAATCTCACATTCTTCTTACTATCCAGAACAGATACTGAATGATTTTCTTTGAGCTTGTGTATCTGGATCCATAAGGGCTGAATACCAATGCTAGTTACCTAGAAGGGACTTTCTTTTTTGGATGGGTAAGCTGACCCAGAGGAAAATTTCTGGTCCTCCCCCATTGTGAATACACACTTTATTGATCAAAATATTTAGCCTTGTCACCTTGAGAGGTTGTGTTGTTCAAGTAAACTCATACATCCAAATGGTTCCAATAAATTGGAAAAAGGGACAAGTGTTATGGTATATAAATTCCACTGTATTCCCTCTCTCTAACACTTGTACTTCCTAAAGTGTCTTATATGAAGATCTCATGGTCTATCCTCATTTTAAAGATGGGAAAACTGAAGTCAAAAGTTCACATCCATTGATTCTATAACTCAAAGAAGAGCTGGGATAGGACCTAGATTTTTCTACTATGCTAGAAATCTAGAAAGAGACTTAACAATTTCCATTGCCTCCCCCCCCCCATTTCCATTCATCTCAAACAGAAAATTCCCTTCTAAGGAGACTGTGATAGATGGGATAGAAAAAAATCTAAGTACTTACTGCTAGAAAAACTCTAAGGGAAGACCTCCTGGTAGCTGTGTCCTCTCTATCAAGGGAATTGGGTTTAATGACTCACCTACTGAGAACTGACCACCAAAATAAAAGTTTTTATTTTCAGGAGTGAAGTATTTATTAACTTCGGTGACTGAGTAGTTTCCATTGAACAGACACAAGGCCAGAACGTCCAGGCTGAGTTGGTAGTAGTTAGTCAGCGGATTGCCATTGTGTATCACTGGCAGAGAGAAAAGAAAGAGCTTACTCATGGAAGTGGTGCTGGGTAATACATTTGCAGTCTATTCCTACTTACTTTATTCCTATTTCTTTACACTTAAGGAGAGGTGAGTAATAGAAAGGACAATCACTCATAGAATCAGCAAACTTGAGAAATGTAAAGATTCTAAAGAGCCACCAAATTCAAGTACCTGCATTTTATCACTGAGGAGACTTAGCACTGAAGAGATGAAAATACTATCCTGATATTCAGGTGGTGACAGAGCTAGGACTAAGACACAGATTTCCCACCCCCAAGCCTTTTTCACTCTCAATAGTAATGTGTTAAAGCTCTAAGTAGAAGTTGAGGCCATTGCAAAGAAGGGTGGGATTGGAGGGACTTAATGAATTATAGAATATTGGGTAGGAGTTGAAATGGAAACAATGCACCTCACTGGCAGCCATCATGGTCAACCTATTGTTCCCAGTGATGAAGTAATTTGACTGTCTTTATTTTCCATACTGGTATTGTATACTTTGGTACCGATGACATTGTGTCTTGTATTGCTCAGCTCTTTCTGGTGTGATTCATTATTTGTCTAAAAGTCAAGCTTGTAGAGGACTAGAGAACTATGTTGTGTGTGTATGTGTGTGTACACCATCATATATAAGGTAGTCCTTGATGTAGGGTCAATGCTCAGTTGAACATATTTTAAAAGACAATTCAAAATGTGTGTAAAAACAGGGAAGAAGGGAAGATGGTCTACAAAATAGAGTGAGATGAATGAAATGAAGAGGAGAAGGAAGGGTGGAAAGAAACTTCATATATTTTTGAATCAGTGGAGAAGACAAGGTTGTCTAGGATCTCTGAACACTTGATTCTCACCCATATTTTCAATTTCTTCTTGGAATTTCTTTTCTAGTTCGCTGACTAGGTGAATATATGTAATGGTTTCATCAGAGGTCTGACATGCTCCCAAAGCCAGTATAACCAAGGCAAGCTGTCCTGAGGTTAAATCTAACCCTGAAAAGAAAAGCATTCAGTTTTAACAAGGCATATACTTTTGATATTTTTGGTCTCCTCTCTTCCTTGTGACTTATTTCACATCTCACCTCTTCCTTTTGTTCCACTCTATACTAATATTTTACTGTTCACATCTTTATTCCCCCAAGCAGAGCCTTTTCTAGCTGACTATAAAAATGTAAGCTAAATTGTAGGGTTTTCCCATGAAATATGGGAGCTTTTTGGAATCATGCAATTCTTGTAAGAATAATAAAGAAGAAAATTAGAGAAATAATGGATATCTTGGGATATTCTCTCTCTGTAGGTGTCATCTTGCCAGGATAGTCATAAGTGATTTTACACATTGCCTTATAGAGTATCAAAACTCCCAGGCTTTTCATAATTCTTGCAACAGGGGGTAGGAAGGGGTAGCTTCGTTTCCCTCTGATATTACACAGAAAGCTGAGTGTCCATATTGACATGAAGGGCAGGAAGTGGAGCCTGGACGCAAACCCAGGCCACATCTCCGTTGCTCTATGGTTGCCTCCCTGTTGTCAGCTTTCTTAGTTGTGGCCCACATCCCTGTCTGGTTGTGAACTCAGCTATCTTATAGAGCAACATCAATGAGTAAGACTCTATAACTTCCTCTTGCTTTTCCTTGTGACCTCTTGAAGCAAAATGGTTTCTAGGACCCAAAGAAGTAGGTGGCTCTAGAGTAATTGGCAGAGGATTTGTATTTTGAAGCACCTTTTGGCAACCTCAAGTTTTACACAGCTAGGATAGATGTAGAAGGGATACTTTAGACACAATTTTTAGGGCTTCTGGGGATAATCTTTATAAATAAGCAACTGTTACCCTAAACTTTCCAGGGAATATATGTACTCACCCTTCTTTTCTTCATTTTCTTTGACTTCTTGGATCAGCTGTTGTTCCAGGCTTTGGTCCTGGATCCCAACAAGTCTGAGGGACAACAGGACATTGGCAGCTTGGATTCCTCTGGTATATTTTGAATTGATCATTGTACTTAATAGAGGCAATATGGTTAGACAGTAGTTTTCTTGGCTTACCTCTGTGGCAGGGGAGGGAGAAAATATGATATACACAGAAAATGTTAAGGCTAGAAACAGGTGTAATGTTAAAATATTGAGTAACAGTTATGACACAGACAAACCCAGTGGTCATGGCTGTGTTGCTGGAGCCCCTGCTACTCCTTTTCCAACCAGCATGGAAGTATTCCAATATTTTAACCCCTGGTTCCTCCTTGCCACTGTGTACTGACAGAATATCAACTCTGCCTCAGAGATCTAATATCATTTCCTAATTTTGAATATGAGGCCTAGAGAAGGAGTCCTTAAGGAAAATTCAATAATCTGAGGCCTAATGGAGACTGGAATACATACATTCTGACTCCCAGTGTATAGCCCTTTCTAATTTCTGGATTCTGTTCTTTTCTTTTCCATCTTCTGCTAACTCAACTTGGTTAATAGTGAGGGAGAGAAGGCAAACATTCTATGTTATATTGGAGATTAATCCCAAAATGGAATTGTCTGATAACCTAACTGACCAAGCATCAAGATCATTATTTAGCAGTATGCATGCTTTGGGAAACTCTCCAGTCTTAGCCAACAACCTGCCCAAATCCCAGGGGGAAGAGTGGTGGGAATCACATATGGTGGAAAGAATAAGAGAATCCGGAGTCACCCAACAACTGGAGGAGATTAAGAAGAGTTAGTTGGCACTCAGAACATTTCTAAATATGCTTTGTTTTTAATTCCAAGAAAATCCTACCCAACTCCAGATTATCATGGATTAGAGGGATAATGAGAAGAACACGAGCCCTGGTCCAGCCAGACCTTGGCTGGATTCTGTGCTCCTTAACTTACAACTGTGGGTAAGTTACATAACTTCCCTGACTTTCAGTTTCTACACTCTAAAATAGTGTATATTAACACCTACTTCATAGATACTGGACAGAAAATCACTTAATAAATTGTAAAATACTGTAGAAATTATTACTTTTAGCTTAGCTGGACCTTCTATCCCTATACTAGAGAATCCAGTGTATGTGACTTCCCTTGCCCACTTTTCCTCATTTTAAAATAGAGATCAGGAAGATCTGAATTGAGTGATTGTAGAAAGGTCATGTTTTGCCACAAGTACAATTGGACAATTGTTGGGTCACCTCTGATACTTTGTGGAAGCATCCAGTTCAGAAGATTTTCTGGCTCTGAAACAGACTTTTTAGTTCCTGGTCAATAAGTCAAATCAGCCTCCTTGACCACTAAAGGCAAAGTTAATTATTTCATATAATGAATTGAACTTCAAAGCCTCTAGAGAGAATCCTTATTCTTAGGATACAACAAAGAAATGACAGGCTGGGAAATAACATTAGCGTTGGCCTAATCTGTGCTTTAGCTTATATGAACACAAGTCTGTTGTGATGTTGACCTCCTCTTGTGGGCTACAGAGCACCAGGAAGATGAAGCCACAGATGGGACCATATAGTCATCTTTGGGCTGATTTGAAGCTCAATTCCAAGGTAAAGACTTACATGCAGAAATCATACATTTGAGAGCTACACTAGACTTCAAGAAATCTGCTTCAACCCCCTTCTCTGATTATCCTCTGTTTATGAATGAAGTTAAACAATCAGGAACATTGGATCATTCAGCTACTGAGGCATCAGACTAGATCTGAACCCAGTTTTTCTTCCTTCTACTACTACTTTTTAACAGAACCATGTAATTGCTGGAGCCTACACCCAAAGAAGAGATAATGGAGCCTGTACCCATGTTCTGTAGGAAAAGCTGAAGGGAGGAGGATGTGTAGCTTGGGACAGCTAAACTCAATGATGACCAGAGAACAGTCTTCATTATTTGAAAGGGATTATTACTATTTTTTTTTCTGTGCAGTCACAAACGGTTAACCCAAAACCCATGGGTTGAACTTTGGAATATAGATTGTATCTCAAAATTGAAAGATAACTTTCCACAATCTTGAGAATTTTCTGGGGTCATGAATTGTCTACCATTGAAAATGAACAAAAGTAGGCAGTTACTTGGTAGTGTCACTATAGTAGAGAGGACCTGAGCATAGGAAGAACAGTTAGGCAAGTTAACATTGAATCTATGATCCTGCATATAATAATATACATTGTAGAACTTTCCATACCCTCTCTGGCCACCCTTTATGTTACTCATAGAGTCCATCCACCTACAGAACTGAAATAGAGTCTTTGCTCAGGTAACTCTCTACCAAGTTTCTGATCAGTATCTGTCAGGAGTCTATCACACTAGAGTAATCTTAGATCAAAGGCTACTCACCACAGATGGTGCATAGTTGGCTTGGAATGAGAGAAAACAATAGGAGCCCCACTAGGGGCAGCTGGTGTGACCGTCTCATCTCTCCAACAGTGTACTGGGCAGGTGAAGGAGGACTAGCCTGGCTATTTATTGGGTGACGGACAGAAGATAATGAGAGTTCCTGCTTCAACTTGCAGCAGCCTCTTTTACTCAAGCAAATATTGAGCAATTCGGGTAGGTGTGGTCAAGTGTATTTTTCCAAGTAACATGACAAACCAGAAAGAAATCTGGAAAGGTACAGTCAGGGAGAATGAGGAAATATGTTTCCTATTCCAAACCTTCAGGGTTCACATTTGTTGCTTGCCTTCATCCCAATGAGAATAAATTAGGTGAGTGACCATTTTCAGTAATATTTCCCTCTTTTCCATTCCACTGTTGTTATTTAGATTTGATGTGGCAAGGGCTTACAACACATAAATGTGAAAGCAGAAGTTCTAAGCCTAAAATTGGAGCAGGCAGTATAGGGGAGCCTGGCACACGGGAGGCAGAGTGGTTTTCATCCGATGATTTTCTCCCAAGACAGATGCCCTGAGAATTTCCAGGCCAGAAGGATAACCACAAAGATACATGATGAATGTGGATTTTCACTGTGCCAGGCAAGATGCCACATGCTACATGCGAGAAATGTTGTCTCTCAGTTCTTCCAAGGGCTTTCAGCGAATACTATCAGGTTAGTGTTAAAATATTTGCTCTGGGTCAGCAAGATGTTGGAATAGGAGGTCCCTTGCTCACAACCCCCCACAGAAACAATATGTGATACAGCCATCCATGGACAGAAGTTCTGTGGGGACTTCGTGCTCCAGGTAGGAAGTTGTGAAACCCCAGTGGAGCTGCTGAGGAGGGCTGTATTCAGAAGGCACACCAATAGAGAAAACCTTGTATACACACAAGCTCAAGTGCAGAATTAGCTAACTCTAATTCTTCTTCCTGGCCTGGCATTTCCCCTGTTGTATCCTGAGAAGGCTGGTTCACTGACCGTGGTCCTGGCTAGCGATGCAGAAACAGCCTTACGTAAGTCTTTAACCTCTGTGAGTCTGTTTCCTTACCAATAAAATGTAGGTAATAATAGTTCTTCATTCCTGAGGTTTTGTGAGAATTTTATGAGTTACCATAAGGGCACTGGAATAGCACCTAGTACATAACAGGCAGTGCATAATTCTTAACTCTTATTGTCTCAATAACCATCAACTCATTTGTATCGACCCGAAGTCTGATGGTCAAACCTGATAGCTGACCCCCTCAGCCCCTGAGCTAATCAGTCTCCAGTGTCAAACGTTCTACCTTCTGGAACCAGTCTGCTCCTCTGCCTTCGCAGCCATTACTCTGGTCTAAATTACCATAATTTCTATACTTCCACATTTTTTTGTTTTAGCCACTTGCCCCCTCCTCTTGGCCCCTTTCTGTTTAACTCCTGGAGCAGCATTTCCCAAAGCTGATTAATGAATACACCGCACCTAAAGGAAAGGAATTCACACGGAATGGAGTTTGACACAGAGTACCCTAGGACTTTGACTCTAGGAAAATGTCAGTTTTGAGTTTTTCCTTGCGGAAGAGATATTTCATTGTCCTGGTAATTTTTTTTTAAGTTATTCAGATCCTCATGGAATTGAAAATATGTCTGCGACTCTGGGGGCTCTGAGTATGGTCTCACACCCACAGTGACCTTCCAAGCCATGATTCTGATTCTTTGCTTCCAGGTTAAGACCATGGAGGCGTCCATTGCACTTTGAATAAAACTCCACGTTTTAAATATGATGTCTAAAAACCTGTACCTTCTGACCCTTGCCTGTCTCTTCAGCATTTATTTCACTGTCTTGTGTACCATGTTCCAGACTCCTTTTTTACCCAGCTCTTCTATTGTGCCTAGTTCCTTCCTGCCTCAAGGCTCATTTGCCCAAGTGGTTTTCCTCTGTCGAATGCTTGCGTTCAGGTGGTACTGCTTCCTGTCTCCTCAAAAAGCCCACTCCTCCTTCAGATGAAATACCACTTATTCAGGGATGCTCTCTCTGCACCCCCAGACCTGGTTATGCCCTTCTGTGATCTACTCTCCTGGCACTCTGTACTTTCCTTTGCAGCACTTCTGAGAAATGCAATTAGTTACTTGCAGAATTATTTCTTAATTGTGTTTGTGTAATGTGTGTCTTCCTGCCGGACCGTGAGTTCCTCAAAGGTAAGGGTAAGTCTTTCTTGTGTGTTCTTGTATTTCTTATGGTACCACAGAAAATGCTTGGTAGATAAGAGATTTCAAATGTTTACTGGAAGGAAACTCCTCAGATCCAGAGCCAGATGATTAATTAATGACACATATTAGTAGATAATCTTACTGGAGTAAATACCAGAAGTTTATACAGGAGCAAACTAGAAAAGTAAGCTATTGAGGTGACTTCCATCAGGACTGAGAGAGAATTCAGGATTGAAGCATCTGGGATTTGGAGTCAAGGTCACCCAGCTATTAAATATGTTGGAGTCATCTATTCAGCACTTCCTTATCTAATCAAGCAGATCCACTTTGAGATAATGTACACACCTTTTCCTTTACCTCTTTGTGCTGATATGCAAGATTTATGTGATTCTGGTTGTTTGCTTGACTTACTGAGGGTGACTATGGAGAAATGAGCCAAGCACCAAAACGTCTAGTAAAACCCAAGTCTCTCCAGGCTTATCAGGAGAGCAAGACAAGGTCCTCAGGATTCCCAGGGTGATCAGGAGATATGACCCAAAGCCAGTTACTCTGAGCTGAGCATAAATGGCCTCAGGTCTACTTCTGCGTTGCATGTATGGGGGCTGGATGGAACAAGGGTGTGAGTGGAGGCACAGATACCACATCTCTGTGTAAAGGTTATAAATTAGTTGAAGAAACTCTTAAACAAGATCTGCCCTGCCCTCCTGTTTAGACAAGCCGATGTTCATAATGAGAAAGAAAGACAGATTTTAATTCAGAATTCTCCAAGGCTCAGAATGCCCTTCCGGAACATTTCCATGTGGCGAGTGCCATCATCCGTCTCCACTCCACTGTGCTCCCCAACCCACAGCCCGTGGTCCAGTGTCTCCCTTCTTCCCAACCCCACTCTGACCTGTGCTCTAAGGGCCCTCCCACCCATGAGCACGTGTGTGGGCACTACAGATGATGCATCCAAGCTCTGTTCACATTTCTAGCAGGCAACTGCCCCTTGACTTCTCACTGGGTGCAGGGTACACAGCTTGGGAGGGCAGACTCAGAGAAGGGTCTCATGTAGGCCCTGAGTGTGAGCTCAGGGCTGTTTAGGCAGGGAATTCTGGGGGCTTGACCTCTTGGTCCAATATGCCTTTTTCCCCAAGCAAAGGCACGAGGGAGAAAGCCAGAGTGAGGCCCTCAAAAGCATGGATTGCTGAGCAGAGACCCTTCCTTTCCGTGTCAGAGGGTGACAAAAAATGGCATGGTGGCAACTGATTTATCCCATCTTTTTCCCCCCATTATCATATGTGAATGTCTAAAAGAGGCTAACACTGGGAGGAAGGAGTGGAATGCTATCTTGAGTGAAGGCTATTTTCCCCCCCATATGGAAAGGCTTTGTTCAGGCTGCTGATTCTGGAATTTGCCCCAATGTCATGCTACTTGGACTGGTCTCTCTGTTCTTTTAGGTCCTTCCAGATCCTCAAATGACCATGACTGCTAGCACAAATGTTTTACAGTGTTTCTGTCAGGTCGATGTTGGAAATACCAAGAGAGTACATGAAGCGAAGTAAGATTTGGATTCACTTTTTTATTCCTTGTTGATTCATCAAAGATGACATTTATTGAGTAGTCTAGGCACATCTGATGTCTTATTTAAAATTATGATCTTACATGTCAAAGGACATGGAAGATTTCTAGTATTGGTGGGTTTTTTAAAATAAGGCTCTACTAGAAAACAGATGAGAGTGAAATGAAAATAACTGGAGTTAGAGGCCTGCCTCGCTCCTTCCCTCATCAACAGTTCCCAGGTCAGACCCTCTGTTCAAGGTTTCTCGAAATGTGAGCCCTCACAGTTCACCTGGGGCAGTTGGTAAAAATGCCTATTCCTGGGCCCTGTCCCTCTATATTACACTGTGGGAATCGACATTTTTGACAAGAAACTGCAGTGATTCACATGCACTCTAAAGCTTCCAGCTACAGCAGGTCCCCCTGGACTGGAGTGGGGCTAACACATCTGTGTTTTTAAATAGCACTCCAGATAATGCTGGGTGCTCTCCGCAGGGAGGGTATCTGAGTCAGTGGTTCTCACAATGTGGTCCTAGCACCAAGAACATCAGCATCCCCTGGGAACTTGCAGAAATTCACACCCTCAGGCTGCACACCAACCCCGAATAAAAACCTCCAGGACACAGCCTAGCAACCCATGTTTCCACAAGCCCAGCAGGTGATTCAGATGGTGCTTGTTTGAAAACCAGTCTCAAAATATCTCCCTGAAGGTCATTCCCTGACACTTTATAAATAGGCATTGACACTCCTGAACATTTTGTTTCCCCAGGAGCTTCAGAGGGCGTGGAGGAGTCACAGGTCTCAGAGATTTGCCAGTGGCATTGCATATGCACCCTTGATTTCGGTACTGGAGTGGTCATGAGACGTCCAGATTCAGGAGGGAGAAAGAAGTCTCTCTGGAAATATTTTTCAAAATGGCCACTTTTATAAAGAGTGTTTAATTGTGTTCTTTGTACTTTCCATATTTTTCAGAAATTAAGCAATTTGGATTAGGAAAAACCCAATACACATCCCTAGAAAATAAAAGCAATCAGCAAAAAGTAATTTGGAAATGCAGTCAGCTGGGTGTGGCATTGGCTACAAAAGTACCCAGAGCAGTTCAGGTGCTTCTAATTTCCCATGTTTCTCAAGCTGATGACCAAAACCATGAAGGATTTTGTGGGGTTACGATCATTATTTTTGTGCATGATTTTGGCTTTTTCTGAGCAAGAGTCAGATACCTGTTTTGTTGTTCGAAGGTGTGGCTTCTTAGAGGCTGCTGGCTGTTACTATTTGCTACGCTCAGGAGCAACGACTCACCATGCTGTTTTTCTAACCTCTGTAGTAGTGATGCTTTCTCCTTCCCCTTTCCCATGCCCTGCCCCCATACGCCAAAGCAAGTGACTTATCTAGTTTATCTTATGTTTGGGAAAGAGATAATTATATTCTTCCTTCTAGATATACATATTTCCCATTGTGTGGCTGCCTTTGACTTTGGAGCTCTCTTGCAGGTTTGGCCGAGGCAAGGACTTTGCCTGAAATAGCACACTTTTCTTATCTTCATTTTCCTCTCTTGCTTCTCCTTTGCCTTACTGGGCAAACTGCTAGAATAAATCACCTGTATTTAAATCTTCTGGTCAGATTCCGCCTGTGGGGGTCCTACTGGGACAGTACGGTGGGCTAATAGAGCTTGGAGGCTGAAATGCTTAAGGCACGTAGATAGGGGATGGCAAGAGAGGACCTAAACACTCCTTGTCACAAAGTTGCCCCTCTGAGGATCAGGAGATGCTTGGGAAGATAGGAATTGTGACAAAGGCATTCAGTTTCTACTCTTTATGGCAAACATTTAAAAAAAAATCCTGACCTAAGGTGTATAACTCTTTCTTCTGTGTAAGACCTAATGTTTTCTAATTGTGGTAACTTACATAAACCTGTACACTCAAATGGGCATTATTGGATTGAAAAACTAGTGTTCTTTTTAAAAAAGAAATTAGGGTGCTTGTTTAATGTAGATACTATGACCCTATGGCTTTTGGGAAAATTTACTAAACTTTTTTTATACCTTAAGGATATAAACTTTCAGTGTTCTAATATGTATTTTTGTTGTTGTTATTTATTTAATTTTTTACTGTTCAATTACAGTTGTTCCCATTTTTCCACCATCACTCTCCCCTGCCCTACCCCACCCCCACCACCCACATTCAATGCTCACTCCCCCGACCATGTCTTTGTCCATGTGTCCGTATACATGTTCCTTGACCTTTCCCCTTCTTTTCCCCATCATCCTCCTCCCCCAAGCCCTCTGGGCACTGTCAGTTCTGTCTTTATTTCCATGTCTCTGGTTCTACTTTGCTCGCTTGTTTGTTTTGTTGATTAGGTTCTACTTCTAATGGAAAATTTAAAAACTCTGTGACTCCTGCTCTATGCTTGGGAGTGTTGTCTTTGGGAACTTCTGCATAAAGGTATCAGAACTAACATTTTTGATTGGGGAACAGATTCTCCAATGATGGGGTGTTGGCAGAGGGAGTGGGGAACTCTTTTCTTTTCTTAAATTTTTTAACTGTATTTTTTTTTACCTGACCATTTACCCATTTGGAGGGGAAACTCTTAATTGTGTTATTCCTAAAAAAATCAATTAGGGGACAGGGTAGTGGTGGTGGGGGGGAGGGTTGGCGATAAAGCCACTACTGTTTAAGTAGGGTAGGCAGCAATCAGCCAGGTTAAAATGAGATTTAGTGGCTTATTTTAAAATTTGACCTAATAGGCAAATTTTCTCTTCTTTAAAACTTTTGGCTCATCCTTTTTAGATACCACTCCAAGCAGCACTGACAACAGACTTACAGAGTCCGACAATGACCTTCCCTCTGCCAAATCTGGTCTTTCCTGGAACTTACACAATACTTGCTTGTTCGGATTGCCTTGGATTCCATACCTCCAAGACCCCTGGGTGAGATCCTTAGAACAGGCGACAATGACGTGGTTGATAGAAGGAAGGACAAAGCTCAAGTCTCTGCTTATTAGTTTTTTTTAAATTTTAGTTTAGATAGTGTCTAGCTAGGTGATACATCCCACATTAATTATAATCATGTTTGGAAAAAGTGCTACTTCCATGTGTCCACATATGTTGTGGTCTTATTGATAAGTCTTCCCTCACTGCAGTTATTGAGTCAAATGAACTAAATCTCCATCTGGTTTAAATGTAATCTGGGTTGACGATCAAATCATTCACTTTAAATAGTGCTTGTGTACTGGGATGAAAGTTGCCACGTGTCTCAATCCCCTCAACCTTCCCATCTAAGAGCTGACACATAGTAGGCGCTCAATATTCATTAGTCAAAGAGTAGTCAGTTGGGTTTTCTGTACCAAATTTGCTGGTAGCAACATTGTAGCTGTTCCTTAACTACCTGCCTTTTTCTTCTGCAGGTGAAGCCACCCCATCACTCACTTCTACTTAAAAGGCCTCATTCTTTAGCCTATGAGAATGACAGTGTGGCTGTGTTTTAGGTTATTCTGTAGCAATCTTGATAAGCATGTTCTAAAGAATTCTTAAATCTAGTTTTTAAACCAAACACTATAGATTTTGGGACTTTTCTATGCCACCTCCTGGAAGGTCATCTAGAATAACTTCCAGATGTGTTGGGATAGTGCCTAATATTTCATACATTTTTAAGAAGTGTGTGTTTTAGCAAAGTGGCAATGTAGCCCTTGTATATTCTCTTGTGACAAGTGGGTATCTATGTATAATTTTTATGTGGAGTTGGTTTTACAAATAAAACATGCTGTGTCTTTGTGGCTGTACTTCTTGATGTCTGAGTGCTAAACTCACGTAAGGCCCATATTGTGAGGTTGGTGTGGAAGGTCATTGCCACCCACCCTGCTGTAAGTAGCTGTTCAGTAAAGCACTTATGAGGGCTCTGGTTGATGTGGCTCAGTGAATTGATCAAAGGCTGCAAACCAAAGGGTCGCTGGTTTGATTCCCAGTCAGGACACATGCCAGGACACAGGCCCCAGTGGGGGCCACACATTGATATTTCCCTCCCTTCCCATCTCTCTAAAAAAATAAAATAAAATAAAATCTTTAAAAAAATCACTTATGAGGGGGGTACCCAAATAAAAAAACCCAGAATTTATTTATATAAAATTGTGTATTTATTCTTACAAGTTTAAACTTCAGTCACCATGAAAGTACTCTCCATTTGATGCAATACACCAATCATAACATTTTTTCCACTGCTCAAAACAGTTTTTGAACTTGTTGATTTTGATGCCTTTTAGTGCTTCTGCTGTTTTTTGATTCACTTCTTCTGTATTGGCAAAAAGTTTTTCCCTTTGAGGACTTTTTTCTTCTAGGGAAACAAAAAAGTTACCTGGGACAAGATTGGGTGAATAAGGAGGATGGGGCACAGGGTCATGCTGTTTTTTTTGGTCAAAAACTGCTGAACACTCAGTGTGGTGTAGACAGGTTCACTCATAAATCACCCATCATGAAATGGGTAAACGTGTTGAAAGAATCCGCAAAAAACATTCACTGAAGCCGAACGCAGCCTCTTACAACAATGCCATCTGGGACACTGGTACAGATGGGTTCCTAGAACACTCACCTAGAGGGGGAAGCCTCTACTACAGGTGGCCTGCTGTGCAGAAGATAATTTCATTTTGGGGGGTCCCTGCTTGTACAATGGTTCTGCTAGTTTATGCCTGATAACACATTAGAATTCTTTTAGTTTAACCTCTCGTGAGGGAAGATGAGGTTGGAAAAATAAGTTGAGAAAGAATTTTCAGAAAGATGAGTGAGTGGTTCCTATCTGCCAGTTAATGAAGCACATCTTCACACCAGGAACCCTCCTCAATATTAGCAGTTGTGTCAATCTCCTACGTTTGAACCAATATTGAGTCTGAATTCTTATCTCAGAGTCTGAATTTTGTTCAGATTGCATTTCACTTACTAGCTTGTGGCTTAGGGCTGGTTTTTTAATTCTTCCATGTATCATGTGATTATCTATAAAATGGGAATAAAATATGTACTATCTCCTTCCTAATACTTTTAATGACTAAATGAGTTAAGAAAAATTTTAGAACAAGTGCTTATTTTTTTAAAATTAAATTTATTGGGATGACATTTCCTAATAGAATTATATAGGTTTCAAGTGTACAATTCTATAATACATCATCTGCATATTGCATTGAGTATTTACCACCCAAAGTCAAATCTCCTTCCATCAGTATATATTTGACCCCTTTACCCCTTATTACCTTCCCCCACCCCCTTTCCCTGTGGTAACCATTATACTGTTGTCTGTGCTTATGAGTTTTTGTCTTAGAACATGTGTTTAAATGTTAACTCACGTCACAGATACAAAGGCTAAGACAAAGGTCTATCTGTAAATTTAGTGAGATTAGAACTGAATTCAGCCAACAGCTTAAATGAACTCAGAAGCAGTTTCTTTCCTGGAACCTGTAGACAAGAGCCCAGACTGGACAACATTGTGATTTCGGCCCCGTGGGACCCTCAGTAGAGAAGCCAGTTGAACCCACTTGGGCTTCTGATCTCACGTCTGTGAGGTAATGAGTGGCATTGCTTTCAGCTGCCAGATTCGTGGTGATGTGTCATGCAGAAATAGGAAACTAATACAAGAGGCATTCTGAGTGCTTGAGAGAATTAGGTCATAGTTTCTGGAACTCAGAGAGGCAGGAAAGAATTGTAGGGAATACAGTACAACAGTAAAGAGGAATAGATTAGATTTCACTTAGAAACATGGATTTAGCTCCACACAGAAAGGTGGATAAAAGCACTCATGGATATCGACAACAGTGTGGTGATGGCGGGGGTCCAGGGGAGATGAGTGTAGGTGGAAGCGGGTAGGAGGGAGATAAATAGTAATGGAAAAATACAATAAAATAAATTTAAAAAACACAAGAAAAACCCTTAAGGCCTATAGCACTACATTGTTTGTAAACATGCGATAAAATATATTTTTCACATTTGCACATATGTAAAAAACACTTGGAAAGTAGTATGGAAGTATGTACATTAACCACTTTTAAGGGTGACCACTAGGAATCAGGGAATGGGATAAAAGAAACATAATACGATTAGAGGGTTTTCACAAAGATGAATGATGCTAGTTGGCTATGCTATGGAGTATGAGCAATTGATTTCTGGGTCCTGAGATTATGATAATAATTAGGAGAACATATTAGGACACTCACATGCACACAGAGAAAAGACCACGTGTGAAACACAAAGAGAGGATGGCCATCAACAAGCCAAGGAGAGAGGTCTCAAGAGAAACCAACCTTGCCAACACCTTGATCTCAGACTTCTCGCCTCCAGGATTGTGAAGCTAAATTTCTGTTGTTTAAGCTAGTCTATGGTACTTTGTCATGGAAACACTAGCGAATGAGTAAGACTAATATTTGTTCTGCTCCAGGATATTGGAGTCTTATTGGGTTCCCTGTTCAAAAAAAATTTTTTTTGTATTCTGCTCCATAGTATTTCAATATTTTGAGAAACCTGGAGGGCAAGTGTGATTATACTATTTATAATACTGCAAACAGGTTTATTTCTGGACACAATTACAAATGTCACCTAAGATCAGGCATATCCCAAATTCAGGACCAGTTCTGTTCAGAGAACACGGAAAAGATATCAGTTTAATTTTGGATGTGGTGGTGGTATGGGACTAGTAGTCAAAGCACCTCCTGCTTTCATGGTCTTGGAATAAGCCTTTCTCTGTGTTGGCCATCAGGGCCCCTGTTGGTAAAATGGGAACATTCCCTGGGGTCTTTACCTCCCTTTCCCCTTGGAACTGAACAGTGTGGGTGAAACAGGAAAGTTTTCACCCATTTATTCTAACTTCATTTGTTTCCAGCAGTTCTCTGATTTATTCTACCCAGTCCCAAAGAAATTAGCTAGATTCCCAGGCTGTGTCTTTCAGGATGACTAGGATTAACCTTGGACTCCAGGCACTAAACCACTAATGGCAACGGACGCTTCCATATACGAGTTGTACAGGTGGTGAGGTGTCACATAGCACAGTGCATTAAGAAATAACAGATAACCCATTAGGAGAAAAATGGTTTTATTATAACTCCTTATGAAGTTAAAAACAGAGGCAGACCCTTCTGAATAAAGGATTATAAAACAACAAAGTCCATCCCATTAAAAATCAAATCATCTAAAACATTAAAAAGTTTAAGATGACAAACAGGACCCTGAGACAGCACTCCAGCTTCTAACACACCGTCCTCCTACAGTCACAGCTACAGTGACAGTATCCGCTTCTGAATTCCCAGGTGGAGAAAGATGAGTTGAGCGAGTGTTTTAAGTGGCAAAAATGATTGTCGCTCTGCAAAGAGAAAAAGGATCAGCATTTTCATAGTGTAGCTTTCTCTTTTGTCTAGTGTTCCTGAGCCCCAGGGAAGGGTGGAGCAGGGGAGCAAAGAGATAATGTTTTGGATCATGTTCTAAAAGCATTAATACAAGTTGTATATGTCTAGCGATACAAGTATTTTTACTTTTCTTAACCATAAAATATATCAGAGATGTGTAATATATATCTGATTTAATATAGCATCTGTAACACACCTCAAATTTTAAAAAGAGTGCTTACCATCTCTCTAGTGTACAGCTCCTCCCCTCTAGACAGAGCTACATCCAAGTTCATAATATACATACCTGTATATATTAGAATTTCCCTTCCCACTGCCCAGGAAGGGAAAGCCATATAATTTAGGGAATGTACACCATGGCAGTCAGGCATTTAATCCCTTAGGGACAGAGTCTAAGATATTCCTGAGTACATATTATTGTGGATTATCTCTACCTTATCAAAGTCGACATTCTATGGTTTGGTATCAATTTTACAACATTCTATTCAATATTCTATCGATGTTGACTTTAATCTGAGTCAATGTGGTTAAAGCCAGTTAACATGCTGATTAATGCCAGACAGACAAGGGGCTGCTAAAAAGAGCAACACCCCTAGTGAGGAAGGAATGCCTTAACCAGCCTTTTCTGAATTGGAAGTGAGATGTTTATACAATTTCCTTGTAAAAACCTTGGTGTTTTCTGTTATAACATACCCTTGAACTGTGTTAGTCTACATGCTTTAAGTAAGCTCACCTTAACTTTCTGGTTGATTGTCTTTCCAATGTATAAATTTGCTATTCCTGATCTTTTTGGGGGATCACGTTGTTTATTTGCATCATTTCCTATGTTTATTCTTATAGGAGCTGGATGGCTAGAGAAAGGGAAAAGAAGATACAGAAGAATGGGATTAATATCTATACAAGTCCTGGTGATTGAAGTTCAGTAACTCAACCTGTGGTGTCATCTTGCCCTCACTTTAGAAAATGAGTTAATAGTTCAACAACAGCAACAACAAAATTAAACTAATGAGCAAAATAGAACCAGAGGCATGGAAACATGGAACAGAATGACAGCGACCAGAGGGGATTCAGGAGGGGCATAACAGTGGAAAGAAGGGGAAGGGACTAGTCAAAGAACATGTATGAATGACCCATGGACAATGGTGCAGAGATTGACTCTGGGAGCGGGGGTGGGCTGGGCAGAGGATAGCAAAGGGGGAAAAATTGGGACAATTGTAATATAGTGACAAAAAAATTATAAAAGAAGAAAATGAGTTAATAGTTTAACAATTGAACCTAGGAAGCTTCATATAGGGAAGGGTCTCCTAAATACATCACCAGATTGCTATTAGCTGATCAGAAATCATTACTTAGAATTGGGTGATCTTAAGCCATCTATAAAAGGCAGGGTCTAAATGAACCAGTAAGAGTCCTATCTCATCAATCATGGATAAAGTTAAAATATTTAACATTAAACTAGTTAAAACTAGGATTCTAATAAACCTCTTTCCCTAGTCTATGAACTTATAATGACCAGTCTACTATCCTTGATTTAATTAGGACCTCAAATATTCCCGGTGGGTCTTGGCTAAGAGAGAAGAAATAGAATTTGTAACGTTCATGTACATTCATGTAACGAACACTATAATTAGAACAAGATGATTTCTCAGTCTAGAAGTTACTATATATGGTGAAATGAGGCCTAGTAGTTGCATACACAGCTTTATACCACAACGAACAGATTTAACTGATGCTATGAGGGCACCAGCCACTGCACACATTTTATGAGTCAAGCCCTGTTTAATCTCTTTACATTCATTATGTCATTTACTCCTTACCACAAATCTGTGAAATAGGCACTATTCTCTCCACTTTAAAAGTGGGGAGTCTGAGGCACAGAATTAATAAGTAACTTCTTTAAAGACACACTGGTAATAGGTAGCAGAGCTGAGCAATCAGGGACACAGAACAATATGGCACCAGGAGAGTAAGAGTCTCATGAAGGCTTGGTCAACACTGTATTCATCTCTAGGCTTTGGCTTTCTCCTCCTCCTCTAACCAGTAAAGACAGTGGAGATGATGTGAAACCAGTTTGGTAGACTCACAGGGGGACAGCACAGGCCACAGGTATTGAAGCTTCAAGAGTGGAGATCAGTGACAAAAAGATGATTTCAGATATAAAAAGGAGATGATCCCTTGGGAGTGCCTGAGGAGACAAAGGAAATGCATCAGTTGACATAAAGATTTTGTTAGGAATTAGTTGGTTCAGTCAATATCTCTAAGAAATGGGCACACACATTAAAAGGCATTGTACCAGTGGGAAAGAGAGAGCCATTTTCTAAGAGGCCGGAAGAATTAACTTCTGTAATAGGGTATGGTTCACGGGAGGTGAGAGAGCCTGCCACTTGAGTTTAAAAAAGATTGTCTCAAGGTGATCATCTATGTTATCAAGAAAGCATTCATAATTTCTTCTCTTGAGAAACTTTTCTCCAGATTTTAGGCCTTGTGACACTGAGCACGACCTTAAAATAGTGAGATACATCTAGTTATAAAGAATACTTTAAATAGGTTTATGTCCTTCAGAAAAAACATTTTTTAAGGAAATGTGAACAACGTAGCATAGACAATGTGAAAATTGAACCTCACCATCTGGGGACCGCCACAGTGAATACTAGTGTGTGTTTCCTTTGTTTATCCTCAATATTTATTTAATGAAAGGGGAACTCTCCTATTAGCTTATCGGGCCCAGCCACTAATTCTCATCAGCCTCCTAATATTCTTTTAGGAACATGAACATAGTATTAAAATTTGTTTTAAAAAAGGCATTAAGCCTTTGTTCTTTAGTTTTTAAATAGAGAAGAAGTTAAAGGAAATGACACAGTTCTCAGGGTTTCTTACTGGAAGTTGAATGGGGTGAGATTGGTTATCTGTGAAGGCAAAGCACTCAAGTTACCTGTGAGGCTTTCAAACTATCCATACCCGGAATCAGACTGATGCCCTTGTTCTGTCCATCCTGACCCCCGAATCAGGAAGGGGCACCAGACTCTCTGGTGGGAGCTGAGATGTCAGGGGACAGGTCTGGTGGTCCCTTGAAGATGTCATTTGAAAATGTCAGATATGTCAACTACTTGAACTCTTTCTCCACTTGCCTGCAGCCAGGAAGCACTATAAAAATTTAGAGGTATATGAAGCTGTGCAGTTAACTTTTTACAATGGGGCAGGGATGGGCTCTGTAGCGTCTGGCCCATCTACTCAACCTTGCCTTTCTAGAATGAAAATAGCTGTGGACAATAAATAAATGAATGAGTAAATGAGCATGGTTGGGTTTCAATGAAGCTGAATTAATGGACACTGAAGTTTGAATTTTATACTTCTTAACCTATCACCAAATATTATTTTTCTTGTTATCTTTTAAGCATTTAAAAATCTATTCTTAGCTCATGGACCACATAAGTAGGTAGTGGGCCAGATCAGGCCTGCAGGCTGTAGTAATTTGCTGACCCCTTGTATAGAGAACAAAAAAATAAAATATGCCTATTCTTTTCTAAAAGTAAGATGAGTCCCATGTCTTATTTAATTAAATTTTTAAAAAATCCTTACCTAGGACATTTTTTTCATTGCTTTTAGAGAAAGAGAGAAGAAGGAAGAGGGAGAAACCAGGGATGGAACCCACAACCCTTTGGTTACGGGATGACATTCCAACCAACTGAGCCTCACTGTGCAGGGTATGTCTCATTTAGTTTTGCATTCTCTGGAGGGAGGTACAACTGACTGACCAGTGGAAACTGTGCATTTTTACCTTCCTTCACTGCTCATGGTCTGGATATAACATTTGGCAAAAATCAATTTGTCTTATTACTAGAATATAAAGAAACTGAAACAGCAACAAAATATCCCCAAACCAAAACCATGGTATGCCGTTTGTGAGCCTGAAAGTCTCTGAGAAGATTTAGTTAGTTAGGCAGGTATATCATTACCTGAACTACAATCTTACAGTCAGTGGGAGGGTATCGAAACTCATAAAATCCTTGATACACTGTGGTTACAGGACAATGATCTCCTAGAAACACTTCTTCAGGGCCCGCTGGTATATCATTACCAAATGCAGTTGACTTGACTCTGGCCAGGAACAAAGAGGGACTGCATCGCACATACACTATTGGGAGGTAGAAAGTAAAAACTGTCAGATAATCCAGTGGTGCCATGGAAAGTCAGGGAAGCTCAAGGCCAGTTAGCAATAAAAGGCACACCCCCACCCCTGCCCTTGGTAGAGGAAAACAGATCTGAGAGGTGATTGTTATAGTCTTACCTTCCCCCTTGAAACACTCACTAGCCCTCCCACCTCCAAGAATCATCCAGGTGATCCTACACATGGATAAGCATTAATCCAAACAAGATCTTAGATGCCCCATTTTACAGTTCTAAGTGGAAGACATCTCCACTGTGGCATTTATATTAGTAATTATGGGCAATGGTCAGCCAGCCCTCATTCCCAGCTTCAACTCCTGAAAAGCACAAACTTTGTTCTAATCCTGGTATCTCTGTTTAATTTTGATATTTTCTGAAGCAATTCAGACATTCAACCAAACTAAAACTAACAAAGTCAGAATAGAAATCTAGTGATTATAGATAGGTTAACAGAGTGCACTTTTCTAATACTTTTTTTTTTTTACTACTAACTGTGACCTAGTAATTACATGCTTTAAAAATATTGCTCTCTTCAGAATGGAAGGTCCATGAGAATGAAGATTTGGTTTGTTCATTTTTCATTTCTGCATTACTTGGAACCAAGATTGAGCCCACAATAAGCACTCAGTAAGTATTTGTTAAGTAAATACATGAACAAAACTGTCTATTGCTCAGAAAGAGGGAAGCAGTGGGCTGTGTTTTAGGAAACCTAAAACAGAGGGAAAACTTGGAATTGTGATGAAGTTGAAGGATGAAATATCCTAGAGGTTGCTGATAAAGAATTGAAAAGTGTTTGTGACTTCAAGAAATATTATACCTTATCAACCAGAAGACAGCTGAAGCTATATTTTTAATTGAAGCATTAAAGTTTGCTAAAGATCAAGAAGCAGAATGGTGAAATACAGTTTCTGGCAGTTAAGTCCCAGAGTAATTTGGAGCGGCTTGCAATTCAGAGAATAAATTGGAAAATCCGAGAAGGAATTATGTGCTCTTTTCAAGGGGTAGGCATAGAACCACTGGAAGCTTAACCTGTGGTGGGACTGATCAGCTTTTATAGGTACACTGTTCATTATACTAAAGCCATCTTTAGCTGCCAGTAATTTCTAACCACTGGAGAATCTTGGTACTAGAAGCATGAGAATGACTTAACATAAAACCATCGACCTCTCTGTTCTTTCTTTTTGGCTCATATGTGGTTGATAGACTAGGCATTCTTCCTTTACACAGAGGGGAAGAGGGCATCTTGAGCATTAAGTCACTTGTTATTCTAGGCAGTGGGATTAAGAGTGCAAAGACCCTGGTTGGTGACTTCCAAAAGCAGAAAGTGGCCAATGTGGTCAGAATGTAATGAATCACAGCAAGTATGGTATGGAGTAAATAGGATCTGATTTATGATCTGAGAAGCTTGTTCTGGTGGGTAGGAGAAGAGTGGGAGTGGAATCAGGGAGATCAGTTCTAAGGATATTAAATTAGACCAAGACTGGCTATTGGAGGCTTGGAATTGAGTTGTTGTAGAAGAGATGGTGAGAACCAGTGGGATTCTAGAAATATTGTGGATGCATGTGGATGTGGGGCTGGGGAAGGAAAAGTGATAATTCGAAAGGAACCCAAATAGGCCCTGGCTGGGTAGCTAAGTTGGTTAGAGCACTGTTTCTATACCCTAAGATTGTGAGTTCAAGCCTTCGTCAGGGCACATACAAGAATCAACCAATGAATACATCAATGAGTGGAACAACAAATCAACATTTCTCTCTCTCCCCCTCCCTTTCTTTCCATAAAATCAACAAATAAAAAATTAAAAAACACCCTGAGTAGATGATGCTGCTGTTAACTGAGATAAACAAAACTGGGGAGAGGTGGGTTTGAGATTTTTTAAAAAAGTGCATGCATTTTATTTTAGATATAATAATTTAAAGATACATTTGGACATCCAAGTTAATATGCTGATAGCTGGTTAGAAGAGTTCAAATGAGATAATGCATTAGTATAAGATCTCAGAAAATTTGGCATATAGAAATTATCAACATGAACTCATATTGTAGAGAAGAACTGAAGGGTCTTGCCAAATCTACTGAGAGTTTATTTTGTCCACTATAGCATGTGCATAAGATGACTTTACATTGAGTACTAGTTTTAGTTAGAAGTTATGAAGTCTCTGGATTTTTATCAAAATTCTATTGTGAAGTCATTTTTAATAATTGTTAAAAAGACAAATACCACATGATCTCACCTATAACAGAAACCTAATAACAAAACAAACAAGCAAAATAGAACCAGAGGCATGGAAACAAGGAACAAACTGACAGGGACAGGAGGGGAGGAGGGTGGGAGATAAGGGAGGAAAGAAGGGAAGGGCCTAGTTAAAGAACAAGTATAAATGACCCATGGACATGGACAACAGGGTGGGGATTGACTGTGGGAGCAGGGGTTGGGTGGTGCAGGGGAGAGCAACGGGGGAAAATTGGGACAACTCTAATAGAACAACAATAAAAAAATTAAAAAATGCAATTATTTGGCCAAATTCTCAGAAATCCAATTAATAAGGTATGGAGTGGGACCCAGAAGTCTACATGTTTTAATATGTACCCCAAGTATTCTCTGTACGAGAAGCCTTCAAAACCACTGAGTGATATGGAACTTGCATTTGTCAGAATTCTGAATTAGTCTCTCCAACTGTGAGATTTCATTTCCTTTTCTTTAGAAATAGCACTAAGAATGTATGTCCATAGGTCCTTAAGTGTGTATGTCAAATAACAAATTCTGGAGGTGGACTAGACTCTGTATCTTGAAAATGTACTGGGACATAGTAACTCTCTTGGCTCCATTGTCAGAATATTTGTTACAAGTAATCCCAATCACTTGATGTCTTGCTTTACGAAGCTAAAAACATAAAGGTCCCTGTGAAATAGCTTATAATCTAGAGTCAAGCTTTGATACATACACATATATTGTGAATGCATTTCTCTCTTTAAGGTTTATTCCCAAACATCATTCTTCATAGATGAAGCCAAGATAACCTTTCCATATTGGATATATGGAAACCTGTTCTCTAATCAACCAACCCCACTTCTCTTACAGGACGATAAGCCATCCTCAAAGGGGAGGGGATATTGTGGGGCAAAGGAAGTGACCAGGGTGAAGCCAGGCGGGAAAACAAGGCATTCCAACTGCAACCACCCAAAGCTGATCATGTAGCGTAGACCCTTCATTATTATCAATGTAGTATCAGACTGAAACGTTCAGATTTGGAAAGTCAAAGTAGTAGCCTCATTATCGATCATCAGTTTTCCACCATCTCTCCCAGTACTCTGTAAATACCTGGTTGTTCTCCAGAGCAAGTCAAAATCAGAGAAAAAAGGAGGTACAGCCCTCCTAACACCGGAAAAGCCTTCATCTGGCCAGGGCCCAAGGCAACATTCATTCAGGGAACAGGAAGCTGTGAGAGGACCACCTGCCTTGTGTTATAACTGAAGTCTGTCAGGTGTCCACAATAATTCACCACCTTGTACAGCGTGAGGAGGGCCTTTACTCATTATAAGAAAACTTCCTAAAAGTTAGTATTTTATTAATACAAGTACTGAAGAATAAGGTGAATAGAGTGAAATGTATCATTTGAATACTTCCCTAGAAATCATCTTCCTTGGCATCAAGGTTATATTTGTGAGTCCATCACTTTCAAATGTGTGTTGAGTGAATTTCAGTGCCCGGTCATTGGGAGGTAATCTGAAAAGCACAGAAGAGGAACATCTTTATCGCGGATGACTCTGAACCTATAGAAGAGTTCTTGCAGGTTTTTTTTTCTTTTAACATTTCTGAGTACATATATTTCTTGGTGATGGTGGTAGGGTGGTACTGAAGTGAGGAGCTTTAAGAAACACGACATTTTCTGTACCCCCCCAAAGCAAACCTCTGAGTACAATTGGGACCTAGAAAACCAGTTTTATCTGTTCCCAATATCGCCAGTAGGAAAACTTGTCAAAAGCTCATTCTTTGTTTATGCACATTATGAAATATTTAGTGCTAAAGTGAAATCCTTTGTCACTCAGAAATCTTAAATAAGATTTTTTTCAGAACTTACTAAGAAAAAAACCTCAGATCATCATTTGATTCCTGTGCAGCATGTATTTTTTTATTTTAATTGTTGTTCCAGTACACTTTTCTGCCTTTTACCCCCACCCCAACCCACCCTCCAGCCCTCTCCGCCTCCCTCCCATTTCCACCCCCTCCTTGTTATTTGTCCCTGTGTCCTTTATACTTGTTCCTGCAAACCCTTCCCCCCTTTCCCCTGAAATTCCTTTCCCTTTCCCCTCTGGGCCATATGTATTTTTAAAATACCAAATTCTTTGCTAGAGATAAAGGACTCTACAGTGATTTTTTCATTATTATATTTTGTTGATTATGCTATTACAGTTCCAATTTTTCCCCCTTTGACCCTCTCTACCCAGCTCACCCAACTCCACAGGCAATCCCCATCGCATTGTTCATGTCCATGGGCCATGTGTATAAGTTCTTTGGCTATTCAATTTCCTATGAGTTTTTCCTCTGTTGCTTGTTTGAAAGGATTTAGAACAGGGGTGTCAAACTCATTTTCACTGGGGACCACATCAGCCTCATGGTTGCCTTCAAAGGGCCAAATGTAATTTTAGGACTGTATAAATGTAACTACTGCTTAACAGTTAAGCAAGAGCTTGGTGCTGCCTCTGGGTAGAAACAAGGTGCCAGGTCAGATAAAAGAAGGTGGAGGGCTGGATTCGGCCTGTGGGCCTTGTATTTGCCACCTAAATTTTAGGAAGTTATGAAGCTTGAGCCAAGACCAGTCATTCGTATGGAAAAGCTACTGTTAACAGCTGTAAGTTGGGTGGGAAGGAGCCTCAGGGGATCTCCAGGGTTAGGCAGTTAGCCAGGTTCATGGAGTCTCATATATGGTACCTGTCTGAGTCCTCTGTGGCTTTGCCTGTCTTTCTGTCTGGGAGAGAGCTGTCCACCAGCTCTTGCCTTGATGCCGGACACTTCTGTTCCTTCCTGTGTGCCACTGGTGACTTTGAAGCTGCTACCCTGGTGCTGGAGCTCAGAGGGAGTGAGTCTGAGTAGGTGAGTCCATGTGTAGGTTCTATAAGAGGAACTGCTGGGGACTCCAGAGGTTTCTCCCATCAGTTCAATCCCTGCTGGTTTTTGCAGCCAGAAGCTATGGTAACTTACCTTTCTGGCATTGGAACCCTGGGCTGGGGGTCCTGGTGCAGTGCAGGGACTCTTTGCTCCCAAGATATCCCTCCAGAATTCTTATCCACCATACATGAATGTGAGACCAGCCCGTTCTGTGTCTCTGCCCTTCCTATCAGTCTGGATGGATGTGGTTTCTTTAATTCCATGGGTGTCAGACTTCCATTCAACTCAATTTCTGATGGTTCTGAGTGATGGTTGTTCTATAATTTAGTTGTAATTTTGATGTGGTTGTGCAAGGAGGCGAGCCATGTTTACCTGTGCTGCCATCTTGACTGGAAGTCTACAGTGGTTTTCAAACTTCTGCATGCATCCAAATCTCTCAAGGACTTGCTATTACCAGAGTTTCTGATTCAGGGTCTGAAGTGGGATCCAAGAATCTCTAATACTAATGATTTCCCAGGTAAAGGTGAAACTGTTGGTCCTTGGTCCATACTTTGAGAACCATGATTGTTTGTCTAAAATTAAAAAGTAGAGGTATCTTTTAATGTAGATGAATAATCAATTTATCATTGTTTTGTAAGAAGGGTATAATTATTAATTTTTCAGTATGTAGTGAAAATGAAGGTACATATAAGTCCTGTGGGTACCTTCAGGACTTTTCCCTTTTTTACATGGTCCGACTCATTGCCTTAACTAATTATATCCTCAAGGCTGGGAGCCTGGTCTATTTACCTTTGCACTTGTGTGCAAAAAGAGGCAAGTTAAAGAAACAGGAATTTTTAAAAAATGTGAATTGACAGTTGTTTCTCTTTTAGAGTTTTCTGCCCTTTGCAGGTATATTCTGTGGTCTTTGAGATAATTATAGATGATCCCATATGAAAATATAAAGTTTTATTAATTTAATTTTAATATGTATAGGAAGCACTACTGTCACAATTAACCCTTATTCGTGGAGATAATGTTGCTAAAAAAGGAAGTGCAGTGTGATATCAGACCTTATGAATACAGGTCCTACTCTCAGACATGCACGTATCACATTCAACCATTTATAACTACACGTATGCCCATTTCCTTACCAATCTGGAAAGCTGATATTTACAAATAAATTAGCTTATGAAAGCGATTGGTAGTTTATATCTTACATCTACATGGTCAACTCTTTTGGAAGGGTAGTCTTTTTGTGTTAAAGATGGAGGTGTGAGTGATAAGGTTAGTTGCTCACATTTATAAATTCTGTCAATTTTAATTACATAATATTTGATTCTACTCTAAAAAATTCTTGAACTCACCCTGTTCTCTTGATTTCCATCATTATAATTCAGGCACACCTTCATCATTTCTGGTTGGACTACTGTAATTCATCTGCTAATTTTCTGAGAGCCCTGTCAGTGGATAAGCTGCCAAATCTGGAAGTCAGGACTGCGACTTTCATTCTTTCCATTTTGGGACGTATCATATATGACCCTGGGTGAGTTGCTACTTCCTTACTGATGGCCATTGATGTAAGGACACTGACCATCTTTCTGTTCCTTGAACAGGGCAAATTCTTCCTTCTGTCAGGATGCTCTTCAAATGGACATTTGCACTGATGAGTCTTATCTTCCATATCTTGCTTTATGTCACCTCCCCGGGAGGACTTGCTTTCAGCTCCCTATCCAAACTAGCCATCTTTCCCATATCATTGTTATTGTCTTTGTTGAATCTCTTAAGCCGAATAGATAACATAACCTGGGGTTGGGTATTTTCTAATTCTGACTCTGCCACTAGAAGGCAGCATCTGCAAAGGTAGAGATTTGTTCACTGCTGCATTCTCTCACTGCCCTGAAGGAGAAGCAGGTAGGACAAGGATGACTTAATGGGAGGAAATGGGAGATAAGAGGAAAGACCCATTAAATCTGAGAACCCTCAGACTATGTTTTGGAGAGAGAAGATGTGAGCACATCAATTACTTGGGATAGTAACCAGACCCAAGGAGGCTAATTGGGACCACCCATTCCCAGTTTTTAGGAAAGAAGAATCAAACCTAAGCAACTTGCCAGGAAGCCCCTATCTCATGGCCATCAAGAAACTAATCTTTCGAAGTATTATCAGCCAAAGTTCACTCAGACCTGGGTCTTGCCCAGAACGTGTCCCAATCAAAGATGCGTAGAAGGTAACTTCACAAAGGCTTCCTTTATGCTAGATTGCAGCTAAGAACACCTGAAGCAACTGGAAGTTGAGAGGATCTGAGAAGTTTGAAGTGGGCTTATTACCTAAAGCACCACTTAGTATATGATTACTGGTGACCTTGGAGAACCCAGAGAAAGCCCTCAACACACTCCTTAGGTCTGAAGTGCAGGATATTATTGTGTGAACCAACGGAAGCATTTTGTGAGTCATCTTTGGAATATCTTTAGGACTTTTGAAATACAGTTCTTAGAGTGTGCTCCTCAGGGTAGCAGCATCAGCATCACCTGGGAACTTGTTAGAAATGTAAATTCTTGGGCTCTGCCCCTGGGAGTGGGAGCCCAACAGTCTATGTTTTAACAGGCTCCCCAAGTGAATCTGATGCAGGGTGAATGTCAAGAGCCACTTCACTTTTAGGGGCTACCCATGTGAGGTAGTTCTAGGGGTGCTGAGGTACTTATTATTCACTGTTAGAGTTAATTTTTCAGATTTGAAGTCTCTCATCTATCTGGGAAAACCTAGAAGAACTAGCTTCATCTACTTCCAATTTTAGACAAAAGTCAAACTAGGTAGACATGCTTTTTAAAGAGATTTGAAGGGTCAGGTTAATCCCATATTATTATTAGCCAGTGCAAGACCCTTCTCTTGATTTAATTGATCAATCCTTCCTCCATCATAGGCAATTGTCTAATGTATTTAATGACTATCTTTTACCAAAAAAAATGGTTAACTAATTAATTTTTTTTCCCATCACCATTGATCCCTCCCACCATACTCTCTTCCACCTTCACCCCCACCCCGCAATCACCACACTGTTGTCCATGTGCACGAGCAGTGACTATTTTTTGAGTCCAATGTATGCTGTCATTTTGTGGGAGCAAATCTTTAATTCCTTTAAATGGCATTATTTGAGATACCTCATTCTTCCTCACAGTCTTTTCCCTTGCTATTCCCTCTGTCTAGATATCCATATGGCTACTTGCTTACTTTCTTCAAAACCATCTTCTTTGAGTCCTTCCTACCCCATCTAAAAATTCACACACATCAACCTTTTATATACTCCCTTTCTTCCTTATTTTTTCTTCTTATCACTGAACAGATACTCTATATTTTACTTTTCTTATAGATTAGGATATAAGGTAAAGAAAGGAGGAGATTTTTGTCTTTTTTAAAAAGAAAATTTAATGTATTCCTTAGGTATAAACCAATATTTTGCTCATAGTGATCTCTCAATATATACTTGTTAACTGAATGAATGGTATAACCAAAATGCCAAATCACAGGTGTTCCTAATTCAAATATAATTTTGTATAGAAAAATACTCCCTTTCCTGACTGAAGTCAGTTGATGGAATGGGATAGTCTTGCAGTGCGCCTGGCCTGGGCCTCTTGAAATGTACAAGTCCTAGAAAATAAATATTTTTCTATCTGTCTGTCTACATTCATCCACACACATTTTGTGTGTGTGTGTGGGAGGAGGTTGATTTTATAATCTTGGTTTGTGTGTATTATTTTTGTAGCTCTCAATGTTGGGGGTTTGGATTACTTGAATGGCTCTTGTTTACTAAAACAGTGTTAAGATCTGTAAAAATAAAATCAAAGATCAGTATAAGTAAAGGCGGTAAGTGTGAGGAGATGGTAGGTAAATGATACTAGCAGCGGGAAAATCATAATATTGGCAAGGAGAGTTTCACAGCTGGTCTAGTATCAGGGACTCTGGCATGGAGAACACAGAGGAGGGCTATGCAGGGGTGTTGCTTTAAATTGGTTGCTAATGTTGCAGAGCCCAGGAAAGCACCTGAGCCCGACCCTGTGCTCTCCATTCCTGTACATGCACAGCCCACGAGAGGCAGTTGGAGTAATGGGTCAGAGGAAGTCAAAGCAAGGCAGCTTTCTTTATCTGTAAGGCAAAATGGTTGTCATAAGAAATAATAAGCAGATGCAGGCTACAACAGCCGATTTCTCAACACCTGAGCCCTACCTAGGGAGGTGTGCAGAGTCTTGGTCTTGCCCTTGGGCAGACTGTCATTGCAGACAGCTGAATGCGCAAAGTCAACGATTGCATTTTCATTTCCTTAATGGGATTTTGATTCTGCATCAGAGGAGATGAAGGCTTCTGTGCTACAAATGTTCCTCCTCCTTATTTCTATGATTTGGTCTGCTTTGGGTCTATTACCTGATACAAATGACAGAATATAGAAGAGAGTGGTTGTGGTTTATAAGGTGTGATGGCCTTTGAAAAACTGTTGTATAAATAGTTCCTTTACGGCTTTCTGAAACAGGCTTTACTTTGGTTGTAAACTGGTAGCTAGTTTGGTGGGCCAGTTCTGTATTTCCATTCAGGTTCATGGTTTCATCCCTGTGTGGCTGCCATCTTGATCTTCCTTTATGATCATCCAATACAGTGACTTCAACATATTATTTTCATATTTTATAAACAAGTCAGAAGGGTCTTAAGTTTTACTAGAGTCTCCTTCATCTTTGTCTTTCTCCCAGTACTTAGACCCATGCTTGTTATAGGACACAGGACATAAATTCAGTCAAACTTAACAACCTAGCGTCTGTTGCTTAGGTTGGGGGGTAGGTTTCTAGGCTTTAGGACTGAGAAGACATGGCTTTCTTAACTCTGACTATGGTGACTAAAGGTTGTAATGGACAGTAAAGGAATGATGGTATTCTCAGGGCTTTGCCTCCACACTCAGGCTTTCTGCAGGCTGAAATTTCTCTGCCATCTATTCAATGTTTGCTGAATTACCTTGAGTGAGGTCCTTGAGTTTTCTGTGCCTAAGCTGAACCATCTGTTTACATCCTTCCCTGATGGGCACGTGGTGAGGCTACAATAAGATAATACATTTAAAGCATTTTCAACAGTGCCAGTCACAAAGTATACCTTCAGAAGTAAGTTGTTTTCATAATTTCCTTCATCTATTTGAGAAGGAATCTTTAGTTTGCTCCAGTATGCCAACCTACTAATATTGGAGTTAAGGTTGAGTAATGTCAATATTGGTGCATTTCATTCACCTTTAAAGTGCTTTAATTCTGCAAAGAAGAACATCAGTAAGTGCATTCAAGATGCTTTTTTTCTTCCCCTAGAAACTTATGGAGGCTGAGCCCTTGACTTTGCTAAAACCAGTGCTATGGCTTCATTCTCCAGGCTTGCACATCATCTTGACCAATTACAACTGAAAGCTAAGGTTTTTCTCCTTCTGATAATCCTCAAAGCTGCATAACTGTGGAAACCTCTAACAAATCTTATATCATGTGTGTTTATTTTCCAGTAGAGTATGCTTCCAACCCTACTGTTACCTTTGAGTTTGTTTGATGTTTTTTGCATATTAGGGTTTTAACTGCTATTATGTCACCTCCTCCCTCTGTCCCCCAGTATAGATTAACTTATTTATTATCATTCTGTGAGATCTATGTCAGGTCCTAGGTGATTGGACTTGGATGGGCAATTGTAGTACAGAAAAAAAAATTGTCCACATTCTAATCCCTGTGACTGACTATGTTACCTTATATGACAAAAGGGATTTCTGCAAGTGTGATTAAATTAAAGATCTTGAGATGGGAAGATTACCTGGGATTATCTTGGTGGGTCTAATGTAATAAAAGAAAGGTGGAAGAGAGGATCATAAGAGGAAGGGAGAATGATCAGATGTGATGATGGAAGTAAAGATTGGAGTGATGGGACCACCAGGGAGGGGACCACAGCCAAGGAATGCGGGGGGCCTTTAGAAGACAAGAAGAAAACAGGTTCTCCCCTAGAGTCATCCAAAGGAATGCAGCCCTGCTGGCACCTCGACATTAGCCACAGGAGATTCATTTTGGTCTGCACCTGCTTCTCTTTCTGCAATACACACAGTATCTTCAATAATTATACTCATGATCCATAAATTTCATACTACTAATTTATTTTCTACCTAAATACTCCTAATTGGCAGGAGACAGTAAACCAAGAGCTTTTCCTTTTGGGGTTTATAGTCCCAATCAAGTCACTTGGTTGCCTCTGCTGCTGATTCTTTCAGCCAAACCCACAGAAATGAAAAAGTGATCATCTCCTGATTTCAAATATGCATCATTTAGGCTGTTCAGCCTACTAGGCAACACCTGAAAATTACCTAGTGAAAACAGTTTCCTACAACTGAGCATCTGTTGGAAGGGTAGTGTTGTGCCAACCTCCCAGGTGACTTAAATAGGCCTCTCATGCAGACACAAAAGGCAAAAAGCACTTCTTGCCTAATATGCCTCTCTGAACTTCAGTGTTTGGGAAATCAGGAGAGTCTCAGCTTCTAGGAGGTTGATACTATAAGCAAACCCCATGGATTATCCAAGTAAGTAGAAAAATAAAGGCAGCTGAGCATGGGAGGCCATATAAAATCACTTAAGCCAGTTACCCTTTCCTATTTCCTGAGAATCCCTGTGCGGAGGGTCTGCCAGGATGGAGGTCTCTGTGGCTTTAGAGGTCTTGTTTCTCCTTGCTGCTTCGATGTGGCCTTGTGCTAACAACATGTGTGGTAAATGCCCAGTTTTGGAGAATGTATCCTTGGAGGGGTTACTCATAATGATGGCTTTCCACTTAGGCACTCTCCTGTCTGTGAAATCTGATCTTACAATTTGCTAGAAGAGAAATATTTTGGACCAGCTAGACTTGAGTCAGTGTGTTGAGGACACAGTTTCTCTTTTTGCCTAAATGCCTAAGGTCTTTCTTTTTCTTTTGTTGTGGTCTTCTCTTTGTCTTGAACTTCGTTTGCAGGTGCCTCAGAAATAGTCCTTGACTCTACGTGTTGGGTATTTTCAAACCCACAGCCAGTTACAATACAATTGATTGTATTGTATTGTAAGATACTCGGTTGTATCTTAACTGAACCTCCTACTTCCAGACTCTTAATATTTCCCTTGGTGATAATACTGCTCTATTGTTCTTTTTTTAAAGTATATTTTATTGATTATGCTATTACAGTTGTCCCATTTTTTTCTCCCCTTTATTCCCTTCCACCTGGCATCCCCCCTCCTACCTGCATTCCTCCCCCACTTAGTTCATGTCCATGGATCATACATATAAGTTCTTTGGCCTCTCCATTTCCTATACTATTCTTAACCTCCTCCTGTTTATTTTGTACCTACCATTTATGCTTCTTATTCCGTCTACCCTTTCCCCCATTCTCTCCCCTCCCTGCTGATAACACTCCATGTGATCTTCATTTCTGTGATTCTGTTCCTGTTCTAGTTGTTTGCTTTTGTTTGTTTGTTTAGGTTCAATTATTGATAGTTATGAGTTTGTTGTCACTATACTGTTCATATTTTTTAAAGATTTTTATTTATTTATCTTTAGAGGGGAAGGGAAGGAAAGAGGGAGAGAAATATCAATGTATGGTTGCTTCCTGTGCATTCCCTACTGGGAACTGGCCTGCAACCCAGGCATGTGCCCTGACTGGGAATCCAACAGTGATCTCTTGGTTCACAGGTCTGCACTTAATCCACTAAGCTATACCAGCCAGGGCACTGTTCATATTTTTGATCATCTTCTTTTTCTTAGATAAGTCTCTTTAACATTTCATATGACAAGGGTCTGGTAATGACCAACTCCTTTAACTTCTCTGGGAATCAGTTTATCTGCCCTTTCATTATAAATTATAGCTTTGTTGGATAGAGTAATCTTGGATGTAGGTCCTTGGCTTTCATGCCTTGGAATACTTCTTACCAGCCCCTTCTTGCCTGCAAGGTTTCTTTTGAGAAATCAGCTGATAGTCTTATGAGAACTCCTTTGTATGTAACTCCTTTTCTCTGGCTGCTTTTAAGATTCTCTTCATGAGGAAATGAGGAGAGGGAACAGTGCTGCTTGCTTGGCTCTCTGACTTTCAGTCACTTCCCCCACTTTCAGTCACTACCCACAAGCAAATTGGGCCCCTCTGGTGCTGATTCCCAGGTGGGTGGGATTGTGTACATTCTAGAACTTTGTGGGTCTCTCCAGTGAACTCCCCTGTGAGGCTAGGAGTTTTGCCCACTCCTGCAACCCCCACAGATTTTTACAGCCAGAGGTTTTGAGGCTTTGTTTTCCCACACTGGAAGTCTGGGTTGTGCAGTCTGTCTTGGTCCCCTGCGATTCCTCCTGGTTTATCCGCACACAAATGTGGGACTGCCCAGTCCTCCAGTGGCTGCCTTGCCATGGGTCGTCCCTGCCCCGGCTGCCTGTCTCCGCCCCTCCTACCAGTGGATGAATGTTTCTTCTTTAACTCCTTGGTTGTCAAGTTTGATTTTCCGTTAGTTCTGGTTGTTTTTTGTTTGAAATTTGTTGTTGTCCTTCTTTTGGTTGTGTGAAGAGGCAAAGTGTATCTACCTATGCCTCCATCTTCACCAGAAGTTCTATTGTTTTTTTAAAATACTGTCTGAACTTCACTCATGTCAGATTCATGAATGGCTCTTCAAAGTCAGGAAGATAAAGCTAAATCAATATCTGGTTTGTTCATAAGCTGATTCCAATACTTTTCTGTTTTATCTGGAATACTTTCTTGTGTGTGTATGTGTGTGTGTGTGTGTGTGTGTGTTTTGCATATGCTTTCCAGCTTCAAGACCTGACTAAACATCAACCATTCTAAGGCAGTATTTCAATATTATTTTTTGTGTTCTTTATGTTTTTAGATCACTTATATGTGTATGCTTCCTTCTGTTTGCAGTGGGTCATTTTTGTGTGGAACTGACTTGTGAATTTTTTTTTGTAGAGGCTACATCATATTTTCTAACTGCCCAGTGCATGGGAGACACAGAACAAATCCTCTACATGTTCTTATGACAAACTACCTGTCTATGAGGTCCTGTGAATAGGACCAATGATTTTCTAAAATTTATTTTTTAAAAAATTTATTTTTAAATTTCAATTGACATATACTATTATATTAGTTTTAGGTGTATAACTTAGTGATTAGACATTATATAAATTATGAGGTGATGACCCAGTAAGTTTAGTACCCATCTGACGCCACACAGTTATTAGTGTTATTGACTACATTCCCCATGCTGTACTTTGCATTCCCATGACTGTTTTTTTTAACACTAGCAATGTGTAATTCTTAATCCCTTCACCTTTTTCATCCATCCCCTACCCATCCTCCCACCTGCTGACCACCAATGTGTTCTCTGTACCTATGAGTTTGTTTCTATTTTGTTTGTATTTTTATTTTTATTATTATTTTTAGATTACACATATAAGTGAAATTTGTGGTATTTGGCTTTCTCTGTCTGACTTATTTCACTTAGTACAATACCTTCTAGACCATATATGTCATTGCAAATGGTAAGATTCCATTATCTTTTATGGCTGAGTAAAATCCATTGTGTATATTTACCACATCTTACAAATTTCTTCTTTATCTGTTTGGACTGTAAATCCTTTGTTAGCAAGGACCTCATATATTTCCCGATCTTTCCATTGTATCTGAGATAAATCTTTCAGAATCCTAGAATACCACAGCTCACATGTAGCAATTAATTATTATTGATATTCAAAAATTTCAGCTAGGCACATGTGGAGAAAAGACAGTGACTTGTGAGTCAGGGGAGAATCCTGGTGATCTTGGATGGAGTGAGTGGGATGTTCCGGCCTGGCTGTGGTACATGATGCTTGGGTGCCAGGAAGATTCTGCTCCAGTTAATGTACGTAGCAGCTATGCATGTTCCTCAAGCTTTTTCTTAACTCATTTATCAGCTATTTGAGACAACCTCAGAATATCAAATGGAAACTTGACTCTAAAATTAGTATGTAAGGAAGTGGTGAAGCCAGAAGCATGGACTTCCTGTATGTCCATGCCCACTTATCTTTTTGAATCCATTTTTTTAAAAAAAATTTTGTTGTTGTTCAATTACAGTTATCCCTATTTTTCCCCCATCACTCTCCCCTGCCATACTGCCCCCCACCTTCTGTATTCAATCCTACACCCCTGTTGTCTTTGTCTGTGGGTCCTTTATGCATGTTCCTTGACTTGACCCTTCCCCTTCTTCCCCCGTTACCCCCTCTCCCCACCCCTCTGGTCACTGTCAGTTTGTTCTTTATTTCCATGTCTCTGGTTTTACTTTGTTTGCTTGTATTGTTGATTAGGTCCCACTTATAGGTGAGATCATAAGGTAGGAACTCCCACCCTTTGTGACAGCACGGATGGAACTGGAGAGTATCATGCTAAGTGAAATAAGCCAGGCAGTGAAAGACAAATGCCATATAAATTCATTTTTAATTCAAACTGTTGAAACCTTTTTTTCCTTTAGAAGGAATCATCTCAATAATCTCATCTGGGTGATATCAGACTAATATTTCACACAGATGGAGAGAGGTGATTCGTAGGTTACAATCACTGATGTAGAACACCTGCCTCCTCCAATCCCACTTTTCCCCCCATAACATCTCCATGAATCTTCTTCTTTTCTTGATGATTAATTTTAAAGGCCATGAACTTCCAGGCTCCAGTTGTATTGAGTTTTAATGAGTAATTGCGTGTATACAGAATTCAAGCCCTGTCTAGCGTGCTGGTAAAAGGCTGCCTCCCTAAAGGTTGGATTGCTAGTCAGGCTCTGCCCCTCCCCTTTCTTAAATGGTAAAATGAAAGTTCAATATTTCTGTTCATTTATGAGTTTTGTGTGCAGGTACACCATCAGCAAGGGCTACAACAAATATACGTGTTCAACATTTATTGTCTTTGTGCAGCTGTGAATATAAAGATGATTAAGAAATGAAATCCATGTTCAAAATATTCTAGCCTGGATGACAGGTTGTGTTACAATTACTTATATCAATGTCAAAATAATAAGTTAAGGTTTAAACCTCATTGCTTTTGCTTTTGTAAAACATGAGGAGGCTGTATCAGATGAGATAGAGAGTCACGTTTCGGGTTATAAGTCTAATGCCTTAACAAGTACGGGATAGGTAGTATTCCATTGTGTAAATGTACCATAGTTTTTTATCCACTTTACTGATAGGCAGTAACATTACTTCCAACACTTGGCTATTGTAAATTGAGTGCTATGAACATTGGGGTGCATAGGTTGTTTTGAATTGGTGTTTCAGAATTCTGCAGCAGAAAGAAAGAAGGAGCTCCTACCCTTCATGACAGCATGGATGGAACTGGAGAGCATTATGCTAAGTGAAGTAAGAAAGGTGGTAAAAGACAGGTACCTATGATCTCACCTATAAGTGGAACCTAATCAATAACACAAACAAGCAAGCAAAATATAACCAGAAACATTGAAATAAAGAACAAACTGACAGTAACCAGAGGGGAGGGGGAAGGGAGATAATGGGGAAAAAAAAGGGAAGGGTCATCAAGAAACATGTATAAAGGACTCATGGACAAAGCCAAAGGGGGGTGGGATCAAGGGTGAGAGGTGGGGATGGGTGGGGGAGGGGGAGTAGTGGGTGGAAAATTGAGATTTTACTTGAACAACAATAAAAATAAATTAATTAACAAAAAAGTATGAGATGGGTACTGGCTATTTAAGAACAGTCTGGTTGCTTGGAAGTTAAAAAAGAATGTTTATCTCTCATCTGAACTTTGTCTCAATAGATATGTAAGTTTTGTACTGTGACTTCTATCTCACAATTGTTTTCAGATTGTATCTGTTTATATGTATGACTGTAACTTATTTTCCGTGCCACATGGAATTTGATTATGTGAATGTATCATAATTTGTGTCTTCATTCTGCTGTTGGTCATTTGGCCTGGAGCATTATGTTCATTTACACTGGTTATTATTGTTGATATATTTGCAATTCATTTATTGAAATTGTTTTTTGTTTTCCTTCTTCATTGGCTTTTATTTTAACATATTTCTACTTGTTTTCAATCACAGTCCACATTTGATATCATTCTGTACCAGTCTCAGATGCACAGCTAAGCAGCCAGAAACCCATGCACTCCATAGAGTGGTCCCCCTGCTTCCCCAAGCACGCACCTGGCCTCATACATAGTTATCATGACATTATGGACCACATTCCCCACACTGCACACTACATCTCTGCAACTATATTGTAATTACCAATTTGTATTACTTAATCCTTTCACCTTGTTCATTCAGCCTCCGAATACCCCTCCCCACTGGCAACTGTTAGTGTGATCTCTGTACATATGAGTCTGTTTCTATTTTGTCTGTTTATTTTGTTCACTAGATTCCACATATAAGTGAAATCATGTGTTATTTGTATTTGTCATTCTGACTTATTTCACATAGCATAATACGCTTTATGTTCATCTGTGCTGTCGCAAAAGGTATGATTTCACCCTTTTATATAGCCTAGAGTATTCCATTGTGTCAATGTACCACGACTTTTTTATTCACTAATTTATTGATGGGCACTTGGGCTGCTTCCAATTTTGGCTATCGTAAATAATGCTTTGATGAACAGAAGGGTGTATATATTTTTCTGAATTAATGTTTCAGACTTCTTCAGATATATTCTCAGAAGTGGAATCATTGGATCAT
The DNA here is from genome assembly GCA_028533065.1 of Trachops cirrhosus. Taxonomy (NCBI): domain Eukaryota; kingdom Metazoa; phylum Chordata; class Mammalia; order Chiroptera; family Phyllostomidae; genus Trachops; species Trachops cirrhosus. The sequence goes on along the minus strand of CM052543.1, from coordinate 7,724,891 downwards.
AAGGCAACTCCATTTTTAATTTTTTGAGGAACCTCCATACTGTTTTCCACAATGGCTGCTGCACCATCCTGCATTCCCACCACAGGGTTCCTTTCGCTCCACATCCTCGCCAGCACGGTTTGTTTGTTGATTTGTGGATGATGGCCATTCTGACGGATGTGAGGTGGCATATCTCTGTAGTTTTGATTTGCACATCCCTGATGATCAGTGATGGTGAGCAATTTTTCATATGTCTATTGGCCATCTGTCCATCTGCTTTTAATAGAAAAAAGCTTTACAATATCATAATTTGTGTCCTTCAGGTGTTAGTGTGGCAAGACAAATTATGTCCAAAGTACTTGTCAACTTAGTTCCTATAGAGGATAGACAAGTGTCTCTTTTTCACCCCTCTTTGTTTTTTCTACTTTTTAAAAATAAACAGAATAAATTATTAGAAATTTTTACAGCCAAAGTCAGCTTTTCTCTTTTATTCCATGTGGGAATTTTTGCTTTGGTTTATTTAATTCCACAGCTATCTGGTATTTTCTAGTTTGCTTATTCTACATTTATTCATCACTTTTCTCTTGGTGAACATTTTGGTTGTTCTAGATTATTTTCCTCTTTCAAATAATTCTTTGATATATTCTTCTGCATATCTTATTGTTTACTTGTTTGTTCTTTTATTTGTTTTGGCTTTTTGTTTTTTCCTTTTCTTGCCTTCTATATTGTTTCAAAATTTTAAATTTTTTTCCTTCATTATGTTTTGTTCTCCAATTTGGAAGTATTGCTATCTAAGATTGCCTTTTTTTCTCTGTTAATTATGCATTTAAAAATAATTCTAAAGCTAACAAATCTTTGTTTTCTTCTCTCAACAATAGAAAGACCTATGAAATCTAACTCTGGCTGATGCCTGTCTGGAATACGAAGTCAGACTCCTGCACACTTTACTTCTTCCAGAGGAGAAACAAATCCATTAGAATCACTATTAGAAACAGTGATTATTATAAACTTACTGGAGATTTCAGTGTAGGGAATAATGGGTTTTACATGAAAAATTTTCTGGAATTTTCATCCCCGACTTTCATCTCTCATTAAACTATTTCCCATTGTTTCTGGTTCAAGCTACTCTACATGTGGCTTCTACTAATACCACACCCTTTGTCTGTCTTCCTCTTGAAAATATTGCTGGGAATGCACCACTCCTTTTCCAATGCAGTGCAGCTCATTCCTCTCCCTCATGTGCAGTCCAGAAAATACTGCCCTCTCTGGAATCTAATTTCTTTAAGAGGAGGGAGCTCTACCATTATGGTGCTTCTTCTTCTGGTGTGTGGATTTTCTTCCCTGTGAAATTACTGAAATGTAATTATTTGGGGATATAATTGTGTATATATTTTAGAAAATAATGGTAATATGAAAACCCTTTCTATATTATAAGCTGTGTTTGCCTTTCACTGATAGATTCATGGTCAATTGATTATCTTTTATTTATTACAAAGGTCAGAACTGAATAACCTTTGGGCGCTTCTTTAAGATAAATACATCTGACACTTCATCTTATGATTCTTTCTGTAGTGAAAATAGCTTGTTCTCTGGACTGGATGATGGTCCAAGTTATCCCATATACTTACAGTGGATATCAGTATATACTGGCTGAGGAATTACACCTGGGGTCGGGCTGTCCTGCGACTCGGATAGAAACATATGCATATCATTTTGTATATCTCATTTCTGACTGCGGTATCAGGTCACAGGTGAGACTAGTAATTATTTGTAAAAACAATTTATAAATACTTTTTCAGACCTTTATGCCTGGTGCAAAAAAATTTTTTTTAAGGTTTTATTTACTTATTTTTAGATGGAAGAGAAGGGAGGGAGAAAGAGAGGGAGAGAGATACTAGTGTGTGGTTGCCTCTTGAGCACCCACCCCCTACCTGGGGCCCAGCCCACAACCCAGGCATGTGTCCTGACTGGGAATTGAACTGGCAACCCTTTGGTTCACAGGCTGGCACTCAATCCACAGAGCTACAGCAGCCAAGCCTAAAATTGTTTTTTAAGAACAAATTTTGCTCCTGCTTATAATGATTTATGAATAGATAACAGCACAGTTTCTACTTACCGTTCAATGAATATGGACCATCAATGTGCACAGGACCTCATAACACAGATTAACAGATTGGAAGGGAATTGACCTTAAGTTATCTTCAGGCTACTATTGTATTTCACTACAGCTTAGCAGACAGTTTTAAATTTCATTGAAAGCTCCTAATGTGGAAGGTCCCCAGTCCTGGGCCAGTTTATCATATTCAACCTTATGTCATTTGAACCTGCCCATGTTCTATGAGGACATGTATCAATATGGGGAGTAGATTTTCACTGGGTGGAATAAAATCTGTCAACTATTTTGTTGGCACGAATCAACTGCATTGTTATCTTGACATGTTATCTTTTAAAATAGACTTTCAAATTTTAACACTGTATAGTCACACTACAAAAATATCTCATGCCAATTACTAATGATGACAGTCATCTGTGAATAAGGTCTTGTCTCTGCTTTGGAAAGATGGGAATTGGAGCTTCGGAAGGTGCTTTAATAATTGGCCTGGGGATGCATGGCTGGTTGGTGATAGTTTAGAGGCCAAACCAGGATGGTTAGCCTCCAAAGCTTATGGTTTGAACTACTCTATTATTTGACCTCCAAATTATCTTTCTCAAAAGAACTGTTGAAAACCTTTTCAGTGATAAATCACAAAGGTGGCTCTAAGTGGCAGTTTAAGTCACTTTGAGGTACTATTCAGATTTTTCCCCCCAGACACTTTAAGATTTTATTTATTTATTTTTAGAGAGGGGAAGATGAGAGAAGGAGAGAGAGAGAAACATCAATGTGTGGTTGCCTCTCATATGGTCCCCACTGGGGACCTGGCCTGCAACCCAGGCATGTGCCCTGACTGGGAATCGAACCTGCGATGCTTTGGTTCGCAGCCCGCGCTCAATCCACTGAGCTACGCCCCCAGACACTTTAAATACACTCTTCCAGATAACAATCTCTTCTGTCCCAGTGGGTTGCCAGACCTTTGTAGTTTCCTAAAAGTGAAAATATCTGTGAGGTTGAATGATTTCTACTTCCTGTTCATATGTGTGTGAGCCTCCTCTCCTACAAGAAATACCTTCTACTTAAACTTTGTGCTCTCCTAGGTTGTTTCAGAGGAGATTCTCCTCTTGCAAAGTGAGCTGTACTATAACCCAAGGGATCTACACTGCCATTGCCAAACAATTCCTCTGCAGTGTTCCATCTCTAGGTGAGTCCGATAGCTCAGACCCCTTTTCAGCGCCTTCACCTCACCTTATCTGCACAGGCACATATTGTGGAGACTATCTGATTCACCCGTAAGCCTATCTCCAAACAAACACTAAATTAGCACTTACAAAAATATTTTAATGAATACTCTTATATTTTGTAATATAATATCCATTTTAGAATAAAAACATGGAATCTAGAGGGACTAGGTTATTTTATAGTAACTGAACTATAAAGCACAGTCATTAATTATGCCGAGTCACTTTAGTAAGTAAAAGAATTAAGCATGGTATTACCTTTCGAAGCTTTCTGCATAATACTATCTTCTGACACATTTCCATGTTAGGAGAGTCAATAGCTAAAAATTTAAGAGAAAAGCAATTTTTCATTTTAACACTAAGTCACAGATACATGAAAGGAAGAGCTGATCAAGCTAAAAATTAAATGTCCTTTGCTTGCAGTTTTGTGAAGCTGAGACATTGAATCCTAAAAGGACCCACATTGAACTTTGAGACCAGTGGAATGCTATCCTGGTAGACTTTGACCATCTCAGTGAAATACGTGCACTGAGTTACAAATTTGAATGACAAATCTGAAAACGACCTGAAAACCACAGGAGAATTCTATCCTTGTTTAATATATGAAAACAGTTGACACCAAAGCAAGAATTTGGAGATCAGAGCTAATGTGCAGTATCTTTTAGCATGATCAGAGTACTGTTGGGGGGAGGAGGAGAGAACTGTTTTTTATTATGGTAAAATATACACAAAATGGCTTAAAATGGTAAATTTTATCTTAAGTTTATAGTTTAGGGGCATTAAGGGCATTCACATTGTTGAAAGCCTCTGATCTTCCCTTGAACTCACGTTAATAGGGCAAAACAAAGTCTGAGGGGTTCAGCCCTACACACACACGGCAATGGGTCAGATGAAGCTTTGACGGTTTTTATTTGCCATTCTTAGGACCTATTTGTCTAAGTCTGGACACTTTGGTATTCTGCTAATGCAGGCATTATGTCACCGTCCTCCAGGAGGTACAGGTCCTGTTCTGCACTGCCAAAACGCCGAACTGACAGTGACCATGGTGTTAAAAAGAGTAGAAAATAAAAATAACTTGGCTTCAAGGTTAGCCTCAGAGAGACCTGGTGCCAAGCACGTGATCACTAGCTGCTTTCTGTTTTTCCTTTCTTTAGGAAATCAGTGTGGCTTACACCACTTTCGACAGATGAAATAAAATTGGATCCTAGTCCCTTTATTGCTGACTTCAAGGCAACGCCAGAAGAGTTAGGATTACTATGTTCTGATTAAACTGACTCCCTCCTCGAGGAAAAATGAAAACTTGAAATTGACATCATGAATTTTGTTGGAAGACATTGGGGTTTTTTTGGTACAAAAAATAATTGCTATAAATCTTTCCTTAGGTGTCTTGATCCTTAAAAAAACCTTAACTGAGTGGTGGTCCTGATTCAGTAAAGGTGTATTTTTAAATAGTATTATTTATTAAGGGTATGCCTGATTAATTTTATGTTAACTATTTGGTACTTGATATTACCCATTTAAATTCTATTTTCTGTTCTATATATTAATTCAGCCATATGTCCTCAATGACAATAGTTTGCCCTATTTGATATGAACCTCTAAACATTATTATGAGTATTCTTTTTAGTAAGAATAAAAAATAGAGACAAGTGTGTAAATGTGCCAGAGACTAAAATTTGTGCAGAAGTTAAAATTAAATATACTAACTCCCAGGAGACATAAAGTCTTTTTATGTGAGAATGCTTTAACTTGGGCATGTTTTCCTAATTAATCAGCAAAGCTGAGTCTTAAAAGTAATGTCCCTCATATTTAAGTAATTACTGCAGAAGAAATAAAGTCTATGTGCTAGAATTTAAGAACTACTCCCTTCACTGAAATTTGATGCCAGATTGTCCTTTCTTCCTGATATGACTCTTCTATACTTGAAATAATTGACAGGGTCAATAATTGTGATGGTCAAGCATCACATCGTCCTGACGCATAAGAGCAATTCATTGCACAGTCACCTATCACCAGCTATTTGTGCTATCTTCTTTTCACTAATGAGGAAGTCTGCCCAATAATACACCAAAAAAAATTCGCTTCTGACTTTGGGGATATTTCTTATATTCAATTGCTTACTGATATGTACATTTTGGGTGTTACATCCTTTGTGAAACAAATTTTGCTAAGATATTTTTCATTAAGTTTTTTTTGGTAAAAATTTTATTTATTTATTTTGAGAGGGGAAGGGAGGAAGAGAGAGAGGGAGTGAAATATCAATGTGTGGTTGCCTTTCACATGCCCCCAACTGGGGACCTAGCCTACAACCCAGGCATGTGTTCTGACTGGGAATTGAACCAGCAACCCTTTGGTTCACAAGCCCATGCTCAATCCACTGAGCTACATCAGCCAGGGTTCATTAAGGTTTTTTTTTTTTTAAGATTTATTAATTTTAAGGAGGAAGGGAAGGAGAAAGAGAGGGAGAGAAACCTCAATGTGTAGTTGCCTCTTGTGTACCCCTTACCAGGTTCCCTTACCTGAAACCTGGCCACAACCCAGGCATATGCCCTGACTGGGAATCAAATCAGTGATCCTTTGGTTCACAGACCCGTGCTCAATCTACTGAGCTACATCAGCCAGGGCTCATTTGTCTGGGGGATCTGCCTGCAGAGTCTCCCCCTGCCCCTGCCTGACCACCATGAATGAGAATAAGTCTACCAAGACATGACCTGCTTGGGGAGGAAAGGTGGCCAATCTCTCAAAGGAGAAGGTCCAGGAGCCTATTCCTCAATGGGCTTTTATTGGGTTTAATTTGCATAGGAATACAGGGTGTATACATAAAGCTCATCAGTCATTGTCAGGCAGTAATGATCAAAAAATAAACAAAAATCAAGGAACTCTGAGGGCTTATTTTGAGTCAGGGTCAGATAGCTAAAGGGCCATAAGACTTTGGGGAACAAACTCATTTCATGCTTGGACCCTTATTGTTTAAATTGAGGGTATTAGCAAAGTAGGTTTCATAGGATTTTATGCATTCTTTCTTAGGCCTGATTGCCCCAGGGAACCCACCCTTTTCAGAACAGGGTGGCACCTACCTCTGGTCAGGTAGGGGAAGTAAGGCAGCCAAGAGATTAGGAGACTTCTTGCAGACAGAATGAGGACTCAGGCTATGTCAAAGCTGAGGGGTGAGGGTCCATCACCCCTTTTTGCTATAGTCCCCCAAGTCCTTCCCTGAGGGCCCCTTCATGACTGTGCCTGTCTTAGGTCATCCCTCCCTTGAGGAATCTTACCAGTCATTGGCTAACCGGCCAGGCTTGGAGCCAAGCAGGGTGAAATAAAGGGGGCAGAGGTGGTGTCCCTGCCAGGGAGGTACGCTTTGTCTCCTTAGTGGCTTATGGTCCCAAGGTCTCTCACTCAGCCTTAGCCATGGGGGTTACAGCTTCTGAAACCAGTCAGGACAGTTCCCAACACTCATTAAGCTTTAAAAATAGTTTAATGTACTGCTACCTTATGTTCAATAAAATGTTGTTTATGGTATTTACTTGTCAAAGAATTTAAACATTGCCATAATGGACACATCCTTTGGCAGTTAAGACACAGGTAATGGTGACATTTCTGGAAGGCTTAAAAAGAATGTCAGACAATACCATCAGCGTGTTGTGACAACTTATTTAATCCTAACAACCTGAAGAGTTATCCATTACTATAAAAGACCTTAGTTGCTAAGACCTTTATATTCATTCTGTCACTGAAAAACTGTTTTCTAAGGTGGGTACTATGAGCTTAAATGTACAAATGAGGTAACTGAAGTCTTACAGTTTTAGTAATTTCCTTGCACAGCTCTTTCTACAGTTCTGAATTTAAAACAAATATGATAAAAAATACTTTTTTTCACTTTGTGGAGAGCAGAACAAATAAAATGACATTGGTCCAATCAAAGTAGGATAAAGTGAAGTCACTCATGTCAACCAAGAAGGCTGTCAGTCAGCCATGACACTTTGGTTTAAGAGGGAAACTACCTAAATCAGAGCAGACACACCTGGCAAGAGACACACCTAAGATATCTGCACACGTGGGCAGAAGAGTCACATCTGCAGAGCAGGACCACCCATAGATAGGCTCCTGGGCAAATTCCCCACTTGCCCTCAGGGGTGCTGAGACACTTAACAAAAGATCCAGAAGAGTGGAGTGCACCACTTTCAAGATAGAACCGAGGCAGGCTCCAGACCACTGCTGAGTCAGCTGAGTTCCACACACCAGAGTGCTGCTCCATGCCATGCTGATCTCCCTTGGCATCGGCTGCTGGAGTTTCTACCCTGCTGGACTGAAGACTTCGTCTTCCCTGCTGCCCACCTGGCTCCTGAGATACTTCTTTGCAAGATACAGACAACTCCCTTGCCCATCGTGCTGTCTCCTGAACCTGCAGACTGAGACTCTGGGACTTGGGTTCGTTATTCCCCATTGACTGTTCCATGTGTGTTATATTTCTCTTAGGTTGTTAGAGTGTGAGGAGGGTATTAATATATGTCGATGTTCTACTTTGAGTGAACCTGCATTCAATAAAAGCTGAGTGAATAGCACAGTTACTGTGTGTGACTCTTATCTATTTGTTGGTGCCAGGCTGCTCAGCAGACAGCTAGCTGAGCAGTTGCCTGGCTGACTTATAAGGAAAGACTATATCACGAACATATGCTTGTGACACACTTCCTCATATTTCTTTCTGTCTTGTGTTTAAGATACTTTCTTGTCCCTTTTGTCTGCAGTATTCCATTTGCAATGGCTCTGGCTAACCGTTCTTCCTTCATTCCACGGCCCCTTCCTTCCTATCCCTCTACCCATATTTTCTGCTTGTATTTCTTGTTCCAACAATGTGTTAAACAACATCTCAAAGTCAGAGACAGTTGTTCCTGATGCCAATTTCCTACCCAACACTATGGTGGCAGACAGCACAGTGACATCTGCGTGGTTAGCACACTCTTTAGTCCCCCAGGAAAACATGTTCATTGCCTCCTCTAAAGTATTACATAAGGTAGAGATCCATTCAGCCAGCATTAGAAGAGGCTGCCATTTTCTGGTAAAGACGCTGTGGTGATCGTTACTGAGTGTCTCCTACTCACAGCAAGATAAGCTTGAGAGGAGAGAACTCTGTCAAGGCCTGACGCCTGCTAGGTAAACCCTATAGAGTCCCTCTCTCCTGTCTTTTGTGTCTGTTAAACGTAGGCCACTGAGGGTGTCTGCAAAATTTTCTGCTTTGTTGCTATGTAGAGATTTGGAACACCCAGCTCTACAGTTGGCTTTCTCTTGATGGTTACTTTGGTGCCATGGTGAAAAATGTTAGATGTAATTCCCTACGCAGTTATTTATTTGGAAAAAGGTGGGCGTGGGCGCACATACATACAGATGTATACCCCTTAGATATGTTAAATCCAAGTGGCTGCACCCAGATTTGGCTGCCAGCTCTGGCAGTGAGGGATGGTCTGGACACACCTGAGGTATGGAATTTGGGGAGTGAGTTTCTGCCTAAATTCAGGGGGACAGTTTCAGTTAATGACATTCTAGTGGCAGCCAGGTTCTGATTATTCCTAGGTCCTCAGATTGCTGACTGTGCGGCCTTAGACAAGTTACTTTAACTTCTCTGATGCTCAGCTTCCTCATCTGTAAAATGGAAAAGATTATAACAGTATCACCTTTTCATATGGATGTTGTGAAACTAAGTCAGGTAACATGAGTAGGACACTTAGAATGTACACTGAAAGCTAGATAAGTGGACTTAACTGGTGGGTCCTTAGAAAATCTACATTTCCTTTATTAAGAAAAACACTAAATTAATATTTTAGAACATAATTTACTTTACCTGAAGGCTAAAAATTCTCCCTGATTTTATTTATTTATTTATTTTTAAAGTTAAGTTAAATAATGTGGTTAGAATAGGTTTCCTTCCTCTAGAACTGCTCTGGAGTTTCTCTGCATGAGACTCTAATTCTTGCAAATGTATTTCTCATAAGGCACAGCGACATCAGGCTGGACCAAATGTTCATTCATTTATTAAACATATATCAGCTGAGTGCCCAACATATGACAGACACTGAGCTAGGCACTGGAGTTACAATGATGAGAAGTCAGGAAAATCAGGGCTCAGAGGAGTAAGCAGAATGAGAAGGGAAGGAGAGGGAATTCAGAGTAACATTCATCAAAGTCGGACAGGTGGGCTGTAACTCAGTCTGGAAAAAGAGCAAAAATTACCTAGATGGAGCTTGAGGGGGAATGTGTTTCCGGATGAGGGAATTAGTACTGAGAAAAGTTCAAGACGTTTGAGAGCTTGACACTTGAGAGGACTAAAAGAAATAAACAAGGCTGGACTGAGCTTTGAGGTCAGGAGGGGTGAGGAATGAAGTAGAAGAAGCATGAGGTAAAAAAAAAAGAATAAGGTTTTGAGAATTCAGTGTATCAAAATTAGAGTCATGGGTACAATAGCATATCAAAATAATCTTTAAAAATAGTGGATATATTGATATAGACACTTAAATATTTGCAAAAGTCCTTTTAGAACATCTAATCTGATAAATCAAATCCTTACCTGAAGCTTGGTTAAGAATGTGAGGACAGCCCTGGCTGGTATAGCTCAGAGAATTGAGTGCAGGCTGTGAACCAGAAGGTCGCTGGTTCAATTCCCAGTCAGGGTATAAGCCTGGGTTGCGGGTCAGGTCCCCAGCAGGGGACGCGTGAGAGGCAACCACACATTGATGTTTCTTTCCCTCTCTTTCTCCTTCTCTTCCCCTCTCTCTAAAAATAAATAAATAAAATATTTAAAAAAAAGAATGTGAGGATGATATTACACGTACATGTGTATGTAAATAGATATTATTTTCATTTAATAGAAATATAAGTATAAAGATAATTATATTACATTAAACATATATTTATTATGTTTTTAAAGTATGCACACCCACACAAACCTATAGTCAGACATAAAACTAAATGAAAACAAATTTATTCAAAATTTAAACTAATTTAAAATTGTAGTAATATAAAATGATGAACAACATCAAGTATAATTTTGTGTTCTAGGATGTGAATTTCAAAAAAAGTTTTGTATGACTGTTGCTAGATATACCAGGAAAGACCAGGAAAAAATGGTGGTGACCTAATATTTTTTAACTTGTTTCATTTCTCTTTTCAAGCAGTTTATTAGTTCAGGATCTTTATCTGTTGTAGCTGGGAGAAAACCCACAAGAGTGTTGGTAAGTGGCAGTTCTTTCTCTTTTTCTATGATCACAGGAGTAGAAATTTTATCAATTAATAATAGGAGAGTAGCCCTGGACGGTGTGGCTCAGTGGATTGAGTGCTGGCCTGCGAACCAAAGGGTTGTGGGTTCGATTCCTAGTCAGGGCAGATGCCTGTTGTTGCCAGCCAGGCCTCCAGCTGGGGGCATGAGAGAGGCAGCCAACTGATTGATGTTTCTATCTCTTTCTCCCTCCATTCTCCTCTCTCTAAAAGTAAACAAATAAAATTGTTTTAAAAAGTTTTTAAGAAATAATAGGAGAGTAGAAGTTGATGAATCTAACTAAGACACTGAGTCTCTAATCCTCAACAAAATTAATTTTCTTTGTTTTAAAATTATATCCTAAGAATCCTGAAACACCAATCCGAAAGAACCTTTGCACCCCAATGTTCATAGCAGCACAATTTACAATAGCTAAGTGCTGGAAGCA
>CM052543.1:7688130-7713785 GCA_028533065.1 Trachops cirrhosus | reverse complement strand
TCTGTGATTTTCTCCAAAGCCAGTACCCCTCCTTGAATCCTAGCTTCTGTTCCTTCCCCACCACACAAGTGAATTGTATCACTCCAATTCTCTTTCTCCTAGACCTTCTTAATCAGCCTATAAGCATCCAGTTACTTCTCTCAAAAGAAAAATAAGTCTCAACTTTATTTTCTCCTGCTAGCTTCAGTTTGCTTTTCCTTTTGTAGCTAAACCCCTTAAAGCAGGGGTGTCAAACTCATTTTCATGGGGGGCCACATCAGCCTCACAGTTGCATTCAAAGGGCCGAATATAATTTTAGGACTGTGTAAATGTAACCATCTCTTAACTAGGGGCAAGGAGCTTGGTGTTGCCGCAGGGTAGAAACAAGTCACTGGGCTGGATAAAACAAGGTGGAGGGCCGGATTCAGCCCTCGGGCCTTTTGTTTGCAACCTGTGCCTTAAAGGAATTATCTTTACTTTGTCTGCAATTTCTATCTACCTAGTTTCAATGAAACCCACTCCAAAAGGCTTTATGTTCTCCCCTATAATACCCCTGTAAGATTACTGAAGATTTCTACATTGGTAGTGGAGAGGTCAGTTCTCAATCCTCTTAAAAATGACCCCCAGCACCACCTAGCACACAGCTGTCACTTAGTCCTTCCAATAACGTCTTCACTTGGCTTCCAGGACACTTTGATTGAATGGTTTTCCTCCTGTCTTTTTAGTCTCTCCTTTTCAAATTCCTATTCTACTTCCTTTTCTTCTGTTAATGTTGGGGTGCCCCAGAGCGCAATGCTTGGTCACCTTCTCTCCTTGCTCTGCTGGCGATAGCATTCATTCTCATGAGATGGCAAACCAACACGGTCTGCTGTCTGTTCACTCTCCATCTTCATGCCCTGATGTGGTTTACATTGCTCACTCCCCTCCACCCACCTTGCCCCTTGCTTCCCTGGAACACACCTGGGACACTGCGGCCTCGGGGCTTTGAACGGAGTGTTTCCTGGACTACGAGGACAACCCTCCGGATATGCTCAAGGCTGACTCCCTCAGCTCTTTAATGCCTCTCCCCACCTGTCATTCCCAATGAGTATCACAAACCTCCCCTCCTCTCTCTGGTTTCCATATCCTCCTTACTCCACTCTAGTATCCCACAGCACTTAATTACTTTAAAAAAATATGACATAATTTACCTATTAGTATACTTAATTTTTTTGTTGTTGTTATTGCTGCTAAGCATATAAACTCCTTGAGGGTAGGGAATCTTTGTTCATTGATGTTTGCCCAGCATCTAGAATATTGCTGGTTGTGTAAACAACATTCAGTTGATACTTATTTAAATGGATTGAAAACAAAGGAAGGAAGTATGTGCTGTCTATGTTAACCAAAAATTCTTACTGCTTTCTGGATGAAAAACAACTGTGGGATGAGCCTTGCCAGTGCTACAGTCACTTTAATAGGCTTTGCTTTTCTCTCAACAAACTTAGTAACTGGCATCCTGTTATTCAAGAGTTGTCAGTCTGCACCATCACTGGACTCATGCATTTACATGGGTGTCTAAAAAGTTATATTTCATTATCAAATATTGCAATCTAAAATGCAGGGTTACCATCATGCCTTGATTTGAATCTTTGCCATTCATTAGCTCTGTAAAGAAGGGCGCATTAGATAACCTCTCTGAGTTTCAATCAATGTTCTCATCTTTGGAATGACAGCAGTAGTATCAGTCTCACAGGGTTGGTGCAAGGATTAAATAAATTAATATGTGACAAACAATTAAAATAGTGCTTGCCACAGTGAGTTATATTATTATTAATATTACTACTACTACTAAAATCCCCAGAGAGTTTAAATTTTACAAAATTTTGTTTCACATCTTGCTTTTTAAAACCAACTTGTAAGATTTATAAGTTCCTCTGTGGTCTGGGGTTTTTCAAATAATGACTCACTGAAGTTTTGGATTACTTCACTTTTGAATTTGATTGTGGAATTTTCAAAGGAAAAGGTCTTTAATAACCTTTCCAAATTCTATTTTTTGTATTTGTCTTTAGGCATCCTTTCTCTTCTGAGATCAACTTAGAAATTAAGATATTTCTTTAATTTGTTCATTTTCCCCATGATGATTTGTTAACTATTTTTCATGACTCAGTTAATATTTATACGGGTCTGCTTTTTCTGTGGATTTTATGGTATTTTTCCTTTCAGTGCAATTTTGTATTTTTTTTCTAGGTGCCTCAATAATAAGAGAAGGATCACTAATTCAGTACATTTTTTGTTTAATATTTTTGCTTAGTATTTTAGTTGTTAGGAATAGTGTAAATGCCCAAACCTTTATGAAGTTCTATTAATGAAATTGTGGAGGGGTGATATTTGTCCATTTTTTAAAAAACTTTCTACTCACCTTCTTCATTTACTGCTATTCCAACTGGGAAGTGTTAGTGACCGGGTCAGAATTTTGCCTCTGTAGCTTCTTCCACCTGTGCCTACTTCACATGATACAGAAATACAACATCTCTCTCTTTCCAGGAAAAAGGTTTCCATGTTTTCAGACTGATATTGTGTCTCTTACAGAGTGTTAGTGTGTGGCTGTGTATTAAACCTAACTTATGTTTTACGTCCTATTCTGTGGGAGGGAAATATGGTAGTTTGATTTTTCTGCTGACATTTTTTTCTCTGAATGTTTCTAGTGGGTTTGATATGAGGTATCGTATCCCCGAAGGCCTTGTGTTTTTAATGCCGATCTTTACGTTGCTGGAATTATGCATAGTCATCTCTGTCTCAGCCATGTGGTGCAAAGCAAACTGCTTCAGTTCAAGAGAGGTGGGTTTGTTTAAATGAGTGATAATTCCCATGGTCTGCCATCTCCCTCTGGGCTTTGAGGTCATCCCTGACTCTTGAGATTGGAAAGAAACATCTATGCAGGAATGGCTTGTGGGGTTCCTGGAGTAACAGGTGGTACGAATGTTAGAGATGGAATGAAGGCGGGAAAAGAATTCTATTGTAAAACATGCAAGAGGAAAGAGTGCACTTCATACTAAGAGCACACAGGTTTTATACAGAAATAATTAAATTATTGTTTTCTCATAATGTGTCCCTTTCTAGCTATATACCCAGGGAAAAAACCACCAATTCCTTTTAGATTTTTGGTAACTGTAAAATGAAACTGTTTTCATTCATTTCTGATGTTTGTGTAAGGGCTATGTATATAATACTTTAGCACAGTAATAATCAGTGAATTAATATTATTGGTGATGATCATGATAATAGAAAGAGATGGAAGGAGAGGCAGGTGATGAGCCTCTTCTTGGAGATTGATGTTATTTTATTTTTCAGGCAACTTCCTCAACCCTCAGTTCTGTGGAATCAGGATCACATCCTCATTAAAGTAAATTTGAGCACAAGGAAATTCAACCTCAAATTTCCATGAGTCAGTGTTCCTGCCAAGAACTCGAAAGAACATGAGCCTTGAAGTGCATTCCTACTATCTTGGCACCAAAGCATGAGAAACTTGGACACTTGACTCAATCCTTTCTGTTCTCACTATACTCCATGCTTCTTTAGGCATTCCTGGCTTTGTATCTTCTATCATCACCACTCCAAAGTTGTTCCCACAAACTGGTTCTCTTTCTTCTTAACTATGCTATGGCCTTATAAGGTTTAAAGAAGACAGAGAGAATAATCTCTATTTCATGTATTCTCTCTAAAATCCAACCTCCATCCATCCAATGAAAAGAAAAGTCAGATTTTTTTTTTACTACAGAAAAATGCTTCTTGACTTTAGGTCAATCAGCATTGCAATCAGCATTGCAAAAACGGTCAAATGAGAAAAATTAGCATCGTCATTAAGGTAAATTTTATCTATATTTGAGATAAGGCGGTCAAACCTTAAGATTTTATTTCAATTAGCTACTGAGATGTATTTACACATGTCCTGATACAGAAATAATGGTATAGATTGAGGGCTTTGAGAGCAAGATCAACATTTATTCTTCAAAGCATGGTGAGGAACTGCAAACCAGACATAAAGAATAAGGGCTTTAAAGTCTCACAGATATGGGTTCAAATTCTGATACTGTCACTCATAACCTGTGTTAATTTGAGCTAGTTATTTAACCTCTCTGACCTATTTTTCCTCATCTGTAAAATAAGTGTAAGAGTACCAGCATCTCAACAGTATTTATGAGGGCGAAATAAAAGTAAAGCAAGTGGGAAATAGCACCACACTCCTTGACAATGATCTTGCTGTTGTTGTTGGTCTTGTCGCTGCCGTTGAGGCTGAGGTGGGATTGTGGTCAGGTGTTCAGAAAAGATGGCAGAAAGCCTCGCTCTTCCACTGAGGCTCCCCCTTCACCCTCCAGCAACTTCAATGGCTTTCTTTTCTCTGAGATATATGGCTCCTGATTTATAAATCTACTGCTGAAATTATTTATATTTCTGATCTATAAATTAATTTTTCTCTCTTGACACTGAACTGAATCTTCCACAATGTCCATAAGTTCATACCCACAAGTTACTCTTAGCTCCTTGTTTACCATATGTGCAAAGATCTTTCTATAATCTCTACTAATTCTTACCTCTCTTTTTTAGAATATATGTGTATATATGTATGTATGTATATATATATATAGTCTGTCCAGAAGGTATCCAGCCATGTAATATGAAAAATAGACATTTATTAAAGAAGATACAAGATACAAGAAACATTGTACATAGGACAATGATGCCTCAGTCCCCTTCAAAGTAGGCACCTTGGTACCTCTTGCATTTCTCCCAATTGCCCACCATCAGCTGCTCTGTTGTATTTTCCTGAATCTCATCAATGGTCTGAAATCTCTTCCCTTTCAAAGGTAATTTTAGTTTTGGGAAAAGCCAGAACTCGCAGGGTGCCAAATCTGTACTGTAGGGGGCTGAGTCACCTGGGCCACTTGATGTTTTGCCAAAAAGTCTGCATGAGGTGTGATGCATGGGCAGGTGCATTGTTGTGATGATGCTGCCAATCACAGCAATTGCCCACAGTTGCGGTCTTCTGAATCATCCAAATAGTTCTGCGGAGGAATGATTAAGCTTAATGCAAAATTTGATTCAGATTCATCACTCTACTTGCTCAGTCATTTTGAATGCCACAGTCACACAGTACACATGCTCACTCAATGGTGTCTACCACCCTCACTGAGTAGTATAGTGAAGTCATCATTGCTCATACATGTGCATTTCAGTCCACTTTTCTTGGCTGCCAGGTTATATCGATGTCATGCAAACTGTTCTTATTATATTAACAATGCCTTGACTTTTTTCCAGACAGATCTTGTATACATACTATTTTTTTAGTACATTCAACAATCATTTAGGGAGTGCCTACTATGTGCCATGTACTATATTAGCAGTTTGGCATACATTAGAGAGTGATTTGGAGCAACTGGGTAGTCTGTATAAATCTTTCTCTTTGCATTTCTGAGGTCATATAAATGAAAAGACAAAGGTATTCTCTTCAAGTTTGGACTCAGCACTAAGCTTATTGGGGCCACCTGTCTTGTTCTGTGAACAATATTTTTTCATTCTTGTGGAGCATTTGGAGTTTGGTATCAATCTTAGCCTCTCTCATCCTTGTCATCTTAACCATATTTATTGAATCCATAATTGCCTGTGGAAGGTGGAGAGAGAGAGAGAGAGAGAGAGAGAGAGAGAGAGAGAGAGAGAGAGAGAGAGAGAGAGAGAGATTTTCCTTTGGGAGTATCAGAAGATACCTCTTAAGAAATAGTGCACTTTCAATGTGTAACATGCAAATTCACGCATATTTATTCTGAGTAATTTGAGCATTCAGTGTGAGAAAACAATGGTTCAGATGCAATATGACAGCAAATTTCTTTTGAGTTTGGGGAAAAACCCTTGGTTGTCAAAGAGAAGGCCAAATGGGGAGGTGGATGAACAGCGGGTGCTACTGCATAGTCAAAAGGAGGAAATGTATGTGGTGGGAGAGACGTTAGTTCAGTTATCTCTTCCTTTCAGGCAGATGTGTGATTAAGACTCATCTTGATAATTTTGCCTCTGCCAAGAGAAAAAGGCATTTGTCATATGTCTCAATGTTCACTGTTGTGAAAGATGACAGAGCGTGGCTGTAAGGACCCACAGTGTGGATGCAGAAGATGATATACATCTCTGAAAGGGTAGGAAGAAGGTGCTGGTCAAAACCAAGATATGAAACAATTTGGAGATCATAAAATATGTCTCAGTTTCTGGTTTGCATTTTTCAAGTTTCTATTGAAAACTCTTATAAAATAACATCATACCCAAACACCAAAGACCATCCTCCACTGGTTTCCTGTCTAAATCTCAAGTCTAATTTCTAATTATTTGCTGCCCACATAGTGAACTATTATATATTCCCAGAAAACTCCATAAACAGGCATTTCTTCAGGTCCTATTCCAACAGAGGTGGTATAATTTCTTGGACGGAGAGGTAAGAAAGTGAAATCTCCTGAGGCTATGATCTTAAATCCTAGCTCAAATATTCCTTTCTCTGGGAATCTCTTCCTTGAATTCTACATACCCCTTTTCAGGTAGAATTGATATATCATTTGTATGTTCCAGCAGCCTCTGACATACTGGTAATATTATATTGTTTATCTTTGTTCTATGCTGCTGGATTGTGAGCTAGACAAGGCCTGGGACCCTGGTTCTCATCTGTGTATGCTCAGTGAAACCAGCAGTACCTGACATGGTACATTAAGTCCTTTTTGGATGAATGTATAAGTGAGTAAGGTTTATTTCTTAGTTACAATAACACATTGGTCAGGTCCAACAATTCCTGAAGACACAGTTCAAAGATGGAACATGGGCTAATAAATTTTTATGTCCTCTTGTTCATACAATTATTTTAGTTTCCCAAAGAATGAGGATTTTTATCACACCCCAGAGAAACCATCCAGATGATTAGTGGTACAAATTGTAGTATCTTACAGTTTAATGAAGAGGCATTAAAGGTTATCTCTATAATTGAACTCAAATTAAAGTGTCCTAAGTCTGCGTACCTCACCTGCAAGTTCACTTTGCTATGGTCTAGCTACCTATACAATCAGAATGAACACATCAGTTAAGTTCTAACCTTAATTGTGGCATATGGCTCAGTCCAATGCTACTGAGACCTACTCATAGGAATTGCCATCAAGTTCAAGTTCATGCCCCTCAGTGTTTTCACTGTCCCATCCTTATAAAAATCAAAGCAACAGACCATCAGCCTAATAATTTAGCAGACAATGGAGTCTCTAGTGTGAAAATGTCTCAGCACTCTATGCATCAGGAATGGCTCACAAATTCTGATTGGTTAGAACTCTTCCTATCCAGTTTCTGAGACCATCTGTTTCAGAGAGCCATGTAAACAGTGTCCAAAAGATAGGAAGAGAGGGAAAGACAATAACTATCGAAGTCAGAGATGAATCCGGAGATTCAGAGACTAAGACACATTCCTACTTGCAAACAGTGCTTCAGCCTCAGATTATGCGTGAATCTGAATATGTATTAAGTAGGGAAGATAGGCTTTTCAAAGGTATAATTAGAGAACTTCTGGTGTAGAAATAGCTGAACTGGGACACAAGTAGAGAGAGTTCTAAAAGTGAATGGCATCCCTTTCTGTTCTGCAGTTTTTTTCATTCATCTTCTCAACTTCCATTAAACTGTTCTGTCTTTAGGGTCTATACATCCTGCTGGTCTCAGGAAGAGTTCTCCTGCAGGAGTCTCACACTAGTTCCTATTCAGTAGATTACTCAGTTTTTCTCCTCAACAAAACAAGAAAAACCCTATTGATCTCAATCATCCAGTAAACTTATCTGCCTGACAAGTGTCTTAACTATGAAGATAGTCATCAATGTCATGAGCCAGTCTATCTTAACTGCCCACTCGGAGCAGAACCTGAGAGGAAGCCCACAGGCTTGTCATTCATAGTAATTTTCATCGCCGCATAGCTCAGTTAATTTTAAAAAAATGGACACGGAAAATAGAAGCAGAGCAACTCTTGCTCTCCCTAACCCACAAGAGCCCTCCAGGTAGGCACAGCCTATTATTTTTTTCTATGCTCAGTGAGTGGGCCAGAAATAGTCACAGTGCTGGGAAAATGTCAGTTCATGGGCTCAGTCATGGACCCATTTTGTTTATTTAATATGTTGATAATATGTTGAGTGTAAGGAAGCTATTTGCTATACTTTACCAGTAGTTCTGTTTGGTTTATGGGGCGGAAGGTTTTCTACTTAGCATATGAACTGGGAATAACTTAAGTTTTCTAACAGAAGAAGGTCACATTCTAGGTATGAGGAGGGGAGATTGTACTATCAATATAGATCTCTTGCCTCTGTGTCTGATGTGTACTAAGGGACAAATGCTTTTAAAAATGATCCTGGGCTCCTTCTTGGTTGGTCTTTGTGAGCCTCAAGCTGTGGGATTCTGCCCCACTGTTTAGAGGGGAAATGTCTTGGAGTGAAGGCCACTAGAGGTGTATAATTCAGTTTTCCTTTGAATGCCCAACATGAACACATGTTAAGACTTCCTTTGAACAGTTTTAGGAGAAGCTGAAAACAGCACTTTGTGAACCAATGTCAGATTGAATATTATTGCAAAATGTTAAGTACATTCCAAATCTTTAGAAGGGAAAGTATTTCCAGTTAACCTCCTCTGAGGATGAAAACAGGATCAGAGATTCAACTAACCCTTCAAAGCCATTTCTTTGTGCACATGAAATTGGGTATGTCAGTGACAAAATAAATTCAGACACATTTCTGTGTTAAAAGGACTGAGAAATACATAGGTAAACCTGTTTGATCATTTTTATTTTCACTCGTCAGTATAGATTAATGGAAAAGAACTTGGATTAATTCTTGGATTAATAAACAGACTTGGCACAGTTTTCACTCCCTTTTGTCTCCTTTAATCACTGATTAGATGGTGATCTTGGCCAGTTAGTTGGACACTTTGAGCCTCAGCCATTTATGCATTTCAATAAAGACTTTAATCGGAAGATTGTTTTGAAAAATACACCATCAAAACTTCCCTTTTTGTGAATTTAGAACTTTGCACAGGAAGTTAGAAAGTTTTCTCATGACTGAATTTCTGTTTAAACTTCACAGAGGGTCTGAAATTGAGCTTTCAGAAGCACCTTTCTCTGGTAACATCCTACTGGAGGATATCTCATTATCACGCAAGACATGGCTGATATTCCTGAAGAGGGAGGTGGAATTCCTGGGGGTAAGTGAGCCTTCTCCAACCTCAATCAAAATAAAGACTGACTCTAGGAAAGAGTATTTGGTTGCATCAACAGTTTGCCCACTTGTATTTGTAAGGAGTAAAGAACCCAGTAGATGAAGCCTTGATACCAACTGGGCACTGTTGGGTAGAAAGAAGCATTTCCTCATGGAGTTAGAATGAAAATGACAAATAGGATATGCCAACTCTGGCCAGCTGCTGGTGGATTAATGTAATATCTTGCTGTGAGGGATTTATAATCTTTATCTTCACTTAGATGGAAAGGACAAATATTGATGTCCACCATGACTACCTACATAAAGGGACATGAGAAATACATTGGCCATTCCTGCATTAGGTCATGCCTGTATCAGTTCTTAGTGTCAGAGGATACTGGAAAATATCACATTTGGATCCTTTCTCAGGACAGCCTGAGACACCAAAGCAATTTCTCACATTTGGTCTCAATTGTAATGAAATTTATGCAATCCTGGGAAAATATCTTGTTATTTCACAAAATTTCTGCCTTTTTCTACAGGTAACACAAATTCTGATTGGTTTCATATGTCTTTATTTTGGGACGATTGTCTACCCTGGGATCACAATTTCAGTATTTGAGAGAAATTTTTTTTCATCATTTCAAATAGGCTATCCATTCTGGGGAGCAATACTTGTGAGTATATGTGTATCTATAGTTGTCTCTGAAATAACACTGCATGTAGCTCTTCCCTTACCAGATCAGATCTACCCAATGGTTTATTTCTATACATATGTACAGAAATGTATATTTCTATGTATGTTTCTATACATAGTAATATATTTATATTATATATTTGCACATGTTTGTGTAAAATATGTTTGCAGTCTATAAATCACCTTAGGTTAAACATGTTAGCACACTTTTGTCAGATGAGAAACCTGAGATTAATGCAAGTTAAATAAATTGCTCAAGGTATCTTTAGCCAATAAAAATAGAACCTAAACTTTCAGAATACAATTTTAGAAAAATGTATCTAACTGTATTCATTAATAAAGTTATTTTAGTGAAGGGAAGGAGGAAGAAACTACTGATGTGAGGAGAACAAGGTCAAAGCCATTTGATGAACTTCTCTTACGCCCTATAAATTTTTTCAGGTGCTTTCTCATAGAACCTGTTTTAATCATTATACTGTTTAGAAAACTACATAACTGAATGAGATTATAAAGATATATAGCTTTATTGAGGTATAATTGACATACAATACATTGCATATATTTAAAGTGTGTGATTCGATAAATTTTGATCTATGTAGGAACACATAAAAACATTATCACATTAATGTAATGAACATCCAAATGTTTCCTTGTGCCCCTTGGTAATCCCTCCTTCCCTATATTCCCTGTCTTCCCATCCTCAAGCAATCACTGGTCTGCTTTCTGTCACCATAGATCAGTTTGCATTTTCTAGAGTTTAATATAAATAAAATTATACAACACGTTCTCTATTGTCTGGCTTCCTTCACTCAGAATAATTATTTTCCATTAATCTATGCTATTTTTTTTTGTATCTGCATGTCATTCCCAGGATATATTTCAAGTCTAAAAAAAGCAATCACGTTGGTTTGGCACTCTGCTAAAGACTTAGGACTAGATCAGGAGTCTTCTTGAACCTTGGTCGTATTTTATTTGAAACTTCGCTCTACTGTCTTTTAATTCTAAACACTTAGCTTATTTGTGTCTCTCAACTCCTCATGCAATCTTTAAAATGGTTTTGAATGTATGCTATCGATTTATATTTTCAGCATGTACATTCTCATAATTACTAAATGTCTACATGGTATATCTTAGTCTCTAGAGATACACGTCACAAACACGTTTCTTGCACAAAGGAGCCGACAGCCTCACATACAGGGTGCTCACACAAACAGTTGCAAGGCAGGGAGAGTAGTGTTACAGCAGAGTCCTGCCCCAGGTGCTGTTGCTCTTGCTGCTCTGAAAGTGACCTGTGGCCTGGCAGTGTCAGCATCACCTGAGAGGCCTGGGAGAACAGAAGAACCTCAAGTCCCACTCAGGACCTACTAAAAACAATCTGCATTTTAACAAGACCCTCATAGTTCATGTGTACACTTACTTCTGAGAATCACTCTATAGAAAATAAGAATAAGAAAATAGTGAGCTCATGGAAAACCTGCAAGGTTAACTTTATAGAGCACCCACAACTTGACCTTATATTGGGAGAAGGGGAGGTGAAAGGGACAAAGAGAAGAGCAGAGACTCACTGTTTTTACCCTTCCTTCCTTTGGACAGTTTGCTATTTCTGGATTTTTGTCAGTTATGTCTGAAAAGAAAAATGAAACATATTTGGTGAGTCATAATTCTGTCATTCATACCCTGAAAAGGTAAGAAAAGTCGAATTTTAGGAGACTCGAGGGAGGCATGTCATCATCTCTTATGAGATAATGTGATTGTTCTTTAGTCTATTTTGTGTTGGATATAATTATTAAAATATCAATTGCGTCATTTAAAAACAATAAAATGTAATTACCTTGACACTTGTTTAGAAAATATCCTCACACCAGCCTTACCCTTATAAGTATAGGCATATGGTCAAATGATTTCTTTTCAATTAAGGAGACTATTTGAGGAGAGACTGTGTGCCCTTGTGGGTCTTCCTGAATGTGATCCCAGCAAGAAAGTTATAGATCCTTATTAAATAGACATATTTTCAAGATTTCCCTTTTTAATCTATATTTTGTATAAATGTAGAGTTTACTGGATACGCCCAGTCCTGACATGCCGATGTGTTAACTGAATGTGCTGGCAGGTGCAGGAGTGGCTCTAAGTGTTCTTTATTATCAGGTGCACGGAAGCCTGGGAGCAAACTTCGTCAGCAGCCTAGCTGCAGGAGCAGGAATCTTTTTTCTGGTCGACAACCTACAGAACACAATGGCTTATCACAACATTTGCCGGGAAGCTTATCAGGATTACTTCTGCTTCACAGTTTTTTTTTCCACTGTAAGTGTTTCTTTGGTCCTAATCTAAGTAAGAAACCCTCATTTCCTTTTCCATGAACACAACCCTTGTTTTTTTGGCAACCTCTGTCACATAATGTGGTATTCTATAGGCTCATGCACAGCGATGCTGACGACCTCCTCCTCCCACCCCCAGCTCAATTCTGCAAGGTTGGAATCATCTGCCCTGAGTAACCATCCCCTGATTTTCTGTGTGTGTGTGTGTGTGTGCATGCGTGTTTTATAGGGACTGATCATGTGGGTGTGGGTGATATAAGGGAGAGCACCTTGAGAAATCTACCTTGTGACGCTACTTGTCTTTTTGGTTGTTGTTGGTTGTTGTTCAACAGGAAATTGTGGCAATGATCATGTTCCTCACCATTCTGGGATTTGGTGTTGCTGTGTTACTCATAGTCTACAGAGTTGGGGAATTACTCAAAGAAGATAAGGTAGGCAGAGACCTGATACTGAATCCTGAATGACAGGCTAAAGACTTTGAGCTTACTTGCTGACATATGGCCTAGGTATCCTGGAACATTTCTTCCAGAAAAATATTTCTTCAAGTTTCAGTGTTTTGGTGGCCAAGTCTCATGTTTTAAAGGACATTTCCCATTCATAAGTAGACAATAGCAGAATATCTCCGTGACTGAGGGTTAGGACAATAGAACCTTCATCATTTTAGAAAATGCAAATGTTTTGAAAAGTGTTGGGCATGAGATGAATGAGCAGGTAGCATGTGATGGAACCACACAGATATCTGGGCTTATTTTCTATCCCAGAACAGATTTCACCCTCTTGGCTTTTACCTTCATACTTGCTCTGAAGCCCCAGAATTTTTTTCTTTTTAATTCACGACTACCACCTACATTTCCAGTTGCCTTACCCATCCACTGCGCCTTTAGTGTATTTAAAGAATTGCCAATCCTTGAGGCACTTACACTTTCTCAGATCTTCCAGATGAAACACACTCTTTACATCTGTCCCCTTGCCTGAAGCATTCAAGTGTGGGTGCCTGTTTTTATCACTTTCCTCCAAAGACAAACAAGGCTGCAGATATGCCAAAGCTCAGACACACTCACCAACTTGTCATTGGCTGACATAATTTATTTGGGCCCACAGCCAGCCAGTCTGGCTTGGTTTTTTGAAGATGGAGGGAATAATTAGAGTGTAATGGGAAAGAATGTGAGATTCAGAGACAAAAGGAGATTGTCTACATCTCTTGAACAAGACTTCTAGTGGTGGAACATTCTTGGTGATTGATATTGAATAATTTTTCCCTCACCAGGTTCAAGAAGAACGTCTTTATGAGGAATTAAATATATATTCACCAATTTACAGTGATTTGGAAGACAAAGAGGAAACATCTCCCACTGATTCATAAGAATCATGTTCAGAACATTCTCATTTGTAACAAAGAGTATAGAAAGCCAAGATCTTTGTTTAAGAGGCGTCTGGCAAAATTTCACTTCTCTCTATAATCCTCCAATTTTCATTGAGATTTATTCTCCAGATGATAATATCTGTTTCTGTTGTTTCTGTACATCTAAGTACCCTGCTGCTCAATTTGTAGGTATATGATAGACTCCCATTTTTCATGTTTTCCATTGCTATTTTATACCCATCTCTTCTAGGAAATCAACGTGCAATAAGCATTTACTCTGTGCCCAAAACTGTGCAAATAGGAAAAATAAGAGGAAGGCTGACTGAAATTGAGTTAAACTTTAACAGTTTAATGTTTGGTTTTCAACCCTTTTTAGCATTCCCAAAAGTGATGGACATGATATATGTCTCCCACTAGATTGTAAGCACCATTCATCAAATATTTCTTGAGAACTAATTAAGTGTTTGAAGTTTTTCACACTTGCCTCTTTCACATTGTATATCCCAGTATTTCACCCAGTGTATTGATGGAGTGGATGGGTAGAGATTAGGGAATGATATCTTACCAGGCCAGGCCAGAGATAGAGTAGACAAGGAGAAAGAAATGATTCTGAAGTGAATTTGGAGGTGATAAGGAGATCAAATTGGCAGATTTAAGAACAGAGTTAGGAGGATACACAGACAGAAATTTGAATGAAGATTCTGCAAGCATGTATTAAATATTTTGGTGGATTCATACTAGATTAGCGATGAATGCTTCCTGCTTATGTTTGATCTTATTCCATGGAGAAAGCGACATAGTATGTTAGAAGGATTACCAATTTTATACAATGTAGGAAGTTTGTATTGTAATCCCAGGCCTATTGCCTACTAGTTGAGTGAGTTGTGGCGAATAATTTAGCCAGTTACTCAATATGGGTTTCCTCATCTATAAAATTAAGATATTAGGAATAATTTACCTGCCATCACTAAAGGTCCATTGTGGAGACACACATACATACACCTATGTGCCGTAAATTAAAAGTGCTCTGTAAGAGATTATATACATTATTTAATTTATGTATACATATAAGCAATCTCCAAATCTTAGTAATCACCAATTATATAAAACTTAAACCCATTTTATCTTAACTTCAGAAGCCTTACTCTCTGGTCCCACTTCAACCTTCTCTTTAATAGGCTTTGTGCTTGACCACCTCATATCCGCACCCTGGCTTCAAATATTCTGCCCTCTCTTCTGTACTTGCTTGATTTTTTTCTTTCTTTAATGCCTCTCTTAAATACCACCTCATTCTTTAAGATATTCTAGCCAACATTGCTCCTCTCTCAAGATGATTACTTTTTCAAACCAAATATATATACAACCACATAACACACCATATATAACTTTTTAAATGCAAATATTTTACTTTTCATTAATGATAATACATTTTTTTCTAAAGACTCAAACTCATATAAAGATCTATATATTGCCTGAGTCATCAGCACATTCACTGACACAATATCCAATAAACTTTGCAGATTGATGAGTGGGCAGTGGGG
The DNA here is from genome assembly GCA_028533065.1 of Trachops cirrhosus. NCBI lineage: Eukaryota > Metazoa > Chordata > Mammalia > Chiroptera > Phyllostomidae > Trachops > Trachops cirrhosus. The sequence continues at coordinate 7,698,669 of CM052543.1, read as the reverse complement.
AGTGTAATTAAGTTACTTAGTATCTGGTGAGATGAAAATCATAAGAAGAAAGATCATTTAAGGAGGAATTTGAAATGAAAGAGGAATAAATTAATGAAAAGCTTAGCTAAAATGAAGTCAATGAGCATGGAAAGAAATGGTCATATCTAAAACATAGAAAGACTAATCAGTCTTCTTGTTAACAAGTTGAACAAAAGGATAAATTTAGGCAAGCAATGGATTAGGTAACACGTTAAGTGTTTGAGTGTAAGATCAAAGGAGAATACCTGGAAATGTTGAAAGAAATGATAGGGAGTCAGAAATATGGATTAATGGGGAGGAGTGTAGACAGACCTAAATGGAGCTTGGTTTTAGATGGTCATTTTTAGGAGACCAAGAGCAGTGCACCTGGACAGCATTTACTCCAGCGCTCTGGTAAAGATGAAACGTGGTGATGCAGATTCATGTTGTTATAGGAGAGCTCATTACTCAGTGAAGCAGATTAACACTCAAAGAGAACTATTTTGAGATTAAAGTGAAGCCAAGTTAACCTTTGCATGCCTATAACCAGAGGGAAAGTAGAAGGAAAAAATAACCTAGGGTGGAAGATAGAAGAATTATTCAGAAAAGTGCATTGCAAAACAGTAGACAGCAGGTAGCCCAAAATGGAGAGCGATTAAACAAAGAGGGGAAAAGGTGACCATCAGAGACAGAATCTGCAGGCTTGGGCCAGTCTACAGTGATGAGTCAACTCCAGGTAATGCATGGAGATGGGGCAGAGAAAATACCAGTGGTGAATGAATGCAAAGGTGCAGAGAAATTTGAAACAGCATGGTGATGAGGAAATGAATAACATTTACAGAGGCATTAAGAGAGAGGGAATGGGGGTATATGTGGTGTTAGAAGTAAGAGTAGGTTGTGAATGCAAAGTAGTAAAAAAAGATAAGCAAAATAATTTTGTTGCTGTTAATGTTTTTATTATTAAGAGAAGGAAAGGGAATTTAAGTCTTTAGCCCAAGGAGAAGCATCCTGCAAAGGCATTGGAAAATCATGTTAGGGTATTATTCACAATCCATTAATAAAATAATTAATTACATTTTATGTATTTAGGATGCCAAAATTAAAGATAGACAATTAAATGTTAATTTCCTAGACTATAAAAATGATCACATAGCCACACGACACGCAATTAAGTGACTTGGTATGCCTAACTAACTTTAGGACCTCGGGTTTTTATTTTCATTTTTCTGAAATAAAATTTTGTTTCTCAAAATTTGACAGCAGAATGAAAATATACCCTTTCATTGTGTAACTTGCTATGCTGTATCTTCATTCTTGATCACCCATAAGTATTTATCATGTCACATCCATGTTACAGGCATTCACATTCAAACACAAAGCCTGGTCTATCAGAAACTCTTGAAATGGATCCAGTCTATCATTACAATTGCATAATATTTTACACCACTCTTTCTCCCGCTGGATTCATTTCTCTAACCACACTGTTGACTACGTTTCCTATGTACTCAACATAATTTTTGTCTCAAGACCATTCTGATAGTTGTCCTGTCTCCGCCTTTTATCTGTGCCCGCTTCAGATATACACTAAGCATATAACTGCCATGTTCTCTACCCATTCATTCTTCCAAATTATCTTTTGAAAAATTTCAACTTAAAGGTCATTTTCTCCATGAAAATTGCCTAATGCACACCTATTCATCCAGCCTTGATTTCTTGCATCATGATGACCTTACCCCACGAAGCATTGTATTATCATTTATTATTAGTGTGCTTGTGATCTCCTTGATGCATCAACTACTAGTATTTATACAATAAATTGTAACCATTTACCTTGACTTCTTGTCTCTCTTTGTGTGTATGTAAGGGTGAGGGGCTCATGAAGAATACTAGAAGTGAAGCATCAATTCAATGATGATTCACTTAGCATCATTGACACTAAGGACCAAGAACAGTTTCTAGAGTCCTCCTTTTTTTTTTTTTAAATCAATACTTTATCAAATGGGACAATCTATTAATAACACCACAGACAGAAAACAGTTGTAATAATAATCATCAGCCTCCTCTTGTCAACGAATGGTGGGATGAAGTTGAAAGGACATTAGTCCCATTTTACAACTTGGTCTGGACTCTAATTTATTTGTGAACTTGGGAAAGTCTGTTCCCTTTGTGAGTGAACCTTGGGTTTTCAATCTGAAAATGAGCCATTTGAAACAGAAAATTCCCACCTGATCTTTTTGTTTCCATGTCCAGTGCTTGTGAGAATCACAATTGCTAGGTTGGTGGTTGGGGTGGCCATAGCAATCAGAGCTCTTTGTTGCACTGTGTAGCAGGACATCTGGGATGACAGCATTTGTCCTGAACTTTCCTGACAAAAGCCAATTAAAAGATTCTTTCTGAAAATTATCTTAGAAGTAAAAATTCCCAAATCATTCCTATTGTACGAGGTATAGCTCTACCCACAAAAATCAGTGATAAAATAGGGTACCATATCCATATTTTATTTCATCTTGAGTTAGAGCATTGAAGTATATTTATGTATACAAGTGTGAGAGTCTTTGGTAGTTGCCACCTGCGTTTCCTGAATATTTCCCTCCATTGGAAAAATGTTGCTCACTCCACAAAGAGTCAATGGGCTCATTTATGGCTCCTAAACAGCTCCTATTTGGGAACTCTGCATAGGGTTTTAATGAACAATGTGGAGGAGACGGGGTCTTGGAAACCTGCAATCTATAGCTCCCCATGGTTTAGAAGCACCTGGACTTGCAATTGATGTTCAAAGTGTGGGGGATAGGGCCTGGGAAGTGGTGGGGGGAGTCTTGTAGGATTGAGCCCTTAACCTGTGATATTTGACACTATCTCCAGGTAGATAGTCAGAATTAATTGCTTGGTATTGTTAAAAAACACACATCATAATGATCAAGTAAAAATTTTATTTCAAAGGCAATTACATAGTTTCTAAGACTTAATTGTAGGGGCTTGTCTGTATGCACTAATGGGTGAAGTATGTGTGATCAGACACTGTACGTTTTTACAGTCCTGCTGGGAAAGAGTCTGAACACCACAGTAAATCAATGAATACCTGTCGTCAATGAAAGGGTACGAGAGGAAGGTGTCTCCTTTACTTCACTGTTATCTACCGAGTGAATCACCATTCTGCCTAATTTTATGGGAAATGTCTAGTCAATGGGAATTTACAGTTCTGTGCTTTTCCTGAAGCCAATATCTGGCCAATCAAGAGACCTCCCATCCACCACTGAGCACATATATTCAATGCCAAGAGAAAAATACTATTTAAAAATATTCATTACATAAAAATCTACATTTCAGGGAACTCAAACTTTACTTTCTTGGGCTGGGATTCTTTGGTTGGTCTTCATATATTATCATAAAGACCAAATATCTGATAAATATTTCCCCCTTTTCCCCTAAGAAGGCAATAGTTCTTCATATCCAGGGTTAAAAATTGCCTTTACAGGCATGCCAAATTTATTCTTGTCATTCAGAGGGAAGAAAAGCACACTCTAGAGGAAACTAAACGTAATAGTTTTTCAGGCTGCATGCAGGTTCAACTTAATAGACAATGATGTCCTAGTCTCCTTCAAAGTAGGCACCTTGGGACCTCACACAGTTCTTGCAACTGCAGCACAATGTTCCTTCTGCTCTGGTAGCAGAAGCTGTGGAACAGATTTTGCCATGATACGTTTCATGCCAAGATCCTGTGTCAGAATCTTGGACACAGTAGTTTTTGGAATCCCCAGGTCAGCTTCTAGTTATCTCACTGTCAGTCGCTGATCTTTTTTGATTGCAGCCCGTACACATTCAACATTCTCGGGTGTTCTGCTTGCTGCAGGCCTTCCAGAATGTGGGTCACTTTCAACAGATTCTTGACCACCTTTGAAGCATTTATGCCACACTTTTATTTGCACTGCATTCATTGCATTGTCCCAGAAGTCTTCTGAATCATCTGAATAGTTTCTGCAGAGGAATGTTCAAGTTTAATGCAAAATTTGCTGCAGATTTGTTGCTCTACTTGCTCAGTCATTTTGAATGTGACGGCTACACAGTACACGTGCTCACTCAATGGTGTCTACCACCCCACTGACTAGTATAATGAAGTCACCATTGTTCATACATGCACATTCCAGTCCACTCTCCTTGGCTGCCAGGCTACATTGAGGTCACGCCAACCATTCTCATTACATTAATGATGGTTGGACTTTTTCTGGATAGACTTCATATATCTTTCAAATTAATGTTTCAGGATTCTTCAGCTATATTTCCAGAAGTGGAATTGCTGGGTCAAAAGACAGTTCTATTTTTAATTTTTTGAGGAAACTCCATACTGTTTTCCACAGTGGCTGCACCAGCCTGCCTTTCCACCAGTTTTCTTGCTGATGTTTACTAGAGGTCTGTGTAGGCTGTTGGCTAGAGGCCACTCTCAATTCCTAAAAGCTGTTCACAGTTTCTTGCAACATAGCCTTCTTAACAGAGCTGCCTACTTCCTCAAAGCCATCAAGGAAGACAAAGACACAGATGCTACAACCTTTTGCAATGCAATCATATAATCATGTACACATAATCTCATATATCCTGGCACCTTTGCTGTATTCTATTAATTCAAAGCAAGCCACAGCCCTGGCAGGTGTGGCTCAGTGGATTGAGCACTGGTCTGTGAACCAAAGGGTCACTGGTTTGATTCCCAGTCAGGGCACATGCCTGGGTTGTGGGTCAGGTCTCCAGTAGGGAACACGTAAGAGGCAACCACACGTTGATGTTTCCTACCTCTCTTTCTCCCTCCTTTTCCCTCTCTCTAAAAATAAATAAATAAAATCTTTTAAAAATAGCAAGCCACAGATCTTGTCTATACCCAAGGGAAGCAATCACACAAGACATGAGTGAGTGCCAGGGGTCAGGAATCATTAGAGGTATCCTAGAGTCTCTCTGCTAAAACTATGCAGGAAGGGTAGGTGGTATTGGGTTGACCTGTCCTACTGCGAGCCATGTCAAAGAAACTTCTGGTGCATGGTCTTCACAGCTTGCTCCAAATGGACACCAGGTGGAAGCAAGTAGAACTTGAGGCTGGATATTTTTGCTGGACCCTCAGGGATGGGACAAAGGAGGAACAATGAGCAACTACCTGAATAAGAGCATTAGAATTCTGAGGGCACCATGCCAATGAATTCCAGCGATAGGACCACTGGGCTCAACCCTCACTAGCCTGACATCAAGTTGGGAAAGTACCAATGAAGGAAGAAATTTTCTGTTCCTCAGCATTTCTCATTCCTACCCTTGGCTCAGCAAGAATCAGAAATCCCTCTCAGCAAGCTAGCTAGAGAAAAAGAAGAACATTCTTCCCTTCTTCCCATTTTAGACAAGTGTCTTGTCTAAAGCAGACAGAAACTGAGGAAAAGAAGACATTTTCACTGTAAATGACAGCTGAGTTTCGATTCTTGCGTAAGACTGTATATTTTAATTACTGAAGTGACTGGAGAACTCTTCACTCACTGTCAGTAATTTATCTTAGATTTTGAATTAGAAGCTGAGGAGAACTAGGCACACAGTTGTGGGGGAAAGAGTAAGGTTGTTTTTTCTGAGAGTCCTGCTTATTTAACTACAAGGCACAAAGATTTTGAAAATCTAAATAGGAGAAAAAGTGTTATATTATTTTTGGGTTCTCCATATTGCATATATTCATGCTTTAGGGACTGCACTATTAAATTCCTTAACACCATGCGATTCTCCTTAAAGAAGAATTGGCCAATAGTACATCTGATGAGGGGTTAATATCCAAAATTTATAAAGTACTCATTCAACTCAACAACAAAAAAACAAACTCCAATTAAAAAATGGGTAGAGAACCTGAATAGACACTTCTCCAAAGAGGATATACAGGTGGCCAATAAACATGAAAGGATGAATAGTATCACTAATCATCAGAGAAATGCAAATTAAAACCACAATGAGATATTACTTCACATCTGTCAGAAAAGCTGCCATCAATAAATCAACAACAAGTGTTGGTGAGAATGTGGAGAAAAGAGAATCCTTATGCACTGTTGGTGGGAAGGCAGTCTGGAGTTCCCTCAGAAAATTAAAATATGGAACTGCTGTATGACCCAGCAATTCCACTTCTGGGAATATATCCCAAGAAACACAAAACACTAATTCAAAGAGATATATGCACCCCTATGTCCACTGCAGTGTTATTTACAATACCGAAGGTAAGCAAGCAACCCAAGTGCCCATCAGTAGATGAGTGGATAAAAAAATGGTGGTACATATATACAATGAAGTATTACTTGACCTTAAAGAAAGAATAAAATCTTACCATTTGCAACAACATGGATAGACCTAGAGGATATTAGGTTAAGTGAACTAAGTCAGAGAAAGACACCATATGATTTCACTTGTATGTGGAATCTAAAGAACAGAGTAAACAAACAAATAAAACAAAACAGACTCATAGATGCAGGGAACAAATGGTTGGATACCAGAGGGGTGGGGTTTGCGGGGCTGGGTGGAAAAGGTGAAGGGATTAAGAAGTACAAATTGGTAGTTACAGAATAGTCATGGGCGTGTAAGGTACAGTGTGGATAATATAGTCAACAATACTGTATAACTATGTATGGTACCAGGCAGGTACTAGAAATATTAGGGGAAATCACTTGGTAAATTATACAGTTGTCTAGTCACTATGCTGTACACTTGAAGCTAATATAAAATAACATTCACTATTAACTCTAATAGAAAAAAGAACTGGAATTTTTAAAGTGCTCTATACTGAAATTCTATAATTAAAGAACCATAACTGTAAACCAATTGTAAAATTACTTACTTATTTTAACTAATCCACTGTTTGTACTTAAATAAATGCATTTAAAAATAAAATGTCATCACTGCATGTTTTTGTGCAGTATTATTTGTTACAATAAATGGTCACCACAAACAAATGTAATTTAAATGAAAAATGTTACATTTTAGATAAATATATATAACAATAAATTGAGTTGGCTACTTAATGATAAGAATTAATGTGATTATAATTAATTAAATGATGAAGAAATTTTATCTGAATATCCCTTACTTAAAATGAAGATGACATTTCATATTGATGATAACTTTAAAAAAATTGAACCAATATTAAGAATCTCCAATCACATGTGTATTGATTCAGAAGGTTCGTAATATTTTAATTCCATTACATGTTATGGTTTGACACATGTCAAAGTAAAATAAAAATCAATGGGGCTTTCCAAAAATGAATAAATAAATAAAGCTGAGTTTATGTGTTTATATACATGCCTAGTAAGCAAATCTCAGAGAGGAAATTCCCTAAGTATTCACTGGGGAGGAAAGTCAGGACTCTTTCTACCAGTTGTGCAAACCAAAGACTGAAAACTAGCACTCTGGGTGGGAAAATGAATTGTTTAAAACAGGTCCTGTCGTCCAAAGTTTATAATCATTTGTCACATTTAGTGGGTTGGATTGGTTGTAATGAGACACAACACTCAGCTTTACTTCCTAGAAATATTTACCTTTTACACTCAATATTAATTGCTAGCTAAAATTATAGGGAAAAATTGGTGAACAAATCTTGTTTTTTTAAAAATACCATTAACATTTGATATAATTTAGGGACTGTATATGTGGGGTTTAAAGATGAAATATAAACTTCTTCCAAATGTACTTTAATAACATCTGAAAAGTGATGGTAAAATAGTTCTATATCCACCCACTGTCTGGTTTAAGAAAATACTTAGGAAGAAATCATCTTAAATGTGTTATTTCATAATTTTTCAAATATTTGCAGCTAAATCTACAAATGAACTAATAATCATTATAATAGTATAATAATCATGATAATTTTATCATGTGAATTCAACACTAACTGTAAACAGATAACTTGCCTCTTCACTCTCTGGCCTCCCCATCTTCCTTACAAAACAATGGTGACTGTATTCAGCAATAGCACCACACACAACTGCGGGACGATATTCTCCAGTGTTCCTTGTGGATGGAAATGGCAGTATGACATGGCTCTGGGCAGTGAGCCCTCACAGGGATTTTGCTGGGAGATTCTTGGGAATGTGTCAATTCCTTATTTCGGTATCACTCCTTCTCTCCATATCTTTCTTCTCCTTCCTACAGGGAAGGTGAATGGAAAGATGGAGGTGAAGTGTCCCACTTGCTACCATACAGCTCCCATGAGGATGAAAGCCCACTGTGGATAGCTGAGCAGAAAGACAAAGGAGCACAAAACTCTGATGACGTCATAAAACTTTATTAGCTCCACACGGCCGCCCCAGACTTCTTGGATAACTCTAATTTCCTAAGCTTTGGTGTTGAGGAATCTGTGGTGTAGAATTAAATGCAGTCTATTTGATAGGCATCTCTACAAAGAATAAATATAGTGTAAATGAGAAAATAAACCTGACGATGTTGTAATAAAGCAAGTTTCAAAATGATCTTCACTAAAAATTACCTTGTGTACCTTTCCAACACTTTGGGTCAAACCATTATTTAATGTCATAGTTGGAATGGCCTAAGAGAGTCTCTGGTTTGGTTCATCCCTAGCATTAAGCAGGTGGGGAAGCTGGGCTGCCTGGAGTTTTGATTCAGACTCAGAGCTCCTAACTCCATGGCCAGCGTTGTTTCTTACCCGGTGTATTGCCTACAAGGCTCCGTGTCACCTGTTCTCTTCCACTTATTGCTAATGCTCTCAGGAAGCAAGATTAGTTCATAAGGGAACATGTATCAGTAATGCCAAAATGGGCTAGTTCTTGAAGGTAGGAGTGATAGCATTGTACCAGTTTGGATTCTCAGGGTCTCATAACTGCTATTTCCTACAACTTTGTCAAAATATCTCAAGGCGACTCAGGACATAAGTAGATCACAGATGTAGGCAATTAATTATCTACAAATGCAATTGTGAGGGAGACCACAGACTTAGCTAGCAGATTACCTATTCCAGGACTAGGGACTCCTGGGTTTGTTTTCATGAAATTTTCATGTATGGAAAATGCAGTGGGCTTAGAAGATGAAGAACAGGATTCAGTTTCTAGCTTGTACAGTTATCAGCTGTGTGAATAATCAAATTTTGGCAACAGTATTATTTGTGTTGTATTTGGGGGGTGGGTGAGAGGATTATGTTCATGTATATCTGTATTTTTTATGTCTTTTTGGTTCTGCTGGTCTCTGTGGCTTCTCGTGTCTACAGTGGTCACATCAGCCCACATAGATTCTTTAGCCCTCAACTAGATGGTTTCCCATTTGTTCACTCAACATAAAAAGTGTAGAATAATCAGATGCATGACTTTATCATATGTGCATATTTCCAAAACTTCCAGTTCAAAGCCACAGGTCCTCTTTCACATGAAGGGAGAATCCACTTAGTGCCACCAGAATGACCTGTCGTCTCCTGTGAAGACATGTGGGTGGGAGAAGCTCTCCAGTGCTGTGGAGAGTCAGCTGAGCTGCAAAGAATTAAAGAAATAAAACCTATTATCTGTTAATGTTTTTCTCCTTGGTGGTATAAGAATTATCCCTGGTGGAATAAACACTGCTAAAAAAAGAGTAAAGGCATTTTTACCTACTTGTAGAGGGAAATTAACTTCATTATAAAGTCTCTCAAATTTAATGAAACCCTATTGATTTCTAGATCCTTCTTAGAGTTTTTAAAAATTTGGAATAATAAGTATCAGGGCCTCTTAGAGGAAAAAGGAAAAAACAAAGTGCACAAAAAAGGAACAATGTCGTTTTTGCTAAGGGAAGTAGACAATGATCTGGTGAAGATAAGAAACAGCAATGCACATTGGTTTCAGGCCCATTTTAAGAGATCTTTTTTTATTAAGCTACTTTTTAACAGACAATAACAACGCAGTTTACAAGTGTTCATAGTACTTGGTTTAGAAACTTATGTGCAAAATTTACTTAACTCTCCTAATTATGGCAAATTCTTGGAACAGATTGCTCAGTTAAATTCAATTTTTTAAATATATTTTATTGATTATGCTATTACAGTTGTCCCATTTCCCCCCCTTCACTCCCCTCCACCCTGCACACCCCCTCCCACCCACATTCCCCCCTGTTCATGTCCATGTGTCATACTTGTAAGTTCTTTAGCTTCTACATTTCCCATACTATTCTTGCCCTCCCCATGTCTATTTTCCACCTACCGTCTATGCTACTTATTCTCTGTACCTTTCCCCCTCTCTCCCCCTCCCACTCCCCTGTTGCTAACCCTCCATGTGATCTCCATTTCTGTGGTTCTGTTCCTGTTCTAGTTGTTTGCTTAGCTTGTTTTTGTTTTTGTTTTAGGTGTGGTTGTTAATAATTGTGAGTTTGCTGTCATTTTACTATACATGTTTTTTAATCTTCTTTTTCTTAGATAAGTCCTTTTAACATTTCATAAAATAAGGGCTTGGTGATGATGAACTCCTTTAACTTGACCTTATCTGAGAAGCACTTTATCTGCCCTTCCATTCTAAATGAAAGCTTTGCTGGATAGAGCAATCTTGGATGTAGGTCCTTGCCTTTCAT
>CM052543.1:7525691-7688030 GCA_028533065.1 Trachops cirrhosus | reverse complement strand
TTTTTGTGTTTGGGGACTTTGATAATTATATGACTAAGGTTTGAAATCAAATTAATTGAAGCTTCCTAAAATTCCTTACATGTCTTCTAAATTGGATAAATGATCACCACTCACAGTAACCATTTAGTGCTGTGTGAATGTAAACTTTGTGTTAAACTAAATTGGGATGTAATAACTGAAGCCTTAATAAAAATGGGCTCACATTCAGACAAGTACCACAAATTACGTGAATAGTGGGCTTCTATCAGAGTGTACTAACATTAAACAGAAGAAAATAATTAAAAATCTTTATTAACACAACCATTTTAAAATAATTTAAAGTTCATAGATACAAAGATCAATAATTGCCATGCTTCAGTTTTTCTGCTTATAGTCAATAGTTTTGTTCTTTATAGCATTGAAACGAGAGGGGAAAATCAATCTAGGGAAAAACCATTGTCATATGTTTGATAAAATGTGTCATATTTTAAAAGTGAACAGCAATGTTCTAAATAATGTTATCTAACAATATTAAATACTGATGTATTTAAATATATGTATTGTTAAAATTAATATTTTTCAAGAATATTGAGAATATAGAGGATAGAACTGGTAAGTTTTTGCCTCCTATGAGCTTTTAGAAAAAAATCTTTATTTTTATAGCTGCATGATGAGGTCTGAATGTGTTAATAGCTAATGTTTCAAAAGGAGGTGTCCTATTAACAAGTAAATCACATCCACTCAATTTGTGCATAGATTCCCTAGAATCTTCTTTCTTCTTACTTTCAGAGTACAAGCAGTAAAACACCTTTGCATAAAGGACAGCATGATCGAGTAGTAATCCATTGTACACACATGCCAGCACATTCTCATCCACTCCTCAACTGATGGGCACTTGGGCTGCTTCCCGATCTTGGCTATTGTAAATAACACTGCAATGAACATAAGGGTGCACATGTGATTTCGAATTAGTGTTTTGGGGTTTTTTTGGATATATTTGCAGAAATGGGATCCCTGGGTCAAAAGGCAGTTCCAGTTAGGTTGCTCTCTGTTTGTCAAGAGCTTGGGAAATGGGAAAATAAATTCTTCCAAATTCAAAGTTAATATCACTATTAGCACTAGTTATTGAGTGCCTACTACTTTTCATTAGCGCTGTACATCCTTTCTTTTTAATTCCCCGAACAGCCATATAGTGGAATTCTTATTATCCATCCCCATCGAGTAGGTTAGAAAATTCAGGCTAAAAAAAACTAGTTGAATCACTAATAGGAAGGTGGGAAATGAATTCTAAATGGAGCCGTGCAACTCACTAGTCCTCACGAGCTCTTTTCCTTGCATGTTACTTCTCATTTGTATCACTTTCCAGACCTTGAAATTCAGAAAGAGGAAGCAGAGGTATTTTAATATATCAACTATGTATAAGTACAGCGAGACTCTTGTGTAATCAGAAATATTACTCTGAGAAAGGGGCAGGAAGTCTCAGAGGCTAGAGAACAAAGCAACAAGATCATTCTGGCAGGAACAGCCAGCAGGAAGCTCTGGCTGAGAGCTCCTCAGAGCTGACCTGGCCCACCAGGCATTACACACAGGACTGGGCTGCAGGAAAGGTAGGCACCTTGGTTTGATCATATATTTTGGGGGTGATTGCTGGTTTTTTAACAGACAGCCAGAAATTATATTCTGGCCTCGTCTGTGCTGCTGATCAACTGCATGGACTAGTGAGTCAACTTCCCCTTTGGGTCTCAGTTTACTCACTTTCCAAATAAGAGAACCGGGTGAGACCATTACTTAGGTTTCCTTCATGCTTTGAGGTGGTGATTTTCTCTGATTCTCTGCATTTCCTGATGTGTTGCTCAGTCTCACACAAAATACACTCTCAATGAAAACTGTAATTAGATTACTGCAAATCCTGCTTTAGGACCCCATTGTTCCTCTCTAATTCTGTAATAGAGAAAACTGCTGTGTGCAAAGAAGTTGTCCTCCAAACTACGATTCGTCTCCCAGGAGGGGATTTTAGAACTGTCTTGAAAAGCTGGGGACCACCTCAAGTTTGTCTCCACGTGGTGAACGTGAAAGGCCAAAGATCCTTCTCAGCCTGCGGAGTTTGGAGATGATGGCATCATGTGGAGATTTCTTCTGAAGCCACCCCCACAACTGAACTCCAAAATGTTGTCAGCTTTCCAAACTGAAACGCCATGCCCGCGAAACAGTAACTCCATGTTCCCCTCTCCTCCCAGCCCCTGTAACCATCAGTCTACATTTTTAAAAAATTAAATTTATTGAGATGACATTGGTTAATAAGATTATATAGGTTTCAAGCATACAATTCTAGGCTACATCATCTGTATATTACATTGTGTGCCCACCACCCAAAGTCAAATGTTCTGTCACCACATATTTGACCCACTTTACCCTTGACTGCGCCCTGACCCCACTTCCCTCTGGTAACCACCACACTGTTGTCTGTGTCTACGAGTTTTTGTTTGTGTGTTTTCTTGTTTGTTCATCTGCTGCTTTCAGTTTTATATGTCTCTATGGATTTAAGTACTGTGGCTGCCTCACAGAAGTATAATCATATATTCGTCCTTCCATGACCGGCTTATTTCAGTTAGCACGTTGTATTCAAGGTTCATCCATGTTGTAGCACGTGTCAGAATTTCCTGCTTGGCTTTTACATTTAGAATTGTTATCATCTCTATGTATTAGTGTCAACAATATCCACAGAATAATGTTGAGTGCAAAAGGATTGATAAATAATGTGGAAAAATTATTTATGTAGAATTATGAATGTATATGAACATGCATAAAGAAAGAGGAAGCAAAACGAGAAAGGAGGAAAAGAGAATGTGAAGGACATGCATGAAATAGTCATTGCATGGTAGTTAAGATTTAAGGAATTTTTTTATTTTCTTCTTCAAACCTTATTTCCTTTTTGATTGTATTTGCTATGTTATGCACTCTTTTAAACAAAACCGACAGAAATAATTGAACAAATGAGTGTACATGGTTCCCAAGGGTTCAGTGAGCGAGAGGCTACCAACTGGGCTTGCAGGTCCTGGCTTCAGGCTTAGAATCAGGCACATGCTGTAGTCCTTGAGTATGAGAACTGAAAAATGCGAAAAGGAATTCAGAAGGGCAGGGACTTTTTAAAAATCCTTAAGTTGGGGTCAGTCTTTGGTTTTCTGTCTTCCCAACTTCATTTCTTTATTTTTTTTATTGCAGTAAAAGTACTTAACATAAGATTTACCCTCTAGACAGCTTGTTAAATGTACAATACAGTATTGCTATCTATAGGGACAATGTTGTACAGCACACCTCTAGAATTCATCTTGAATAATTGAAATTTTATACATGTTGCACAGCAAATCCCCATTTCCTCCTCCCCCAGGTCCTGGCAACCACCATCCTAGTCTTTGCTTCTATGAGTTTGACTATCTCCCAGACCTTATATAAGTTAAATCATGCAATACTTGTCCTTCTGTGACTGGTTCATCACACTTAGGACATTGTCCTCAAGATTAACCTTGAAAGAAGAAAATCTTGCAATATGTGACAAGATAGATACACCTTGAAAGACTGGTTACTAAGGCTAGAAAGAAGAAGGGGTCTACATGGCATATTTGGGCCATTACACCACAGAAGTGAGGCAGAAGCCAAGCTGCCAGAATATAGGAACAATTCTGGAGTTAGAGACCATCAACCCATATTCCCTAAGGTCAGAAATGTTACTGTGTATGATGGAGCTGGTGAGTGGCAACCAGTGGACTATAGCTATAAGGGAGGAAGGAAAGGAGACACAGGGGCTGAGGATTATGTGTAAGTGGAGGGGCAGGCCTAAACCTACAGCATGTAGTAGAGCTCCAGTGTCAGACTACCTGGGTTGAAGTCTTGCCTTCACTACATGCTAAATCTTGTGGAAACTGTTTGAGTTTCTAAGCCTCATTTTTATCTGCAGAACTCAAGGAAAAATAGTAACTATGTCAGAGAGTCATTGGGTAGATTAAATAAAAACCCACACAAAGTTCTTAACAGAATGCCAGACTCATGGTAGGTGCTTAATATTGTTGGTAATTATTATCATTTTACCAGAAATGTATTTGGTTTTGAAACCTACAATCTCTCCAAATCTGATTATTATTATTTTTTTTTACTTCTCTGGCTTTAAAGATGTGCCAGAAGGGGTCTGGACCATCATCAGCATCCTCTCTCCAGCTCTATTGTTAGGATTTGGTGTCAACACTTGACCTCTCCTTGTTCATGTAACTTCACCCAAACTTCTGCCCAGATTCCAAAATTCCCCCAAATGATCACTATTTCCATAGACAAGGAGACCTTTATTTTGATACATCTTTGATTAAGGTACTTGATGCCGTGAGAGCATGAGAAACTTGACCAAGGCATAGAGATAGGAGTAGAAATGGGGTAGAGGCCATTGGCCTCTCATTGAGTATTATGGAGCATCTGATCAAGTCTTCAGAGGTGAGACAGAGGACGCTCATGTGCATCACCTCATTCCACTTCTCACAATAATCCTTCATGATGCTATTTTATAGGTAAGAAAACTGAGGATGAATGAGGGAAAATAATCTGCCTGTGGTCAGCTAGTAAGTATCAGAGCTGGAATTCCAATGAGTTTTAGATATAGCTAATATTATTGAGAGTTTATCTATCACTCTGTGTTGAACACATTACATGCATCATTTCATTTATGTAACCCTCACCACAAATGTATGAGGTGGCTAAAATAACTTGCCTATGGTATTATAGTAATAATTGGAAGGCATAGAATGTAAGCATAGGACTAGACTCCAAGATACATGCTTAGATGTGCAGTTAGATGCTGAAGCTATGATTCCCAGCCCAGTGACCTTTCCCACCTCCCCCACTAGCAACAAGATTGTGGATGCCAGTTCCAATATTTGGATGTTACACACTCCAAGAGAGCCTGGAACCATTGAGGTGATGTGTCAACAGACAGAACTGTGGCACTATCAGATTACCATAAGCCTTTTCCAAACTATGGCCTGCTGAGAACAGATCTGGGGAGCAGCCCAATGGCTGAACTGTGCTGCTGACACCACATAGGCCAGCAATGCTGCTGAGCTGGTGGACAGCAGACAGCTTACTGCTTGAGTCTACATTGGAACTGCCAAAGCTAGGAAGGACGAAATGGGGAGGTGAGGACAATTAATGTAGTAATGAAAAAAAATAGCACAAGCTTGAGAGCCAGATCAACTTGGTTCATGCACTTTCTGGTTATGCAAATATAGGCTAACTAATAATTATATTTGCTACCATGTATTAAAACTTTCTATATGCCAGCCTTAGTGCTTTGTGTGACTATTTTATTTAGTGAAAATCACTTGAACTTAATTAGTTGTGAGTTTCCAGTGTATGAAGTGGATTTAATAATATCTAAGTTGTTGTAAGAATTAGAATTGTTATGGCCTAGTGCCTGGTGTTCATCAGGAGTTAAAGAAATGTTTATATTAACAAATTTTAAGCTAATATCGGCAGGGGGTCATTCCAGGTGGTACAGAAAAAGGATGTGGAATAGGATTAATCAACATCTTAATGGAAAGAAAATTCAAGAGAGTGATGGAAGCCTGAGCAGGCAGTAGAGGTGTAGCATAAAGGGAGAATACGGGGAGATGTTGTGTGGGAGCATGCCACAGGTGAAGCTGAGGTACAGGAGGAAGAGAATCTGGAAGTAGAGATTGTTGGAGGGCAAGTGAAGTGGATTCAAGGCTGCCAAGCAAGTTCTATGTGAATTGTCTGCCTGAGGACAGGTCATTCCTTGGACAATGGAGAACAATCTTAAGTGCCTGCAAAGTGTGCTCTCTGGGAGTTTTATAGCATTAAGTCAAACCTTGGGTCCTAACTAAGTTCACTGCCTCTTTCAGCATCATCAGCATCATGTTATCACAGCCCAAGGCCAAGGAAGCCTTTGACTCCTTCGCTCCAAAGGACACCATTATGCCCCCAGAAGAAGATAAACTGGACAATGATCTCCAAAAAGAAACCACAGTTCTTGGAGTAAGTCTACCTCATTATAAGGAGAACCCTGGGGAAAATATTGTGAATATATCCCAACTACAGATCTACAATGGATCTGGAAGGGTTTCTCACTTCTTTCTGTCTCACTCCAGGCTGATGGAGACATGGAATGGGGGCTTTATGGGAAAACTGTGTCCTCCCTAGGCCTTTCTGCAAAGTAACAAAACCACTGGGTCTTTTCCACCTGAAATCTACACAATAAAGTCTCTTGTAAATTGCCCTTAATTATAGTAGAGATATTGATGTAACCACATAATTTTACTCAACATGATTGAACTAGATCTTACTTTAAGCTTATTTCTTAAACGTTTTGAGGCCACACGATCTGGACTAATCTCACCAAACACTTTCTCCCTGTTCACATGAGTCACTACAAGACACCCCAGAGTCCAAGGTCATCATCTTCCTTCAGATCCAGGACTTTAATTCCCTCATGGTTCTCAATATCCTCTTTTAAGACCCAACTCCTACTCATGCCCAGCTTTGGAAACCTGCCCAATCATCCGCTCTGGAATTCAAGGTCAGTTAACAGCATAATCCTCTTTATGCCATAGCTTTTTATTTGTCCGAAAGCCCTCTTCATCTACAGTGCAAAGAGAAATCTAGCCCTGAAAGAACTGTTTCCACTGCAACCCTTACTTGTAGGCACAGAAGTGATGGCAATGTCTTCTTAGCTTCTCAGGGACACTTCTAGATCAAGCTCTCCCTCTTATCCCTACTCCTGCTTTAGAATCTCATGTCATCTTACTAGGTAACTCACTCCCACTTAAAAAAACAATTTTGTTCTTTTTATTTATTATTTGAAAAATCCTAAGTCAGTCTTCTACCCAAAATGATATTTTAAAAAATGTTATTTATATTCTGAACACTGGAAAAGAATAATTATTTCAAGTAGTTATACTCAGTCATGAACTTCAAGAGGGTTTTTCTAAAGGTAATTTTAACATTAGGAATAATTGAGAATTTATAGGAGTATTAAAATTCTAGATGATTGTTTACTTTAAAAACATAAAAATAATCAGAACATTAAATGATGTATTGGCAAATCGAAAAGTGATCATCGTTAGAAAAATCATTTGATGAATATGTTGCTTGAAACTAAAACCAATCAATATTTGTTATTCTACTGTTATTTACCAATGTTAACTCCTTAATTAACTTCTTTTAACTGTGGTCAGCTAGGAGCTGGGCTGGGAGTCATAGCTTCAGCATCTAGCTGCACATCTGAGCGTGCATCTTGGAGTCTAGTCTTATGCTTACATTCTATGCCTTCCAATTATTATAACTGATGCCATGCTGACTTGACTTTTTCCCTCGGAAGAAATCTTTTGTTCCTTCAGCTGATGCACCCTACAATCTAGCCTACACATAGCCTAGAATAACAAACACATTTCATTTGCTTCCAAAACCAATAAGAAATATTGTAAATATGTTTATTTATTCATCTACCATTAATTGAGTACCTTCAAGTTGCCAGACACTATTTTACACACTTAGAATAAGCAGAGAACAATGCAGCTGAAAGGAAAAAAGTGACATCCTCATAGTTTTTAAGAGATAAAGACAAATTTCAGTGCAGTCCCACTTCTTTCCCTCTCCCAGGTAATTTACCTCCTTTCCCTTCATGAAATTAGCTCCTCAATCACTGTCACTCCCTCCAGTGAAGTTTCTCTCATTAGCCTTGGCTATTTCAATGTTCATGTTTATGATTCTTCCAGTATCATGTGCTCTTTGTTCCTTGACCTCTTCTTCGCAGTATTTTATCCATACTTCCTTGGATAAACATTCCCTGACTTTTACCCTGGACCTTATCAATACTAAGAGCAGTAAACCCATCAATATCAACATTTCCTGCATCCCATACTCCAACCACCAACCACCAACCACCAACCCTAATCTTTCCAGGTCACTCCCTCTTACTGTACAGTGACTCGAACTTTCTTTACTCTCACTGAGTCTTATTGAGAATATCTCTTTTTCACAGTCTTACTTCCTTATATTATCATTTCCTTCACCTAACCAAAATTTTATAGTTCACTGTCTCTAATGGAAGCTCTCAATAGCCTCATCTCTATAAGGCATAGTTTTCACACACAAAAAATGTGACATTAATTTCATTTTAATTCTGCCCATTTTCCTACTCCATATCTGAATCCACACAACTAATCTTAGTCACACACGCATAGGCACACACCCTTCTGATTTGTGAACACAACCTCAAATAGACTAAAAGAAGCTGCCTAAAAATACATATTTCTTTCATCTATTCACTTTCCTATTACCCCAGGAAGCTATTTCATACATTCTTATCCCTCAAACCTCTTATGTTTCTTCTATCTCCATTTATTACCTTGCTTCCTATTATACTAAAAATGTTGAGACAATCTGGGTAGAATGTCCACAAACTGTTACACATCTATAATTTTCCATACCTGTGCCCATTTATTCTTTCCCCCACCCCAATTACTAAGAATAAAATGTCCATCTAATGATAACCCTCTCTTTGTGCAGTAATCCTATGCCTTATCACTTGTTCCAGTAATTCTCCCCATTCTCTCTGCTAAATTTTAATTAATTCCATAAGCACAGAATCTCACTGCAATTTTTACTATCTTGAAAAAGAAAAGCAAAAGCAAATACTTTTAAATTCATACTTTCCACATTGATACCCTATTCATTACTTACCTTTCCCGCAACTCTCCCCTAAATGGCAGGAAGTCAATATCTCCAATTACTCTTGAATGATAGCCTCTCTTTAATCATATCCAATGGCATTTATCCCCTTTGCTCCATATTACTAACCCAGTTTTCAAGTCTTTGTCGTCAACTTTATTGAGTTAATGAAAATGTTTGATGCAGTTGGCCACACTCTCCTACTTGAAACACTTTATTCACTTGGCTTTTTGGACATCACATTCTTTTGGTTATTCTCTTTCCTCCTCAGCTGCTCTTTTTAGGCATGTTTACAGTTTCTATGAATTTCCCTGGTCCTAAATTTGGAGTGCTCCATAGCTCAGTCCTTGCTTCCATTCTTTTTGAAAATCTGCTGCACAGAGAGAAAGAAGGAGCTCCTACCCTTTGCGACAGCATGGATGGAACTGGAGAACATTATGCTAAGTGAAGTAATCCAGATGGTGAGGGACAAATACCATATGATCTCACCTTTAACTGGAACATAATCAACAAAAGAAAAAAGCAAACAAAATGTAACCAGAGACATTGAAATTAAGAACAATCTAACAATAACCAGAGGGGAGGGGGGGAGGGAAAAGTGGGGGGAAGGGCTTTCAGGAACTACTATAAAGGACACATAGACAAAACCCAGGGGGAGGGTGGAAGCAAGGGATGGAGGTGGGTTTGGCTGGGGTGGTGGGGAGTGGTGGGGGGAAATGCAGACAACTGTAGTTGAACAACAATAAAGTAATTTAAAAAAATAAAAAAAATCTGTTGCAAGGCTGACCTCATCCAATAATATGACTTTAAATATTACCTAAACTTATGACTTAGGGGAAAAGGCCATGTCCTTTGCCTGGATCTCTCCTCCAAACTTAAGACTCATATGTCCAAAACCTATGTACATCTCTGGTTGGATATCTACTAGACGTCTCTATTTTAACCTGTACAGGACCAAAATCCTGATCCTCTTCCTCAAATCCACTCCTCATACAATATTTCCCACCTCAGATCAATTGTCATTTCCATCATTTCAGATTCTCAAGCCAAAACCTTTGGAGACAACCTTCATTTTTCTCTTTCATAATCCACATTCAAACTTTCAGCAAATCCTATAAGTTTAATCTTTATGGTACATCTAGAATCCAGCCACTTCTCACAATTTGTACTATCAAATTTTCTTTTAAGTCAAGATCATCTCACATGAAAGTAATTGCAGTACTCTCCTTTTTGGTGATCTCCTTGCTCTGTTTTCTTACAACATATTTTTAACAGAGCATGTGGAATAATCTTTTGAAAATAGAAATTAGATCATGTGATCATTTTGCTCAAAATTATCCAATGGGCTTCCTTTTTTACTAGAAATGAAAGACAGAGTTGGTAAAATAGCCCACAAAACCCTACATAGTTTGTATCATGCCCACAGTACTTCTCATGTCTCATTTCCTACTCCTTTGCTCTTAACTCATGCTATTTTCTAAGGAAGTCATTGTAAAGGACATAATACCTGTCGAGTGGCAGTGATTTATATATTTGCTTTATTCCCCTGATGCTTGGCATACAATAGATATTCAATAAGTCAATTTTAGGAATGGTTGAATTCTCTTGACTTTAGGTTATTTCTCCTATGTTTGCATCATCATTCAACTGCATATTCACTAAACAGTGAGTAAGAGTGTGGGCTGTAGATGAAACTAACAGGGCCTAAATCCTAGTTCTTCCACTCAGCCATTTATGTGGATTTGTACAAGTTATTTTAACTCCCGGTGCCTCATTTTCCTTATCTGTGAATAAGATGAGATGAATAGCCAAAAGTAGAATGTGTTATCATCATGGCTGTCATAAAAATAGTAATTATTATTAAAATCCATTGACGACAAAGATGAGATGAATTACAGCACTAAGGAATTCCTGCTCTATTTTATTTCCATTGAAATTGAGCCCTTTATGAACACTCCCTTGGTAAGTTTGCTTTCTACATCTAACTGAACTGTTGTCCAGAAAAAAAATTTTCTTTAACTACTTCTCCTAGAACCATAAAAAATTTGTCAACTAACTTTTTCAAAATAAAGTTAAAATGTCCATATAATCATGTCCTGATTTGCTAGTTTAATAATCCTATCAGAAAATAAAAATAAAAGTAACGCATGAATTCCTCTTAGGGATTGTCTATTGTCTCTTTGTAACACATTTTTTTCCTTTTTAGCATGACAAATTATAACATTTTAAGACTTTTTATAATTCACAATGTACATGCAAAAGCCACTTTTATCTATTTAAAGTGTATTCCAGAATTTTCCCTCTTGTCTCTTGTAGAGTATCCAGATCCTGTGTTGCCTGCTGATTTTAAGTTTGGGGGCCATTTTGGTTTCTTCTCCCTACTCTTCCCACCTCAAGCCAGCAGTTTCCACCGTGTTGATGTCCGGGTACCCATTTTTAGGAGCTCTGTGTGTGAGTAGAGTGGGATCTCCAAGAGACGATATGCTTTATAAATGCTAACAGGGTGCTAAGTCATGGAGTATCTCAGTCCCAAGAGGAGATGGGAGAGCAGGAAAAGGCAACGGCCTTCAACTTTCCCTCTGTTATTATCCCTCATCATGTCTCTGCAATTCAGGAAGAGCAGAGAGGGGCTTAATCTACTGTCCTGAGTGAGCATCCCATGGAGTGAATGGATGGGACAGAAGGCAAGAGGGTAATGCAATGGGCACACCAGCATCTCTTACCTGGCCTTACACGGTGCCTCTGGACAAGTCCAAGAGTTTCTCACCCTTCTTTGGGCCTTCGATGATGCCATTGGATTCCCTCCAGTTTAAGAATAATTCACCTGTCAGGTAGAGAGGGAAAAGGTCATTTTTTAAATAAAATGAGCACCACTGGTAGATGCCAAAGGTTTACAGAGGATTAGACCAGCAATAGTAAAATTCATGGGAAGCAGGGATACTCTTGCTTTGTGTTCAGAGGCAATCAGTGCTTGGAAAGATTTTTTGCTGCCTTCCATTTAATGGCTCATGAAGAAGGGCCCAGTGGATTTCTTTATCTGGACACTAGCCAGGATCTAATCATATCTCTCCCCTATACTTTTTTCTTTGTGGTATCCTCTACTAAGAAGAAAGAGGCATACATTCTGAGCAGACGAATCTTATCAAGACATCAGCTCTGTATGGATACAGTCCTTGTGTGAACACAAAAAGGACCTGCTCATACACCCAAAGCATAATTTGTCCTTGACTTTTCTATGTAGCCAGTAGTTGTGGCTTATATATTAGAATTAACTCCTGCTGGACCCTATTTGTGACAACCAAATTCCTAAATCACAGCTTAACCAACACTTTAGCTTCTCAGAATATCTTTCTAATTCCAGCTGAATCCCTAACACCAGTGGGATCAAATATTGACTTCCAGGGTTTTATGGTGAAAGACTATTCACATCTGACCCTGTACTGCCCACCTTCCTCCACTCCCAGCCTAACTCAGGCCACCTATACCCATGGCTGGAAGCCCATGTGTTTCTGTACCTTGCCCCACTGAGTGCTTCTATTGGCTGCTCCCATCTTCTATCCCTTCAAGTCACCAGTCTTTCTCAACTTCATTTCTTTCAACCTTGCAAAAATTTTTTTAATGTACAATGATGTTTATTATGGAATTACTTTAGATGGTG
This sequence comes from Trachops cirrhosus, assembly GCA_028533065.1. Lineage (NCBI taxonomy): Eukaryota > Metazoa > Chordata > Mammalia > Chiroptera > Phyllostomidae > Trachops > Trachops cirrhosus. Next base: position 7,675,663 of record CM052543.1, on the reverse strand, counting down.
AGACGTTACTAACCATGAAAGACAAGAATAATGATTCAATGAAAAAAGGCTTACCAGATGATGTTTAGTGAAAAAAACCCCAAAACTCTATTTACAATTCAGGGAAGAAAAGCCATACACATAAACTGTATTTACAGTCAGATTCTGTGATGAAAAAATACAGCCCTAATAATAAACATGAATAATTAAGAAAGATCCCTACCTGTTACAGTTGATTGTAAGTGAGGAGTTTCCAGATGTTTCCATCTCACATCAAGTGCTTTGCAGATACAGCTTCTAGACAAGTATGGTCTGTTGCAACAAGTAGACATCCCTAGACCTCTGTTGTAGGGAGATTTCTAGATGATACACTAGGGCCTGGGTTAATAGTCAACCTTGTAAGTTATAACACTCTCCTCACATCATGCACACCTCCTCTCCAGGCTTCCTCGGCTTGCAATTATTTTCACTAACATGAGTCCATTTCCTTGTGCATCTGTTGATTCTTCAAAGTCAATGTAAACATCCTGAGGGCAGAAACCAGGTCTCTCTATCTGTATGGATCCACACCATTCCTTACAGTGTTATCTTTCTAAAAGTTTTACAATACTTATTGATTGAGTAATTGACACATTTCCACAAAAGAAATGAATTGATTATTTCTCTCTTTTCTGAACAGTTTGCCATTGCCGGATTCCTCTCCATTATCTCTGGGAAGAAATCAACTAAGCCCTTTGTAAGTATAAGAACCATCAAATCCAAGCTGGTTGGTGTGAGTGGAACTTCAGAGTTAATTATTCCAGTTCAAAATCTCCATTTGAGTGTCTAGAGAAATATGGCTCAGAACAAGTGAGAGAGCTCAAGTTCTCCCTGCTGGTCTGCTGGCAAAACTAGGAGTAAAACCCAGATTTCTTGCCTTTTGGACCAGTGCTCTCTCCCCTACAAAATGGAGCCCCTGGATCATGTTCCAAGCTTAGAAGAGGTTTACCTCAGTTGCTTAAACAGTGGAAATTTTTATATATACCAAGAATTCTTTAAAGCTTTTTTCTTCTTTTATTGAATTTTTTGGGGTGACATTGCTTATTAAAATTATGTGGATTTCAGGTGTACAATTCTATAATACATCATCTGTACATTGTATTGTGTGTTCACCACCTCAAGTCTCTGTTCACCACCATTTATCCCCTCCATACCCTCTTCTACCTACTTCTACCCCTTTTTCTCTTTGGTAATCACTATACTGTTTAAAACTTATCTTGGCCCTGAATAGGGTACATCCTAGTCAGACCCTAGAGATTCTTTTTTTTTTCTGGAAAAATCGACTTAATAATGAGTCAATTTCCCTAAATGGCATGGACAGAGGCAGAGGTGTGTGGGCTTAGATCTTCTCTTGCTACCTCCTCCACTCCTACAGGAACAAGAAATGATCAGACTGTGGCCCCTTTCCTGACAAAGGTCAGGAGTTGGGGGTAGTGGGTAGAAGCAGCTGAAGCCTTTGATCTTCCACATAGCAACCCTCTCCCTTGACACAAATGCACAGAGATGACTTAGGGAAAAACCACATCCTGACTCAGGAAGGTCCAGGGTCTGGTTAGCCATGGATGAGTGCACATAAGATGTGCAAGGCTGGTATATGCTCCTGATGCTTGTAGCTAGAGTCTGAACCCCAGAACCAGTGGACAGGGTTTTGAAGAGTTCACAGCATTGGGTGGAGTCAGAATTCTGGACTTGGAATCAGGAAACCTATGCTCCTGTCCCAGCTTTGTCCCTGATCCATCTCTGTGCTTCAAAAAGTTCCTTCTTCTCTGGGCTTCAGTTTTCTTTTTTACAGAATGTGGAAGATGAATATATGGACCTCAGATGTGGCTTCCCAAGTGCCCTGAATACACTGAAAGGAAAGACCGTATTTGGGATGAACTGATATAACATGGGCTCCACATGTGGGAGACAGGATGATAAGTGGGCTCACATGAGAACTTTGGGACAAGGTGCTGCCCATTCACTCTGTTCTTCCTTCAGGGACTCAGCAACTTGAAGCCATACAGCTACTGGGCCAAGGGAGAAGAAGATAAGGCAACCTTCCTCCCACTGCCCAGTACTCTACAATGATGCTCAAACAGAAAAGTGCATGCCCTGGTACAGAAATGAGGACTGGTACAGAGTCTGGCCCATCAGTGTCTTTGCAGAGGAATGACATCCCATAAGAGCCCTTTTCCCCAAAATGTTGACTATGACCCAGGAGTACGTACAGTAAATGAGGTTCTCATAGGCCTGACTCACCTATAGAATGTATTCCAACTTCTCCAGTGTGCTTCTGCCTTTTCTCTGAATCCACTTCATTATGGAGGAAGAAGCCATAGATTGGTCTTCCAGGGATGGAAGCCCTTAAAGCTTCTAGAATGATTCTAAGTCTATTGAGGAAGTCAAGGGAGATATTGACAATACCACTTCTGTCTTCAGTGCTGCAGAGAGTCAAGGGGCCAGAAGCCCTCATCCAAAACAGGAATTATTCATAGATTCTCTTATTCAACAAACATTTACTCATAGAATGAGTGATATAATGAACTAGATAGTGAGGAGGGATACAAGGATGAATGGAACACAGTATGTGCCCGTTAGGAGTATGCTGGTTAGAGTGGTGACAGACCCAAGGAAGCTCTGTTGCAGTGCAGGAAGGAGGGAAACAGAATCACACATTGCTTCTGTGATGAGATTCCAGTGCAGAATTCTCTTCCAGGCCGTGAGCAGCGTGACGTCCAATGCAGTGAGTTCGGTTGTTGCTCTAACAGGCCTAATCCTCCTTGCTGACGGCCTGGTAGCCCTGGGGAATGCCTCTCAACTATGTGGCTCACAAAGGGAACGTCTAACCTCATTGCCTAATTTGGAGTACGATTATCCAACATACGAAGTTGAGGGTTGTGTCCTGGATGGTGTCAGTCTAACAGTAAGTACTTTCGGATCAAATATCCTGTCATGTGAAATCTCTGTCCCTCACCCTTGCATAATCTTGCTTTTTCAGTAGTCCCTAGCCTTGTTGGTCTGAACATCTGGAAGCAGACAGAAGAAAAAAATATTGTTGAAGAAGGCCCATCAGCAGACTGCATAATATGGGGGATGCCTTGCGCAAAATCAAAAAAGGAAATCAAGAAGGGATGTGGGTAGTCTCTTCTTAAATCTCAGTAGGTTTAGCTCTCAAACTGCCCACTTAGTTGAACAGGCATTTTTTTTCCTCAGTGAAATATCCCAGAAATATCCCTCTTTATTTGAATTTCATTGATTTGGGATGAGTGTACCCTGCATTAAGTTACATAAGGATCTTGAATCCAAAGCCCAAACATATAATTATTATACTTTGGCAGGCAGAGAGTGAGAAGGGCATAGATGGCCCACTAAAGGATTCAACTCCTAGCAGAACTGCCAACATCTCTGGGCAACATTTTTTTGCTTCCTTTCCCTCAAACTTGATGGTCACCACCTGTTGATGGTGACAATCATGGCTTAGTCAGATCTCTCTTTACAGGTTCAGAGTTTTGAAATCAACTCTGACCCTTTAAGGAGAAAGATTTCTTCCTTTGTGAGTCCTCCCAGTAGGAGCTGGGGAGACGAAGGCACTTCTGTATCATTCCCTGGGACCTGTCTGTCTTGTGAATCTCAGAGAATGTGTGCTAAGTTTCTGGGCTCATAGTCTCCCATGAGTCTGCCCATGTGACCTAGAGGTTGTCAAAATCAACCCCTTTGACCCAGGAGCTTGAGGAAGTGGGAGAGCACAGAGACCCATCTGGTGGAAGCCAGCATGAGGAAGCCCAGGAGACAGTATAACCCCGATGCAGTTCAGATGTTAGGGCAGGCAATGGGGTTGGGAGAGGCATCCTCCCCACTGGGCTTAATTTAATGAAAACTAATGTCAGTACACCGAACTGCCTCCCACTTTCAGACAACTGGAGTCAAAGAGAACTTCCTGCAACATCAGAGGAGTTGCACCATGGCAGAGTGAGCTAGTTCAAAGGTTCACTCTTTCTTTATCAACACAAAGATAACCTGGGCAAAAGTAACAAATTAAAAAATATTTACAGTATATACCCATGGTTTTCAGAAGAAGAAAGAAAGGGAGGGTGAGAGGAAGAAAGAAATCAAGGAAGAAAAACATGGTATGTTCTAGAAACTAAGAAAAACCCTAAAGCCAGGTCACGACCAAACAAGAGCTGAGGCCAGAAAAAGTGCCCGAGACTGGGGTCATGGAGTTTTAATGCCCATGTCAGGCTTTGAGGCTCCACAGAGAGCAGGGAGTGCACATAGAGTGCCCTGCAAAAGTGTGAGAAGCTGAGACAGAAGGTTTATGAAAATAAGACAAGGAAAACTCTGCCCAACACCCCAAGGAGCTTCAAGAAAGTCTGCCGTAAAGGTTTCTAGGATGAAATAATCTCATCAAGCCTTGTACAGATATGGTATCCAAATCCAAAATTACATATAAAAGGGAGGAACCTCAAATAGAAGCATTAACATAAAAACTTCCTGGATCTGTAAAGCTCCTAAGGTTCTATCAGAGTCAAACCTAAAGTTACTATTGAGGGAGACATCCATAAACCCAATCTATGAGTCTCCCCAAAATGAAAGAATTTCCCCCAATACCACCCCCATACTGAAATTATCTAAGAAGAAAAATATTTTGTAAAACATAAGGAAAAAATGAGGAAAAGCAGCAAATGGGACAAACACAAAAGTTAGTTGCTCAAGAATTAGATGTTACATAATAATTTGAAAAAAGTTATAGTGAAAATATATTTGGAACAATTAAAGACACACAAAAATGTAATTGAAACCAAAACGAAAGAACAGGACAGTGAAAAAAAAGAATAGGTAGATTTGAAAAAGAAGTAAATGGTATGATTAGAAATGAAAATTATAACAGCTGATGTTAAATTAAAAGCTTAGCATACCAGTTAAATAGCAGAGTCAACATATGCAAAGAAATAAACAGTAAAATTAAATGGAAGTCTGATTAAAACACACCAAACACAACACATTAAGATAAAAATTTGGAAAATATGAATGAGAAATTAAAAGACATAGAGGATACAGCAAAGTGAAAAGGTTCAACACACATCTATCAGAGCTCCAGTGGGACAGTATGGGAGAGGAATATTATGCAAAGAAAAATCGCTGAACATTTGTCAGAAGTTTAAAAATACACAAGAGTTTAGGCTGAAGGAATGCACTGAGACCAATGTGAAATAAATGAAAATAAATCCACATCTAAAGCATCATGGCAATAAAATCACCAAAGGAAAAAAGAAAAGAAAAGCCACTAGAGGAAAATGAAGGTATACTCTTATCTCAGAATGTTCTGAGATGAAGCTGTGGCTGCTTATTTCTCTTCTGTTAAGAGATTGAAAAGAGAAAGCAAAAGAAAGCATTAAACTATTTTCTTTGTTCCTTATTTTCTCCACTGCTAGAGCCTTCATCTCCTATATCCTCTCAATCAGGTGCAAGGGCTGGCTTAGGGTACCAACCATCCCTGTCCTGATTTGCAGGGTGTGCTGGTGGTGATGTTTTTCTTAACTATGCTGGAGCTCTTACTGGCTGCATACGCTTCTGTCTTTTGGTGGAAAGAAGTCTACTCCAGCAACCCTGGGGTGAGTATTCTGACATGTCACATGATACCTGCTGGGTCCCAAGATTTGAGCTATGATGATCCAGGTCTAAAAAGAGAAGTCCATTATTGGTCATTGAGTACATGTGGAAGGTAACTTTTATATAGTGAGAAAAGAGTTCAATTAATGGACTCCTTCATGATGACACTCTGGTCATCTGAGGTCAGTTGGTGCTTATCAGGTAACAAACAAGTTAGAGAATTGCTTAATATGAAGCTAGATGACTTTAGAAATCACCTGGATCGGTCCTTTATAAAAGAATCAATGCTGGGATTAAATCACATGGAGAATCAATGATGCAGGTTAATGGGCTGAGGCTGAGAACTTGCATCTCTTCACCCTTGTCATGAGCAGCCACCTGCCTACCTGCCCAGTTCCCTTGCTGGTATGATGAGATTTTACTAGAACATCCTCTGTTCTGTTTATGCTTTCCCATGTTCTCCCTTCCTTCTTCTTAGGTCTTGACATTACAACTTTTTAAAACTCTTACTTAAAAGCTGTAGTAGAAAAAAGGAGAAATATTTAAAGAGAACAAGTAAATTATGATTCAATTATGATCTTATCAGGAAATGGTAATATAATTAGCAGATTAGAGAATGGCATTTGTTTGAACTAATATTGATGCAATTATATATTATGAGAAAGTTGAGAGAGCTACTACTCTACAACATGTGTAGGGAAAGCGTTATAAATATGTATTTTAAAAGCCTCTAAAATCAAATGCCTCTATTAACAAATTTTATCTTTCCTAGAGTTCATTTTCTTTGCCTCAGTCACAAGATTATATCAAACACGTCAAAGACTTCTTCCAGGTCATGGATGTGAGAACTCTTGGCCTTAGAGAAAAAAAGAAGGAGAAACACAGTGCTCAAGACAAAGTGTGATTAGACTTCCCTGAACTTTCAGCGATTTTAGACTCTGGAAGAAACTTTTAAAAAAATTGCTACTGTTTTGTAGTTTGTCAGTGGGAGTAATTTTCTTGCTTTTGAAAATAATTTCCCAAACGGCTGGGCCAGTAAAATTTTATTAGCCTTTCTTCCAAAATATCCTTAAAATTTATAAGCTTCTTTGGGTAAACTGAACAGAAAGTAATTGTCTATCATAAACAAGAGGAGAAAATGTGCCCTCTTGTGCTAGTGTGAATTGGCTATGTGCCTGCGCAGGCTCTGTTTCTGTATTATTTTCACATGCATATTGCTTAAATAATAGATATTAGGATTGCAGGAACATTTTAACTAAAAATACTTAAAAATATATGGCTTCCTTTTTGTCAGTTGAATGAATTAAATTTTTGTCAATTAAATATAATAGCTCAATGGTGACTTTATTCTTAAATATCTGGGTTCAAAGATTATAATTAATTACAGTGCTCTGTCCCATCTAAGTTCTAAACCAAGTAAGAAATTAGACCCATAGAAATAATATCAACTTCATTACATATTGGTATAAACAACATGAACTACCTAATAAAGAGATTCCTAATACTGCCCCTAGGTCTAGGTCTTGGGTCCTGTCCCAGAGGGGACTGTGCAACAGAAATATACATGGATGTTTTCCGAGTGACATGTACAAAAATAGTCATAGAAGTCATACACATAATAGTCCTCAAAGGAAAACTATCCAAATAAACAGTAGAAAAGACAAATAAAAATTGTGGTATATTTAGATGATGAAGATGAAGTACTATACAGCAGAGTGAGTGAACAAACTACAGTTCTTGCAGCCACATAGGTAAACCCACAAAATAATGATCAGGGGGGCAAAAGCCATGTATAAGAGAGAATATACTGTATAATTCCATTTACATAAAATAAAGTTTAAAAAACAAGCAAAACTACCAGTGTTAGAATCAGGAGCATGGTGACCTTTGTGGGTAATAGTTGGAAGGAGACCCAGAGAGCCTGTGGTTTCCTGGAAATGTTCTTTTCCTTGATCTGGACGCTGATGCTGTGCACATACGATGTGTTCTCTTGCTTCTCTGTTATAACAAAATAAAAACCATTTTTAACAGTCACTTTTGGCCTCTTGTGCTTGTCTAGTTATTGAGTCAACCCTCGTGTCTTCTCCACATTCAAATTCTTTTAAAACATCATCTCCCCAAAATCTTGGAGTCATCCTTGACTCTCCTATTTCTCTCACACATCATATCTAAGCTGTCATTAAACCCTGCTAGTTCTAACTTCAAAATATATTGAGTCCGATTTCTTCTCGCCATCCCACAAATACCCTGGTTCATCATTTCCCTTTGACATTATCACAACAAGCGGCCAGCTGGTCACCCACACTGCTCAGCCTTTTCTCCCCATAGCAGACAGCAGGAGTTTTATTTTTTAATCTGAAATATATCATGTCATTTCTCTGCACAAACCCATTCCAGTTTATTCCAAATAAGAGCCAGCATCCTTAAGTGTCCTTATAAGATCTAAACTCTCAGTTCCTCTCTGATCCTCTCTCTGACTTCTCTCCTCCTTGCTTCCTCTACTCCTGTCATACTGGCCTTTTGCTGTCACTTCACATATTCTTTTATTTTACTACACAGCATCCCTCTACCTGAAAGGATTTTCTTGCAACTATTTTCATTGCTTGTTTTCTCACTTCTTTTAGGTCTCCCTTCAAATCGCTGAGCCGCAATAAACCACCCCCCCAAACCTATAAAAATTGTAACCCTCTTTCCTTGTCACTTGCTTATTTCTTTCTTCATGGTATTTACCACCATGTGACTTACTATGTATTTTATTTGTCAATTGTATGTCTACTCCAGTAGTCTGTAAGCTACATTAGGGCACTCAATTTCTACTCCCTGCTGAGGTTTCATCTCCTATGTGAGTGGTTTTTAAGTGTGTGTGCTAGTGTGAATATTTTAAACTTGGGTGCAGAAACTTTGAGATTCCTCTTTATCCCATATGTCAAGCAATGCAATAAAATTATATTTTATCCAGGACCTATTTCTTATTTGTTTGTTTTTTGCTGTTAACAGAAAGTTTCTTCAGGATAGCTGGAGAACTATATTAAGAATTACCTGGAATAATATTCAAACTGACAGAAGGTGCAATAAATTTGCATCTTTCATTTTCAACTCTCCTCTGCTACCTCCTAACCCCCAACCTGGTTGTCTTTCACAAATGACACTACTACACGCTCAGTTCCCAAAGACAGAAATTTGGGAGCTGTTCTTGACTCCTTCCTTTGCCTCTCTACCACATTCCCGTTGGGAAAACTGTTAGGCAAAAACCACTAACAGGAAGGTCGAATGAACTCATGGCAAGAGGAGTGAATGGTTTCAACCAAATCCAAGCAGACATTGCAGATCTTTAACACACGCATGAGAACTCTGGGTTCTCACTCATAATCTTTTAAAAAGTGCAGCATCCCCAAAACGGTAACCCAAAATCAGTGACTGAGCCACACATATTTACATCTTTATCACAAACTCTCCAATCCTCCCTCCTATCTTACCCAACTTGGAGAAGATCTTGCTGGTCTGATGAAGTAAGCAGCCAGGTGAGGCAGCAAGGCACTGAGGGGACCCCTAGGTCCTGGTGGCAGCCTCTTGCCTCCAGCCAGCAGAACCAGAGTCCTTACTCATACACTCGTAAGGAAACAAATTCTGTCAGCTATCTGAACGCGCACAAGAGTGGGTTTTCCTCAGCTGAGCCTCCAGGTGAAAATACAGCCTGGCTGACTTGTTAACTGCAACCATGCGAAGTCCTGAGCAAAGGCACCCCACCAAGCCATGCCTCACTCCCGAGACACGAAAGATGCAAGGTAATAAATGTGTACTGTTTTAAGCCACTAGATTTGTGGTAGTTACATAGCAATAGAAAACTAACACACACTGAATTGTTGCATGGAAAATGGAAGCGGAAAAGCCAAGTTCAAATTTCAGCCCCACCACTTACCAGCTGTAACTATAGTACTTAGTTATGTCTTCAAAATAGTTATGATAATAAAAACCTACTTCTCAAGGTTGTTGGGAAGGTGACATGGTAATACTGTCAGAAAGACAAAGTTAATGAGGGAGTGAATATCTCATTTTACTTAGAGCAGTGTTGGCACATACTAAGCACTAAATGTTACTTGTCAAACTCAAGGAAGAGAGGTCTCCTGCAGGTTGAAGGCAAGAGGGAATACCATTTCCACTCAGAAAACATCACCCTGCTTATAGATGCCCCATAAGGGCTCTGTCATTTCACCTCTCTACGGAAAACCTAGTTCCTGCCCTCTGGTCTGATTCCATTGATTGAAATATTAGAGAGCCCATTTTTAAGAAGTTTGAAAGTCTGAAGCAGAAGGCAAAGGCAGAGGCTGACAGCCAAAATGATAAAATGAGATGCATTTTGAAATAACCAAGGCATATAGAATTATAAGCTTCTTCTGCTTAATATCAGTAATTCTTTCCTAAAAATCAGGGATTTTACATGAAGACAGTTCTTTTTCATCATTTTAAAGGAAAAAATATATGCTATTGGTCAACCCAAAGTCCCATCCAGTTTTCTAAAATGTGAGTAAAAGGCAGTAAACTATTTACACATAAGTTGTAAGTTAACAGGTTATAAAAGTCTTAAAGTATTGCAATCACTTGCTCACCAGATAATCACAGTGGCTGGTAAAGATGTGTGCAGTTCGTGGCTGCAGTTAGAGTCAGCACCATTGGGGGCGCACTTCTCTTTTCTTGTACAACTGGCTTTCGAAACTCTACATGATTCTGATGGCTTGTCAGTTCTGCTTAGAATTTACATACAGACTTGTCCCACACTTTGTTTTGTTTAAAATGTTGCATTGCACTTTAGACACAAATTAAAATTTACCCGAATTAGCATTGGCAGAAAAAAGGTTGTGTTGAGAAATACATACCTTCTCTGTGGTTTGGGTGTAAAAAAACAAAGAGGCGTTCTATAAAAAAAATTAACAGAGGGAACAGTCTGCGATTATTTCTGTACATCAGTGGTCCTCAACCTGGAATGATTTTGCACCCCCAGAGAGCAAATTTCACCATGTCTGGAAACAGTTTTGGTTGCCATAGTTGGGACGTGCAGCTAGCATCTAATGAGAGGAGGCCATAGATGCTGCCAAACATCCTACAATGCACAGAACCCCCTGCAGCAAAGAATCATCAGGCCGCACTGGCCAGCAGTGCTGAGGCAGAAACCCTGCTATGTATGGTTGCCACAAACGAGGAAATATTCAAGATAATGCTTGTATATATATCTCTTTGGTTTTCTGAAATCATTTTGCCTTTATGATTTATAGTTAAAATCATAACAGATATAGGAATATAAAGTATTGATGTGGAAAGCAAGATTCCAAAAAGACTTTCTATTGTCCTAACTGCATTTGTATAGTTTAAACCAGGAAGACCTTGAGTGGAAGTAGTTTTACTAGTCTTTCTGAAAGCTAAAATATGCTCCGTTAAAGCGGCAACTACATTGGGCCTACACCTTCTTGATGATTGATGTTTATACTACAGAGGGATATGGTTGTAAAATACAGGAGACAATTCATTAACTACAAGTGGGAACCTCCTTCTGAAAGAAGGTAGAAGCATGATTGAACAGAAATGGCAGATTTTGGAGACAGAAAAGCAGAGTTTGACTCTTTCCCCTGTCCCTTAGTATGTGACCTGGGGTAAGTTAACCTTTCTGTACCTCAGTTTCAGCACTGTAGAATTGTTTTTTAAAAATTTAATGCATATTAAAACAAATCACCTTCTACAGTGCCTAGAGCATAGTGCATATTCTGTATGTTTTAGTTTCTTTATATCTCATGAATATAGATGCTGGGCTTTGCTTTTATGTTGTATACTGTCCATTTATTTTGTGTTTACTGTCTGTTTCTGAACAAATTGACAAGAAAGTAAGTCCTCTGGATAACTGGACTCTTCACCAGGAAGGTACGGGACTGGATATGCTCTGGAATTCTAAGACTCTATGACTTAATGACTGTGATTCTGTGGTTCTAGTACTGAGAGGAGTAATCAGTATGGGCTCATTGCTAAGGACTCCATGTAGGACTGAAGGAAGACCATGATTGTGGCTGCAATGTTTGCTCACTCACTTTTTAGATAGTGTTTTGTCATTGAATCATGGGGTCATCATTTGAGGCCAAAAGATCGACCCATGTCATCACTCTACAACCAAATGAAACCGTATTGACGGCATTTCCCTATGGGCCTCATAGCTCTCTGCTGGATTTCCTCAGGGGAGAGCCAAGAGTCTTGGGGGTAAGTCCTCTCCCATCCATGGGTCTTCCTGGAAGGGAGAAAAGAAATGATTTCTCCATGTATGTCTCCAGAGATACTTTTCAGGGAGTGGACTGCCTTCCCCCTTCCTCACCCTTCAACTACAGTGTATCATTCTTGATTAATCATAAATACTTCTAAGTCATTTGCTTGTACAAATACTTGGATCATCAGTAGAAGAACCAATATGTAGCCAATACCATTTCCCTAGATTTTGGATAAACAAGAGAAAAAAATTCTGTTTAGAAACACACACAGTTTGCCTCATGTCTTAGAAATCTTTCTGAGGGCTTATTTAACTCTGCAAAATAGAATATTTAACTATAATTACCAACTCCCACACCTCAAGGAAACCCTATGGCTGTTTCATGAGGAGTTAGTCCTGGTCTTTGAGTCACAGCAGAGGAGATGCAGGAAACTGGTGTAATTTTTCCAAATATTTTTTTGAGGAGGTGACTTCAGGGTGTGGTGGCACCTCTGAGCTTGAAACGAAAGCCATTAGAGTTTAAACTTCCCCTCTGTACTGTACAGGCATTGGGAAGTCTTTAGGAACCATACTCAGTGCTCCATAGTGAGCTACAAAGTAGACACACACATAAAAACAATTACAGTCATAAATGTACTTAGAAGGGAGCTGTATGCACAAGAGTAAAATCCTTAGAATAAGAGCACTTAGTGCAAGAGCACTTAGTACAAGACTAAAATCACTACTTGTGGCACCATGACACAGAGGTGTAGCCTAGGGACAGAGCCCAGAATGCTGGAGGAACAACTCTGCACTGAGAAGAGCCACGGGCCCACCACAGAGCTCCCTTCCCTGTCAGCTGAAAAGCCCACTAGGTTACTCTCCACTCTATTCAAGCTGTTGCTTGAAGATATGAGACATAATCTCACCCTAGCTTCTCCACTCTGCATTAGTGAACTTTATAAACTTTTAGAGAACTGAACTTTTAGAGGGCTGAGCTACAATCCCAAAAGCAGACAGTGAATGTGGAAAATGTGTGTGTGTTGGGCAGTGGGGAAAGTAACAGGATGCTGGGGCTACAGAAGAAAAAAGTGTAAAGGTGAATAGCCTGTAGTCTCTGTCTTTAGGACGTTTGCAGTCTATAGGTAGAGTCAGACGTATACTCAAATTTCTCTGATACAAGATAAATTGGTAACACCGGGGGTTATAGCGAGTAGTGATGGATGAAAGTAAAGCATTTGAACCTGAAGGACCCAGGCAAGTGTGATGAAGAGAAATAAAGGGCCTTCTGAAAATCTGAGAGTGATTGGCCAATGGAAAGAGGAAGGCATTCAGAGAGAGGGAAGTGTGACAGGGGCTTAGAGGGAAGCCCAAGGGACCTGTGAGAGCCAGGCCAGAGACACTGCAGGGCTTGTGACCTCATGTACCCATTTCTTTCCTCACAGGCTGTCCAGATCCTGCTTGCCTTGATCATTGTGAGCATTGGAACAATATTTGCATTTAATTACTTCAGTTACTCCCAAAGATTTCCACTTGTTTTCTTCACAGGGTATCCATTCTGGGGAGCACTTATTGTGAGTACTGTCAGGAACTTTAGAGAAATTACTATAAAGACTGGCCTCAAGTCCTGGGATAATGAATCCTATGAATATGGTCCCCAAGAAGACCAGTCCCTTCCGTGGGAAGAGAAGTGACTTCATTTAGTCACGTCACTGCCATCGTCAAAGTAAAAACTACTCTTAGGTGTACAGTTTTTAAAGGTTTCCAAAACCTTGGAGTGTATAACAAGACATTGGCTCCTTTCTATCAGTCTGGGAGATTAGGTGGGTGAACACCCTGCTTTTCCCTTTGCAAATAAGGAAACTGAGTTTGAGAAGAGTTAATTTAAACATTTTGGGATGGCCAAAAATCTGTATGGTTTTTTCCTGTAAAATAAAAGACATTTTTCATTTTCACCAATAACTTTATTGATTTGGATATTTTGAGTACATAGGCTATCTCCTGCATAGTACAATGTTGATTGTTCTCAGTTAATGTCTCAATTTGATCGCTAAAAACTTCAACTGGTCTACATAACCATGGAGCATCATCCAGTGAGAAATCTCCAGCACAAAACTTTGCACACCACTTTTGACACATTCAATCAGTCACAACACCTTCTCCATATAAATCTGTTTTGCATTTCAGTTGTGTTTTTACCTTTCTTGAAATAATAAAGCGTAATATGCCAAAAATGTTGCATATATTCTTCTATCTTCAATATTAAAATGGCTACACAAAAATTCATGAACTTTAAGTTTTTTTAAAAACAATGTAAACTGATATGACAGTTGTCACAGTTCAATTTAACAGAAGTCTTTTGAATAAAGTTAAAGACAATTAAGTGCTTCTAGAGCAACCTTATGGAAAAAACCAAGATAACTTTTTGGTCAACCCAATATCTAGCTAGCACTCATAGAATCACAGACTCTCATAGCTTAAGGAGAATTTGAAGATGATCATTATGGTTCAATCTCCTTGTTATCCTGAAAGAATTTTATGAGTGTCACTCATCAAGTTAATTATAGAGCTATAAATAAAATTCTTAGTAGAGTGCTATTTCCAGCCAATCCTCACAACCTTGGTTCCTATTCTTGTGCCACAATATTTAAGGGTAGACTCATTAGAACTCTCCCCTCTAGAACACAATCTCCAAGAGGGCAAGAATATTGTCTTGGTTGCTACATTTTCAGGATCTAGACTCATGCTGAATGCACAGTAGGTGTGAATGCATGCATCATTCAATGAACAAATGGATGAAATGAAAAATAAATGATACTACTGTCTCCATTAAAATCTCTGCTCTTTTGAAGAACATAAATATTCCATGCCTTTTTATAATCTGCATTACAAAGACAATTAGTAGTGTTTTCACTTCCAAATATAAATAATATTGACTATGATTTTCAAACTACGCACTCTGCACTGTAGAAAAACCAAACAGACCAACTCCTCACTTGTCCTTTGTGTGACTCTGTGTGATTTGTGTGATTTTCCCAGTGTGACTTTGTGTGATTTACATGCATAAATTTTAATGAGGTTCTGGCATACGGCTTGTTAAAACTCCACTTTTCACTGAGAAGATATATACTGAGCACAAAGTATATCTTCAGCAGTGTCTTAGGTGCTGAGAGTTCTGGTAAACAGACCCTCTCTGAGAGAACTGGTGGATTGCTCTTCGAATTTGTTGGGGTTTGCCCAACAATAGGGAGGCTAGAAATGAAGAATAAAAATAACATAACTTGTGCTAAGCACGCATAAGAAAGGAGTTCCAGGTACACTGTGAGGATTAATGGAGGACATATCTGGCCTGGGAGGCCAGGGAAGTGCTTGGCACATAGTTGTCATGGGACATCTTTTGGCATGCTTGGGCTGGAGGGTAGTTACAAGTATTGTCTGGTCGGTGCTGCTTCTATCCATCTGTACCACAGTATTTACAGTCTTCAGCAGCAGTGATTCATTTCATCCTATGCAGTGGCTGCCTGATTCTTTCAATGATCTGTATAGTTTTTGTGTAATTTTTTACTTCTTCCTTCTGTCAGTAGTAATAATAGTAAGTATTTTCAGTGTAGACTTCTATGCATTGTGCCTTCCATTCTCTGCTCCAGACTGGCACTCATTCATCCTCAGGGATATCATTCATCCTCAGTAGCTCACATACTTATTTACTCATGCTGCAATGGGAATGATGGTGGCTTCATGTGCTGCAGAGATAACCAAGGGCTGATGCAGTTTTCTTGTGGTTTCCTGCCCTGGTACCGAGAGTTTACATGACCCTGCTGCACAAACGTGCTTAAATAAGTACCACCTTTTTTCCTGCTGGCTGGAGCAGTTTATGGGCTATAGCTACAGCCTCCTGTATTTTCTTAACAATGTGAACTATCTTCCATTTCCCATCATACAGCAATACAAGTTCTTGTGCTTTAGGAGATCTTTGCTCTTAGTAGTTAAACACAGTTGTATGGGATCACTGTTCTTGATTTAAAACATCTGTATTGAGTATTATTGTCTTGGCCATATTCCCAAAGCTTAGATTAGCACTGCTGTGGACCTTCAGATTGATGAGCAAGTTCACAGGCCTCTTGATACCGTGAGTGGCCTCTTGAATCTCATTACTCTACCATGTCTGGTTATGTGGGATCTTTCTCTTGATGGCTTGGTACCTCTCATGGATACTCTTCAAAGTCTATGCCACAGAAGCTCATCTGTTCCCTATTCAATCACCATTTGCAGAAGAGTCAGATGAAGGCCTCCCAAAAGGTTTAAACAGCAATCTGCCCCTTATCATGAAGTATTTGGCCTTGCAGGACCTGATGTTGCTTTCTCAGTACTCTTCATGAAGACAGGAAGAAGTTCTTAGTCTTAGCCAACCGAGTGGGCATTTCCACAACTGGACAGCTATTTCCAGGGAGTGTTTGAGTCTTCTAAATGATATGGCTCAGAAGCTAGTTCTCTGCCAGGAAGCTGCTGCTAGAAATGGAAGGGTGATGTCTTCATCATACCCAGTGGAACCTAAGAAATTGAATTCCCCAGAAGAAAGTACTTTTCAGACCCCAAAATTTAGCCAGATTCCCTGGCCTTCTTTACTCAATGTTGCAAGACCCTTTGGGTCCCAGTTTGACTCTAGTGTAATTTTATCAGATGGCTGGAATTTTTAATGTAAACTCCTGCTATGGGTCACCTCAAAGTTCTCGGCCGATAAGAGATAAGAAGAAGGCCGTTTATGGACTTCTGCTTCTAATCAGCAAATGAATGAACTTTCTAATCTTCCATCTATTGTTAGTGCTGAGAGCAAGACAACAGACAGCCCAGTGTGATTATCCATGGATTCAGAATAAACATGAACAGATGAAGAATTTCTTGTCAGAAGAATGGGTGCTGATAATGTGTTTTTTCTGTAAGCACCCAGAGGCCTCTATTCAGGCTGTTTTTTCATTGGAAGGTCTGTCTCACTTAGTAGCAGGGTCATTTAGAGAAGATGGATTTGGAATTGTCCAGACTGCATGACCAGCAATTCTTAGTACTTTGTTGATTCTGCAAGAGGCAGTACAAGTACTTCAAGCTTCCTCACGCTTCCAGTACACCACCTCGGATTTCAGGAACCCTTGTGGATACCTCTTATAAAACATTAGGATTTGCATTTAGAGCATCACAAAACACTGCCATCTATCAAATAACTACCACATTTGGAGGACATTCGAATGCTGTGCAAACATCTGCTGAACCTCAGAAAAGACTTCAACAGTTCTTGGAATTCAAAGAATAGTTGAGTAATAGAAACTGTGTTCATTTCATTGCTGATACAACTACAGATGGGACAGTAAATGCCCAGAATTCTTGTATCTAAATAAAATAGGCTAATTAACATTTTTTGTCATGGTAATTGCTTTGAGAACTATTCTTTACTAATGGGAGAAATTATGGGAAAAAAATTCTCAACAAAATAACCAAAAATGGCCTTTTCTGTACCAGTTGCTCATTATGTATGTGGTATAACAAAATCTTTATTCAATTAAAAAAAAAAAGAAGTGGCTGAGATCATTACCAGATTTCAGGCCACATATCAGCCTTTAGAGAGTTCTGCCCTGAGAAAGTCTCCTTCCACCTGCTCAGAGCAGACACAGCTCACCCTTCCCTTTTCCAGACATAGAGCCCAAGATTACCTTACTTTTTGGAACCCTGCTGGGCCAAACATCTGAGTGGTATCCTCTGGACCTTAAAGAGGGGCTTGCCTCTCCCAGCTGACCTTGGCAAAGAGGCCTTGGTCAGTGCTGAGCACGGCCAGCACAGTATTTCCTACATCAGTGCTACCCCCCTCCTCTGATGTTCAGGTGGAGAGACTGGTTTGGGAGAACCACAGACCAATAGATCACATATAACCTCCTAAGTAAATTACATTGTAAAGTGGTCAAATCCATCACTTGTTAACTTTTGTCTCTTTTCTTCTTAAAAGTTTATTATTACAGGATATATCACAGGATTCAACAGGAAGCAAAAATGTCTGGTAAGTCACTTTTGTGACTCCTATGTAATTTAAAATCTTGTACTTGCTTTATCTCATCTTTGTGTACAAAGCCTTCAGTAATCCAGGATCTCCTACGAAAATCTTTACGTATCAAATTTGTGGTTCAAGTCACTGCCGTTCGTCAGTGTCACCATTAGCCCTACATCATCCTCCCACTGGTTCTCATTGCCCTAGTCAACTAAACTGAAAGAGTTGCTTATTGGAAGCCCTCCTACATTCCTCTAACTCAGCAATTTTCAAACGATGTGTCAAAAGAATTTTTAAAACATTCGAGACTTGATTATTTAGTCAGAGGCATTGACCTCGTTTCCCTTAGACTGTCAAATAAAAACGACACAGCCAATACAACAATTGCCATTGGTGTGAATGAACCAAAATTATACCCATTATTTTTGTCAGCTTGACAAAAATATATTTTTTTGAGAATGTGAGTAATTTATGTGTGTTATGGGATGAAAAAAGTTGAAAACCATTGCTCTAACTTAATGGTCCTCAATTGGGAGCGATTTTGCAGCCACTCCCCCACTCCACCCCACCCCACCCCACCCCTGCCACTCCCCCATCCCCCTGAGAATATTTGACAATGTCTGAGGACAGTCTTGGTTGTACCTACAAAATTGAGATGCATGATTTTTCTTTTGTGTTTTTTTCTTTAAAATGAAGATATTCTCCTCCCTTCAAAGGGATTCAGACATATAAACAAATAATAATAATAATAATAATAATAATAATAATAATAAATAAAAAGGGAATGAGTAGAGGCATTTGGATGGGGCCATGTGAACTTTCAAGTTGGAGCACTAAGCTCAAGAAATGAAACCTTTAAACCGCAGTCTGAATTTGTTGCCATGCGTAAATTATGTTAATGATGACGTGGTGGGTTACTGTGTGAATCCCCCTCGAGTAATAGATCTAAGACACGTGAAGGCAGGACCTCATCTACCCTGCTTGCCTCTATGTCCCAGGGACCTAATGCAGAGTCTGACACATAGCTGGGGTACACCAAATATTTATTAAAATAGGTGAATAAACAGATAGTGCCCTAAAATTAGGTGACATCACTCTCATTTTAAAGGTAGAAATCAAGAGTCTAAAAGATTAGCTATCTTGTATGACATTCTATTAATAGTTCACTAGACTCAAAAAAAGGTTTGATTACAAGGCCAAGATAATTTCTGACACACTATTTTGCTAATCAGTTGTGAAAGGTGGTGCATCAGGATAAAGTAAACATTTTCTTTTTTTAAAAAAATTAATCTTGTATTTTTTTCATTACCATTTTAGTCCCCTTATCCTAAGTGGAATAAGTCAGTCAGAGAAAGACAAATACCATATGATTTCAATCATATGTGGAATCTAATGAACAAACTGAACTAACAAGGAAAATGGGGATAGACTCAGAGATGGAGAACATTTTCTTAAGTATTAACCACAGAGCACCCTCCTCTACCCATTCTCTTTCTTGGCTTCCTGGCTCATTCTAAAACTGTTTGCCTTTATTATTTTTAACAACTTTCCCAGGGGCAAGGCGTCATGGCCATGAATGTGATCAGTTCCTTGGCTGCGGTGGCTGGGATTGCTCTCACCATTATCAGCTTTCGACATCGGCACCAGTACTGCAACGCGCCTTCCATCGAAGGAATATGTGTTATAGGTAGAATCCTTTTCACTGTAAGTGGTCTTGTTCTGTACAATGAAATCTTTGTGATCTTATCTGAGATATTCACAATGCATCGATTCAATAACTGATGTTGTATCCACATTTGAACTGACTGTTGAGAAGCATGTTGTGGTTCAAGTCTGGATTTGAAAGCCTGGTTTTGTCATGTATAAGCTTGTGGCCTGGCCTAACGTTTTGTCTTCTCTGAGCCCCAGTTTTCCTCATATGGAAAATGAAGATAATAAGAATATCTACCTTATTGGGTTGTTAGAAGGATTACTTAAATTAGAATGCTACCTGGTACAGTGTAAATAGTCAATTACCTTTAGGGTTGAAATGGATTGAATTAAATTTTACCTTTTCAGCATTAATGAGGAACAGAATGATCTAAAGAGTTTACCCAAAACTAAAAGCAAAATACAGTGGGAGAAGGCATTTAAGTCACTTAATAAAATATATTAATAATTTTAGAAGATAAATCATTGCATACAAATGTGCCCATTTTATTCATTAAAGCAGATGAGATGTGTCTTTACCAGGAAATATAATTGTAGGTGTAATTTTATGTATTTATCCACAAAGTATTCAATGAGATTACTTTCACACATGTCAGTAAATCAAAAAAGCCATTCCCTCTACGTACCCAAGTGAATGCTGGGGTTTCATTCTCTGTCTACCAGCCACATCTTCACAGCTTTTGTTCTAGATTGTTAATGAGATTTGACCCATTTGGATGGAAGTGAAGGGGAATCATGGGAAATTGTCTTCCCCAGTGAAGAGGGAAAGGAAAAAGAGCTATTAGTTACTCAATAGGAGATCTTATTTGATCCTCACAATCACTCATTAAAGTGAGTCTAAGGATGTTTCCATATGTTCTGAGGTAAATTCCAGACTTAGACTCATAAAAGGTTACTAAAGAAAACCAGAGATCCATCAATATGAGAGATAAAATCCTGTCCTAATTAGGCCAAGAATATTATATGACATTATAATCCTTACCTTTTTCCTAGTGGGCAGAGGGCTACCATTGTACATTACTTTAGTATATGCAAGGAAGAAATTGTATGCTGAAAGGGTTAAACTTCCTTATAAATGAAACTTTGCTGTCTACTTCCTGCCCCACAGGGTCGGGTATTGCAAGATTAGTTTCTGCACACAGAACTAAAGACCATATTTTTCAGACCATAAGATGCACCTAGGTTTTAGAGGAAGAAAATAGGAAAAAATTTTTGAAGCAAAAAATGTGGTAAAATATTTAATAACATAGATAACATAATATTTCACCAATGTAAATGTAAACAGAACTCAACAGCACCATTAACAACCATTATTCCTCCCAAATTTGTGCAGGGGGAGGGGGAGCGTCTTGTAGTCCAAAAATATGGTATATCTAACTCGTTTCAAGACTTCATTTCTATAACTCCACAATTCCTTGCTGTAACGCATACATTACAACCCAAAAATGCCAGAGCAATGGGCTTTAGGCATTTCTTGGACTGACTTTTGTTCCAAAGACCATCCATTGTCTACACTTCAGTCTATACTTCAACAGATAAATCTGAGGACATTAGTCAATGGCTTCCTGTTAAACACAGAATTAAGATCCAATCTGAAAAGGTTTATAAGACCCTATAAAAACTATCCTGCCTACCTTCCTGACATTATTCCAGGCCTTTATCTTTCTCACTCCATGCTCCTGACACTTTCTGAAATTCCTTAAGTTATCAATACTCACTGTCCCAGGGCCATAAGACCAGTTTTTCTTTGCTTCAAATGTTCCCCAGACCTGTTCCTACCCTTTTCCACCTACTCACTGAACCCCTCCTCTTTCCTTCCTTTCAATAGAAACATCACTTTTTTAAGGACACCCTTCCTGATTACAGCTCTACCTTCCCCAGTGCAGACCTGGTCAGATCTCCATGAGAGCCATGCATAGCTCCCAGCACTTTTTCACAGCACCTAACACAATTTAGTTGAGTAAATAATCACCTATTTTTTACTATCTGCCTTCTTTACTATGATAGAAGTTCTACAAAGACCAAACCCAGGTATCTCTTGTACAACAGCTGAAACCAGTAAATTTACAGTAGGTACTGCATACCTAGTAGTTTACCCACAAACAGGGTATATCTAAGCTTTTGAATGTGTTGCAGAAAAATCAAGATTCAGTTAGACTCAGTCACTTGCCCAAGGTTAAGTGTAACCTTGGACCCAATTGTACCAGCTCTTTCTGTCTCCATAGTCTATGCTTTTTGGACATGATGCTATCCCATGCTGCTTCTTGATCTAAGCATTACCTTAAAGCAGAGTGCCCAAAATGGAAATCTGTGGGCTATATTCAGCCTGAAGATATGTTCTAGTTAATTTACATAAGTAAATAAACAACTGGAAAATTTCACATTAAAAATATGTATGTCAGGCTTTCTTAGGTGGAAAAAAAGACCAGGCATCATGGGGCCCTTATTCCCACATGGTAACTATTGCCTGAAACGGAGTAATGAATGAATCCTAGAAATACCTTTACTCTCTACCATTTCTCCTCCTACCTGTGTAAGTCATGTAAGATGGTTGTAAGATGTAAGTCATGTAAGATGGTTGCCTGGCCTCTACAGTCATTGGAATTTGTTTCCTTTGCTCATTGGGAAGACATGAGATGAAAATTGTTCCATCATTGATGGCTACAGAAGCATCTACAATATGGGTTTTGCTTTATTTGGCCATACAGTGTAAGTGGTCCTTTGCGTAGATCTGTAAAATGAAACAGTTTTCATCCCAATTGCCATTTATTTATATTCATTTTTTTGCAGGGCATTTTGTCAGTCTTACTAATTATCAGCTTGGTAGAGCTCAGCATCTCCGTGACTATAGCCTCCTTTAGAAGCAAGTGCTGGACAAGGTCAAATGAGGTGCGTTCTATTGTTGTGAGAACAGATTCCCACTGGGACACTCCAAGGTGATGTCTGGCCTATCAGTGCACAGAGCAATATTCTCAGATGCTGAACTAAAACTTTTAAGTTTAAGATAGTGAAGGAGGTACAAGCTTAAAACTGAAGGCCTACTCTAACCTTTGAGACAACTATACTACTTTTTCTTGCTGTACCTACTATCTCCATTCAGATAGCTCCTTATCTCCCTGCCAAAATGTATAAAAGACTGGACTTAATGGGAACTCATATTACTGTTGCATGAGGAGCTTATACTTTGGTCCCATGGGTGTGTGAGTCAATTCCTCACCAGAGAGAAAGCAGAGAAGAAGAATATTTAGCAGTGATACTAATATGACTTATAATAATCATTAGAGATTACATTTACTTAATGCTATGTCAGTCAGTCATTGTTATGATCACTTAGTTCCAACTTACTCAATCTTAACAAAACTATTAAAACACCTTTATTTTACATATGAAAGAACTAAAGCACAAAGAGTAACCTCTCCATTTTCTTATAACACCAGGAATCTGACTCAAGTAATGTGGTTCCATTGTGCTCTCTATATCCCGATGACAATTCTAGGCTCTGTGTTAGTGGTTTCCCACCTTTTTTACATCAACTTTATGGAATTATAATTTAAAATCATTAAAATGCACCAATTTTGAGTGTATTATTCAAAGAGTTGTGATGGTAGTTAAACTACCATCAAATAAAAATGTTGTGAATTCCTGACACCCCAGATGTTTCCCTGGAATCTCTCGTATGGTCAAATTATCTTCATTACCTCTTTCATGGTTGTTACGTTCTCAAACTTCATACACATGGGATTTTGGCTTCTTTCATTCAGCAACATGTTATGAGATTCATCCATACTGTTGCATGTATCAATAGTTTGTTCTTTTTATGAAAGGATACACCACAATTTGTTTATCCATTTACTTTCTAATGGGCATTCGTGTTCCTGTCTTCATGTGGGCAGATGTTTTCATGTCTCTTGGCATGTTGTGTCTAAGATTTGATCACTAGGCCATATGGCAAGTGGATGTTTAACTTTATAAGAAAATGTTGAACAGTTCTCCAAAGTGACTGTACCATTTTGCATTCTTTTTTTATGAAGTATTTTTTATTGATTATGCTACTACAGTTTTCCCAATTTTTCCCCTTTATCCCCACTCCACCCTGCCCCCACAATCCTCCAGCATTCCCCCCACCCTTAGTTCATGACCATAGGTTGTACATATAAGTTCTTTGACTCCTCTGTTTCCTATACCATTTTTTATCTCTCCCCATTTATTTTATACCTACTAATTATGCTTTTTCTTCCCTGTACATTCCCCCCCATTCCTCCCTTCCCCCTCCCCAATGAACTCCCTCTGTGTGATGTCCATTTCTCTAGTTCTGTTCCTGTTCTGGTTGTTTGCTTAGTTTTTGTTTTCATTGTTTTTCATTTCTTTTAGGTTCATTTGTTGATAGTTGTGAGTTTCTTGTCATTTTATTGTTCATATTTTTAATCTTTTTTTCTTAGATAAGTCCCTTTAACAGTTCATATAATAAGGGCTTGGTGATGATGAACTCCTTTAACTTGACTTTATCTGGGAAGCACTTTATCTGCCCTTCCATTCTAAATGAAAGCTTTGATGGATAGAGTAATCTGGGATGTAGGTCCTTGCCTTTCATGACTTGGAATGCTTCTTTCCAGCCCCTTTTTGCCTGTAAGGCTTCTTTTGAGAAACGAGCTGATAGTCTTATAGGAAGTCCTTTGTAAGTAACTGTCTCCTTGTCTCTTGCTGCTTTTAGGATTTTTTCTTTGTCTTTAATCTTGGGTAATTTAATGATGATGTGCCTTGGTGTGTTCTTCTTTGGGTCCAACTTCTTTGGGACTCTCTGGGCTTCCTGAACTTCCTGGAAGTCTATTTCCTTGACCAGATTGGGGAAGTTTTCCTTCATTATTTGTTCAAATAAGTTTTCAATTTCTTGCTATTGTTCTTCTCCTTCTGGCACCCCTATAATTCGGATATTGGAACATTTCAAGTTGTCCTAGAGAATCCTCAGCCTCTCTTCATTTTTTTGGATTCTTGTTTCTTTGTTCTGATCCAGTTGGATGTTTATTTCTTCCTTATGTTCAAAATCATTGCTTTGAATCCTCGTTTCCTTCTTGTCACTGTTGGTTCCATGAATATTTTGCTTTATTTCACTTTGGGTATCTTTCATTTGTTCTTTCATTTTTTGACCAAGTTCAATCAGTTCTGTGAGCATTTTGATTACCAGGGCTTTAAATTGTCCATCAGATAGGTTGGCAATCTCCTCATCACTTAGTTCTCTTTCTGAGGTTTTGCTGTGTTCTTTCATTTGGGCCACATTTCTTTGTCTTGGTGCAGCTGACAGGTTGTAATGGGGTGGAACCTCAGGTAGTCACCCAGGCAGGGCAACCCTCTTTGTTGCGATGGCTGTGTGGGAGGGGCCAGAGAGGGAATAATGCAGCTGGTCTGCTCGGCTCTAGCGCACTTTCTAACAGACTACTGTGTTAGAATGGAAGTATCTCTTACCATGGTAACCCCAGCCTCAACCCACAGTCAGCTCTGAGTCTCAATTTTCCCCTTAGGTCTGTCCCTCCACCAAGGGTAGTCAGCCCCACCCCCCAGCCACCTCGCTGTGGTTTTTCTGAGTCGACCCGCTTAGTTTGTCTTACCGGTCTGGTTGTTCTGGTTGATTTTTTCTTTAATTCCTTGGTTGTTGGAGTTCCATGCAGTTTGATTTTCTGAAGATTTTGGTTGTTTAGTGATTTTAGATTGGTTGTTATCCTCCTTTTGGTTGTGTGAGGAAGTGAAGAGTTTCTACCTATACCTGCATCTTGGCCAGAACTTCCATTTTGCATTCTTATCAGCAATATGTGAAAGGTACAAGTGGTCCGTATAACCACCAACACTTGGAATTGTCAGTAGTGTTAATAATTTAGCCTTTCTAGTGAGTATTTAGTGTTTGTCATAGCTTTAATTTACATTTCCCTGATGACAAATGATGATGACACTCTTTCTATGTTTACTGTCCATCTGTATATCTTTTTTTTGAGATGTGTTCAAATCTTTAGTAAGCTTTATTCCATTATCTTATTGAGTTATAAGAATGAGTTATAACTTATTCTTAATGTAAGTCTTTTTATGAGATTTATGTATTGCTAATATTTTTCCCAGCTTTGGCTTGCCTTTTCATTTCCTTGATAGTTTCTTTCAAATAAGAAATTGCATAATGTACAATTTATTATTTTTTTTATAGTTAGTCTTTTCTGTGTTCTAATAAAAGTTTGCTTACACCAAGACTGTAAAAATTTTCTTCTCTATTTTCTTATAGAAGTTTTATAGTTTTAGCTTTTAAGACTATAACATATTTTGAGTTAAATATTATGTATAGTTGTGAGGTAAGGTTATATATTCATCGGCACACACACATACCGCCGTGGAGAGTTTCAATATTATCTGTTGAAAATGCAATACTTTCCCCTAATACCCTGGCAACTTTGTGAAAATCAATTGACCTCTTATCTATAGGTCTCCTTTGGACACTTGATTTTGTCCCATTGATCTATGTATCTATCTTTTCACATATTTCACACTGTCTTAATTTCTGTAGATTTAGAGTAATTCCTTCTTGTTGTGATAAAATATACATACTATTTATCATTTTAATCATCTTATGAATACAATTCAGTCCCATTAAATAGACTCATAATGAATATAATTGCCATCACTATTTATGCCCAAAACTTTTTCATCATCCCAATACAAACTCTGTACCATAAAATGCAAAATTATTGCTGGAATTATGATTGCCTGTAAGGCTTGCATTGAACTTATATATAAGTTGCATTGAACTTATATAAGTTGCATTGAACTTATAAATAATTTAGGAAAATTTTACGTATCAATAATATTACTGAATTTTGTTGTGTATAATGAACACTTTTTGCCCAAATTTTTGAGGGAAAAATAAGGATGTGCAGTATATGTGGGCAGTGCTAATTCCATATCTATATAAATTTTAAGTTTATTTATGCTTATGTGTTAAAAGTCTAACGCTAGAAAGCAATAAAAATATCCATATGCAAAATAATACCCCGGAACATGATAATTGGTTTTGTTTCTAAATACAAATAAGTAAATAAATAAATAATTGAATTAAAAAAATTTAAGTGAAAGAGTTTTTTCTTGAAAGTCTGGGCCAAAATGTGGGTGTGCAGTATACACAGGAGCACATTATACACAGCAAAATATGATAGTCTTCCTTATTCATGTCCATAGACTACGTCTACAGTTTCTAACATCTCACTTCATTTCTCTCAGCAGTATGTTGTAGGTTTTAGTGGATAACCCCAGTGCATGGTTTACTAAATTTATCTTATGTATTTCATGATTTTTCTGGCCATTTACATTGTATTTAAAATTTTTATTTTCCAAGTAGCCATTGTTACACATAGAAACATTTAGTCTATAGCACCTAGCATACCATCTAACAGTATCTACTTGTTTACCATTGGCCATCACACTATGTTGCATCACAACCTTATGGTTTTGCAGCCACTGTTTCTTCTTTCTGGATTTTGACTCCTGTCTTACTTCATATTACCTTTTTGCTTGAGGAATTCCTACTCATCAAGATATAGATCAAATACCACCTCTTCTATGAAGTATTTTCTGGCTTTCTCAGAATTAAATTATCTTCTAAATTCCCATAAACCACTGATTAGCTATTTATACAATAACTTTTGCTAAACTATATTGTTATCTAGTTTTGTAATGAGCACCTTATGGGCAAAACCCACATCTAATTATCTTTGATCTCCAGCATTTAGCTCACTTAGTGGGTGATCGATAAATAAATAAAGTTGAATATATGAATACTGACTGGATAATTTTAAATGTCTTAGAAGTTTTATAATGTTAAGTATATAAGACTTTCAGACTATCTTAATCAAATTCCCCTATTCAATATTTGAGATAATAGAAGGTGATGACTTGTCCAAAATAAAACTGGTGAGTTGATGGTAAGGGCAGTACTGATACTTGTTTTCTTATTCCTCATGTAGTTGTTATTTTCTATCTACTGTCTTAAGGCAGAGATGAAAAGAATTTGGGAATACAAGAAGAAAAGAACATAAAAATGACAGTTATACTAATTTTTCTCCTACCCCTTGGTTTTACAGATTGTGTTTCTCTTGCCTTTGGATGTTATTCACGAGAGTGAATTATCTATCCCTGAAGAAAATGCTATAATACAAATGGACCTTCAAGAAGAGTCAAACAGAGAGGACTCACCAACAAACATACAACCTGTTTTCTTTGGAGGCTATACTTTCTTCAAGTTAAGAGTCTCAAGAAATCCTTTAACCCTCCATCATTCGGAGAAAAGAGGCAGTAACAATTACTATGCATCTTCTTCATCTGGGTCAGGTGAACGACAGACAACTATCCCTTCCCCTTTTAGCTATTATGAGGAAGAAACTGAGGAAAAACCTTTGCCTCCCAAATCAGAGAAAAGTCCCTCAGAAGATACCACACACACTGAAAAAATAAATGATGAAGATCTACAATTGGCTGTTGAACACCCCTCAGAAAGGCAAACCCAATTGCTGCAGGCTGAAGCCTTGCCACCCCAAGTTGTTCCATCCCATTCTGTAAAAAGTCTTAAAGCATTACCACCCAATCACTTGTCAGCACAATCCCTGCTATATGAAGCCCCCACAAATCATGTCATGCAGAGTCATGACCTGAAATCCAAAGACATGCCAACACAAGACATGCTTTCCCAAGTACAGGTCCTGCCAATAAAAGCCATGCAACGTGAAACCCAAACATTTCATGGTATGCAGGCCGTTAGTGTACAACAGCTAGAACAGCAATTCTTGGGTCTTCATCTACAAAACATGCAACATTTAGACCAGCAATTTGCACATATGTCATATCAGGACATTCAATCAGAAGTAAATATGCTGACCCAAGAATGGAAATATGAGAAACACCAAAGCAGGAAATCCACCAAGCAGCATTCTTTCGAACAGCATAGTAAAGGCTGGCAATCTGCAACAAAGAAATTCCTAGATTTGCCAACCCAAACCCCGCAACCCCCAAGGAAGAAATCCCTAGACCAACATATCAAAGGCTGGCTATTCCCAAAGAGGCACTCTATAGATAAACAAGTCCAAGATAAACAACTCTCAGATCAGCAAGCTGAAGACCAGCTGCCCCAAGGAAAGCAATTCCTAAAACAACAATCCCAAAATTGGCAAGGTGAAGATGAGCAGGACAAAGAGGAGAAACATAAAGAAGCTGAAGATCTGCAGGCCCAAGAGGAGAAGCGAGACCAATATCAACAATCCCAAATCCTGAAGTACCAAGACTGGCAACCTTTAGGCCAACAATCCCAAGAGTGGAGTATGCAAGGGTGGAGAAACAAAGAGTGTAAAGCACAAGAATGCCAATTTGAAATGAAGCGTTCCCTAAATTGGGAGTCCCAAGCCTGGCAAACCCAAGATCTATTAGAGAAAGAATTCCTAAAGCAGAAAGTTCTATACAAAGACACCCACACTCTGCATGCCATACCTCAACATCACCTTGATCAGCCATCACAAGATGTCGTACTTTCAGACAGTCAGTATCAAGATAAAAACCAACAAAATCTTCAATCCACTGGTATCCCAAAAGAAGATATGCAATTAGTCCCTATACAAACAAAAGACCTCAAACTAGTGGACATGAAAAGTCTATGCCAAAAGTCAAGTGACCTACAATCAGAAGACACAAAGCCGGATTTTCATCATGCCTCCTGCCAAAGCTCAGTACAAGATGCATCTTCCACCTATTCATCCAATGTAGGTTCAGAACAAGATATGCAAGATGTGCAACAGAACACTTCAGTTAGCTCAACTTTAACCTCATATTATACAAGGGATCAACAGCAATCGGAAGACTCTGACTAACTTGCAGGATCTACCCAAATACCACACTGCTCCCAATTATGGAACCAAATTAGAGAAAAACAACATAGTCACTTCCAACCTATATTCTCAGGTGCTGTTGCCACCTTACTCTCTCACCAGAAAATGAAGGGCAACCAGAAAACTCAAAGGATTTGTCCTTAAGTAAAATAAAATGACAACAAATATTAATACTGTTTCAGAACTTTGTGAGGGTAAAGGAATAATTCACATTTAAACTCTTTGTCATCACGTTAGTGTCTCAATTTATGATCAGCAATCATTTTACGACCTAATACTTACCAGATGTGCTTTTCCATGGTGCTGATATTTCTTGCCTCATTCTACGTGTATTATAAGAGTTTAGTACGTCAACAAGGAAGAAGCCTATGTTGGCTCTTTGAAGTCTCAAGAACCAAAAGAGTCAGCAAAGGATAAAAATAAATTTCTCCATTCCTCCGTTTTGCTGTTTCCAATCACCCAACTTAACCCCTACTCCCAAATCTGTGTTGAGAGTATATACTCTATGTTTGTTCAGTTATTAATGGAGTCATGTTGCAACAAGGACAGAATGTGGCATGGGGAGAGAAAAAGAAGTAGGACACAGAGGAGGTTAGAGAATGCATATGTCATCAAAGAAAGTATGAAAGACTCATCTATTGAGTGACACTCTGGCTCCCTTCCACAGGCCTGCATTCACTGTTTTGAATTTCTCAACACTTATGACATAATCTCATCCTCACTGGTCAGAGGAAATTGTGTGAACAAAAGTCATCAGTTATCCTCCATCCTCCAAGCCTAATCACATTTTTCTAATCCTCTTTGTCCTTGATCCCTTTGATACAGTGGGAGTTGTTAACCATCTCTTCTGCAGTCTTCATCACCCTTGTTGTCTTCTGTGTTTTCATCCCATTTCAAAAAGTCTCAAATAAGTATTTCCAGAGGACCTCTCACCAACTTCTTTCTTTTTTGAAATCACGTACACTATTTTTTTCAATTTTCTTTTTTTTATTATTGTTGTTGTTCAAGTACAGTTGTCTCCATTTTCCCCCCATCATTCCCCCATCCCAGCCATCCCCAC
The DNA here is from genome assembly GCA_028533065.1 of Trachops cirrhosus. Taxonomy (NCBI): domain Eukaryota; kingdom Metazoa; phylum Chordata; class Mammalia; order Chiroptera; family Phyllostomidae; genus Trachops; species Trachops cirrhosus. The sequence continues at coordinate 7,645,127 of CM052543.1, read as the reverse complement.
CTCCTTCCCCTGATCCCACCCCTCCTTGGTTTTTTTCCATGTATCCTTTATAGTTGTTCCTGAAAACCCTTCCCCCTTTTCCCTTCACTATCTCCTCCTAGCCCCCTCTGGTTATGTTCAGTTTGTTCTTAATTTCAATGTCTCTGGTTCTATTTTACTTGTTTGTTTTGTTGATTAGGTTCCACTTATAGGTGAGATCATGTGGTATTTGTCTTGCAGTTCTCTTACATTCTTGTGAATAAGCCCAAACTGTGTCATATCTGTCTTCAAGAGAATTTTGCACAAAGGCTTGCTTCTAGCAGGCATTCAATCATTTTTAAAAGCATGAATGAGAACCTGAACACCTAGAGATGAGTGAAGTTATGTGTAGTAGAATAATGAGGCATAGGGCTAGAGAGACTGATCATATGTTCCCTGTCCTTGCCTCTGTAGTAAGGATTAGCCTCATAGGCTACCCAAGGATGTTTGACCTTGGTATAGACCCTATGTGAGTTTGCCTCCAGTTCCTAAATGATTATCACTTACTCTGAATACTACTAATCATTTCCCCTTTTGCTTTTATTGGATTTGCACATGTTTGTAAGGTGCTTGTATAAGGGTTTTAACTTTCAGTCCACAAACTCAGGTGTTCTGGAAACACATATTTGCAATTCTTAATCAAATTCTTTGAGAATCCAGCCCATGTAGTCTTTCCTGCCCATTCAGCCCCATACCCATCCAACACACTCATACATGTTGATGCACTCTTGCACAAGGGTTCTGGGGTCTTACATAGTGCCAACTCATCAGAGAGATGATTCCTGTCATCACTGACAAGTCCACACCACTTACCACTGAAAAACTCATTGTCTCAGTTCACATTGACCCTATGTGTCCTATAAACTTGATGCTTCTGTACCACACTTGGAACACGGGTTTTTCTTCCCCCTGTAATTGGAAGAATACAGTGCCTCCTAGGGCAGGGGTGTTAAACTCATTTTCACTGGCGGCCACATCAGCCATGCGGTTTCCTTCAAAGGGCTGAATGTAATTTTAGGACTGTATAAATGTAACTACTGCTTAGTTAAGTGAGACCTTGGCGCTGCCGCCAGGTAGAGACAAGGTGCCAGGCCAGATAAAACAAGGTGGAGGGCCAGATTTGGCCCGTGGGCCTTGTGTTTGCCACCTGTGTCCTAGGGTATAAACTCACAATGTGAAAATGTAAAAATGTTTTTAAAACCCATCGTTTCTGAGGTTTTACCATCCCAGTGGGAATGACACTAGAGAGCAAGTCAGAAGCCCCTTGTGCCCCTCAGACCCTTAGGCACCTATCCAATGTGCAAGAATCCCCCATTTCTATCCCTGCTTTCCAGGCATTCACCCCTTTTGGAGATACCTAATACTGTCCCATCGATGAGTTTGGGTCTGGAGTTGATAAAATCAGATGTGTTTAGGAGCTAATAAAGGAATATAAATATGTGATGTAGCAGTTTATAAGGCCAGGGGCAAAATGCTGTGGGGGACCAGAGCATTTATGATTTACTTAAAGGCAATATAATTTGTAAAAACTATCTTATTCCAAATACAACATGTCTTTTCCAGACTCTATTAGGCTTTTCCTCTGGTAAAAACTGGAAAGAGTTATTTTCCGATGCTACTACTTTTTATACCTACAATTCCCAAGGCCCTGTGGGAGAAGTGAGCCAGTTATTCACTGTCATTTGCTGGATTATATATCCCACAGCTAGATTACACTTTCCAGTCCCCTTGCGTCTAAATAGGTGAGAAGGTGACTATCACCAGTGAAGTGTTGGTGAAGTGATGCTCACCACTTCCAGGTTTGAGCCCTCAACCCCTGCCTTGTTCTTACAGTCTCTCTTTCCTCATGCACTGGCCAGATGCAGTGTATCCAGGATCCTCGATGCTCAGATCTGTAGAGAATTTAACCTGGTCCATAAATAACTACATAGATTAAATCCAACCTAAAGGAGAAATCTTATATGGTACTAGGCCAAGCAAAGCATGGAACTGTTACAGAAGTTACCCTACTCTGACTAATAGTCACTAAGGCTCAAACTGGTAGAGCCTTACCCTTAGCCCTTTGTATTATCTATTGAACATAACAAATTACCACAAATGGAGTTGCTTAACAAACACAAATTTCTTATCTCAGTTTCTGTAGGTCAGAAGTACTGGATAACTTGGTTAGAATATTTGCTGTCTCACTTAGCTACAGTCATAGTGCTGGCCAGGTGTGTGGTTCTGAGGCTTGGGGCCCTCTTTTAAACTCACTCATTGTTGGAAGAATCCAGTTCCTTGTGCTGTTGGTTTCACTGTCAGCTGTCAGCTGTGTAGGGGGTGGGGCGGTGACTCTCTCTGCTCCTAGAAGTCACCTGCATTTCTTCTCATGTGGTCCCCTCTATATTCAACCCAGCAATGGTTTGTCAAATCCTTCTCAAACTCCCACTTCTAAGGGGCCCTGTGATTACACGAGACCCACTCAAATAATCCAGGATAATCTCCCTATTTTGAAGTAAATTTCTAACTTTATTTGCAAAGCTCCTTCTGCCATTTAACGTAACATATTCATGGGTGTGATATCATTTCCACAGTCGTGGGAATAAAAGAATGGAATTTTCTTGGGAAGCCACAATACTTTCTATCACACCTGTGATGAGTGATAAAGGTAACAGAAAAAATGATTCAATGTATTTTGATGTATTACTTTTTCATTTAATATATTAACTTGCCTTGTCACTCATGAAACCAAAGTACAATTTATTTTTGAACTGCATAGGTTCACTCATCCATAGATTCTTTTCAATATCTAGTCAGCCCTCTGTATCCCCGGGTTTCACATCTGTGGATCGAACCGCAGACCAGAAACAGTCTTTTCCACTCAGACTGGGAGTCTGCGGATGTGGAGGAGGAATGTGTGCATTGCTTTATGCCATTTTATATGAGGGACTGAAGCATCAGAGGATTTTGGTGTCTGTGGGGGAGACCATACCCAACCATCTGGCTCTGGTCACTTCACCAGCTGACCACAGGTGCGTGAGAAAACCTGGAGGCAAAGAGCCAAACTGGAGAAGAACAATAGAAACACCCATATGATCCACAGAATTGTGAGCAAAATCAAGTAGTGGTTGTTTGAAGCCACTAAGATTTGGAGTCATTTTTTCATGGCTAAAGCTAATAAATTCAAATGGCAAAATGAACAAACAAACAAATAAACAAACCAAAAACCCTGCCAAAGTGACAAGCAAAATAGAGACTATACCTGAGCGTTTTTATCCTTTACCTTTCTTAAGACAGAGAACTAAAATAAATGTTCACAATGCTCTTCCACTTGGGAATTGAAATGCCTTCGTAGATCAACTAGTCCCACCTGATCGATGTACATATAAGGGAGCTGAAATCAAGAGGGGGATGTGACTTCCCATGGTCACAGTGATAGCCTGACTCCACAAGGACTACCAGGCAGGTCTTCTTCTCCCCACTCTCGGGCTTTTGACTCCCTCACCTTAAGATCGTGACCAATCCTGAGATTCCATGACTCTGTGATTCTGTGGTTCTATAATTCCAAGACAAAGTACAACAATGCCAGCGCTCCAGACAACCTTGGGACAGGAGAAGAGCATGGTCTAGACTGAAATACCAACTAAATCACCTAACACTTCAGAATATCAACGACACCATCATGGATTCAAACACTGCATACAACCCTGTGTTTATGGTATTTCCTCCAGAGGTCACTGTCCCCGAATTTTATCAGCCACAGGACCCTACAACCACAACCCACGAGTCTGCCATGCCTTTTCCAAAATTACTTACTACAAAAATAAAAATCTCTGGGGTAAGTGAGATCGGCCCTAAAGTAAATTCTACTGAAGGTGTGTTATAAACTTAATATTTGTGTTCTCCAAAATCCACATTTGAAACCGTAATCCTAATGTGATGGTAACTGGAAGTGGGGACTTGGTGGGGATAATTAGTTCATTGATGCGGAGCTTTTGTGTATGGCATTAATGCCTCATAAGAAAGGGTCAGAGAGCTAGCTAGGTTCTTTGTGAGGACTCAACAGAGAAGACTACAGTCTGCAAACCAGACGAGGGTTTTCACTAGAATCTGAGCACTGTAGCACCTTGATCTCAGATTTTCAGCCTCCAGAACTGTGAGAAATAAGTTTCTGCTGTTCATAAGCCACTCAGCCTATGATGCTTTGTTATAGAAACTTGAACTAAGACAAGAGGCGAGGGGAGAAGAGGAAGTGAAAATATCTGATAGCACAATGTTTTAAGGTAGGAGCCAGCTCCAACTTTTATTTCCATTTGATTCAGGAAGTATCACCATCCTATATCAATTATGTGCAAGGTTCTGTGGAGAGGAAAACATACATAAATAAGCTAAGGTTCCTGGACTCCTACAGGTCACAAAGTAAAAATCTCCAAATTGACCACTTCAGAGATTTCTCACAGCCAAGCTGAGAGAAAGGAAAGAGAAAAATTAAATGAAAATCAATAGATCAGAGTCTATATCCTGGGTTACTGAGTTCTACAGTGTTATATTTCCCCAACAACAACAACAACAACAAAAAATCAGAATTCAGTTTGACAACATGACATGGTATTTTTACACGTGGGGATTTTGTAGAAAATCCCCTGATGTTGCAAGTGCTCATCTCTCCATTCACCCATCTAGCTATTCACGAATATTATCTTCTATTTACCAATCCTCCTTCCAGACAATGTGGGAATTCAGGTATGTTTGAGGCTGTAATATTGCCCATGTCTTAGAAAATATTCATTCTTTTAATTCCCAGCCTCCAAGAATGATATTATTAATTTTTCAGAAAAAAACCCCCACAGAGAATTAGAGAAAAATGGCTTGCTGACATGCAGAAGAGGTCCCTCAGTCTAAATTTCCTTAGTGTGCTTCATGTATAATGGAATTCAATCTTCTGCTGGAGTTCAAAGTGTTTTAACAAATATATATTTAACTGTGTGTAAGAAACTATGTTATACACTGTGGGGGCTGAAAAAATAAATCTAACTTAGTTTTTTCTCATTGAGGAGAATAAATATATAATTTAGAAGTGATAAAGTGAAAATATTCAAAACTACATTTCAATGTAGCATCTAAAAAGAGCCATAGATGGTGTTGGTGGTTGAGTGGGGGAACCTGGAGAGGGAAGAGTTACTTCCATCTAAAAGAGATGACATTGAAATTAAGAACAATCTGACAGTAACCAGAGGGGAGGTGGGAGGGGATAATGGGGGAAGGGAGGAAGGATTTTCAGGAACTACAAAGGACACGTGGACAAAACCAAGGGAGTGGGGAGGGTTTGGCTGGGGTGGGGGGGGGGGAGAGGTGGGGAGTAAATGCAGACAACTGTAATTGAACAACAATAAACTAATTTTTAAAAAAGACAAAAAAAGAGATGAGACAACAGCACAGCAAATTTGGCGTTTACTCTGAACTCTGAAGAAGTGGCAGAGTTTTAGTAAGTGGAGAAGAAAGGAGAGGAGGGAGGCAGGATGCTCTAGCGGGAGAAAGTACCATGAACAAACGCTCAGGGCGGCATAGTCTGGGAGTGGCAAAGGAGAGCTGGGAGAGAACAAACTGGACTTAAAAGATGTAAAAGGATTGAAAATACAAGTTAAGAAATAAGAAAAATAAGAATGGACAAACTGTGGGACATCTGTACCATGGAGTGTCACTCAGCGCTCAAAGTGAATGAGTCACCAGGCAGAAAGAGACTCGGAGGGACCTGAAATGCACACAGCTCAGTGAAGGAAGCCGACCTGTAAAGGCTACAAACTGTCTAATTCCTGCTATATGACCTTCTGGAAAGGCCAAAAGTGGAGACAATGGAGCGATCAGTGGCTGCCAGGGGATGGAGAGGAGAGGGAGGGATGAACAGGTGACAGGCAGAGGATTTTGAGAGCAGGAAAACTATTCTGTACTGTGATGGTGGATACATGTTATACATTTTCCCAAATCCATGGAATGTACAACACAGAAAAAAGGGAAGGTTTAAAGGGAGAAAAGTGAACTTGTGTTTGGACATATTGAATATGAGGCGGTGGTAACCATGGGTCATTCAAGTGGGGATGTTTGACAAGAGCTAAAAATGCAGGCCTGCAGTAGAGGAAAATGACACACTGTTCACAGCTCAGCTACTTAAAGGTAAGAGAGGTTAGTTAGATTGAGAAAGTGGACGGGGATAGAAGAGGGCAGAGACACAACTCATACACCGTATACCTCCCATTCTTCATGTTGTTCTCACCTGTCTTCCCTAAAATTCGTCGAACCACTGCGTGGTGTTGTAGTGCATCACAAGTGTGACACAGGGAGAAAAATAGAAAAGACAGGGGTTCTGTGAACCTTGGGATGTGACAGTACCTTCAGAGGCTCAGAGCATTTGGCTGTCAACAGAAGGGTTTTCTGACAGTTTGCTTCTGCTTGAGGCATGGCGATTCAGAATTCAGTGCTTCTTAAACTTCAGCATTTATATGCCACAGACTTGGAAGTGTCCCCCCAGCTTTATTGAGATGTAATTGACATAAGACATTGTATAAGTTTAAAGTGTACAATGTGATGTTTTGACAATGCACGTATTGCAAATGCTAAGCGCAGTAAGATTAGTTAGTTAGTTATCACGTTTTTCATTTCACATAATTGCCATTTTCTTATTATGGTGGGACCATGAAAACTCAACTCAACAGCAACTTTCAAGTAGGCAATACAGTGTTGCTAACTATAGTCACCACGCTGTACCTCAGATCCTAGAACTTATAACTGAAGCGTGTACCCACTGACCAACATTTCCCCATTCCTCCCACTCCTCAGCCCCTAGCAACCGCCATTCTACTCTCTGCTTCTATGAGTTCAATGTCTTTGATTCCACATATAAAGGAGAATATACAGTATTTGTATTTCTCTGACTTACTTCACTTAGCAGAACACCTTCAAGGTCCATCTATGTTGTTGCAAATAGCAGGATTTCCTTCTTTTTTATGCTGAATAATATTTCATTTATCCATCAGTAGTCAGTTAGGTTTTTTCCATGTCTTACCTATTGTGAACAGTGCTGCAGTGAACATGATAGTGCAGATTCTTCTTTAAGAAAATGATTGCTTTTCCTTTGGAAATATACCCAGAAGTGGGACTACTGGACCATGTATATGGCAGTTCTATTTTGAATCTGAACTTGGGGACTCTATTCAGCAAGCATAGAATTGGGTCTGATAGTTTCCATCTCTAATTCCCAGGTGATCCTAAGGCTGTCAATCTGTGAACTACACCAGGAGCATTGATTTAGATCATTTTGCTTATTACCAAATACCAGATAGAGGGATCTGAAAATACCTGGGTGCCTCATAAATGAGGTTTCTACTATCCGACCCTTATTCATAAAAGAGGATAATTGCCAGATCCTTTTACCAAAAGAAGATCTAAATTTTTGAAAGGGGAGCCCACCATTTTGCTCTGTCCTCACCAGCTCTTTTTTCTCTGTTTACAGGCTATCCAGATCCTGCTTGGACTGATGAACTTTTCTTTTGGAGTTATTTTCGTTTTCACCTTTGTAGATCCGTACCCAAGGTTTCCCTTTATATTTATTACAGGATATCCATTCTGGAGCTCCATTTTGGTGAGTATAGTCAATCAAGTTCAATACGAAGCCATGCCAACAAGGATGTTAGAGAATTCTTGGTTATAAAATGAGCTACATTCACTTGCATGATAGGTTTTGAAATGTCAAAATAAAAATGAATCTTGTTGAAATTAGTTTCCATTAATTCATCAGAGTTACTGATATTCCATCATTGGGTCTTGAAGGTCCTTTGGGAATATTTCTTTGAGTCTTGAGGTTATTTGTCCATTCATTCATTCAAAACGATTTACTATCTAAGCCAGATACATAGAGGAAGTCAATGACAATTCAAAGGTTAATAATACATGGGCCGAATATTCTGGTTTCTCTTCAGATTGTATAAATCTTTCGCCTTTTAATACATGGGCCCTGAGTATGGAAAATGGTGTGGAGATTCTTCCAAAAACTAAAACTAGAAGTACCATATGATCCAGCACTTTCACTTTTGGGGATATATCTGAAGGAAATGAATATACTACGTCAAAGAGATATCTACACTCCCATGTTCATAGTGGCATTAGCCATGACATGGAAAAAACCTAAGTGTTCATCTATGGACAAACGGATAAAGAAGTTTATACTCACACACACTGGAATGTTCTGCCATAGAAAAATGAGGATACCGTGCCACTGTGACTACATAGATGAAGCTTGAGAGCATTATGCTAAGTAAAGTAAGTCAGATAGAGAAATACAAATACTGTATGATCTCACTTATATGTGAAATCAAAGGGGGTGAGGGATAGTAAAGAGAAAAGAGGATCAAATATATGATGATGGAAAATTTGACTTCGGGTGGTAGGCACACACTGCAATGTACCGATGATGTGTCACAGACTTGAAATCTATATAATTTTATTAATCATTGTCACCCCATCAAATTTAATTTTAAAAAAACAAACAAAAAAGAAGGAAAAAAGAAGGATCAGATTTGAGGTTACCAGAGGCAGAGAGGCATAAAATTCCAGTTATAAGACAAAAAAGTACTAGGGATGAAAATACAACCCTATACATGATGACTACAGTTAACACTGCTATATGATATATATAAACACTCATATATATATCTCCTAAGAGTTCTTATCACAAGGAAAAATACATTTTTCTTTCTTTTTCCTTTTTCTTTTGTATCTACTTAAGATGATGGATGCTAGCTAGAGTTTTTGTGGTCATCATTTCATAAAATATGTACGTCAAACCAACATGCTGCACACCCTGAACCGATACAGTGATGTGTATCAATCATTCTCATCAAATTGGAGGGAAAACAAAAATCAAACAAACAAAAGTAATAATACATGAAAATTAACATATTGTGTGATGAACGGTGACAGGGGTTACACATGCAGCCTTTGTAGGAAGCCACCTTCAAACCAGAGGGGTGGTTGCCCAGAGACATTTCCAGCTTGACTGAGTTTCAGGAATGTTAATCAGATGGAGACGTATACAGAGGAAGGGAGTGGGGGTGGTTGGGTGTAAGGGGTAGGATATCTTGCTGTATACCAAGGGAGAAACATGAAAAAAATGAGATAAAAGCTGCAGGGTTGTCCAACCCGCAGCCCATGGAGCGCATGCAGCCCAGGATGGCTATAAACGCAGCCCAGCACAAAATTGTGATTTACTTAAAACTTTTTCTTCTGCTCATCAGTGTTTGTGTATTTAATGTGTGGTCCAGGTCCTGAGATGCCAAAAGGTTGGACACCCCTGGGAGAGAACATTTTCTAAGAGTTCAGTGCAGAGAGTAAGAGTGGAGGGATGAGGCTGAAGAAACACCAGGCAATGCACTAGAAATTTAAAACCGGATGTGCTGTGATCAGATTTGAAATTTCTACTAGACAAAGATGCTACCACTATGACTCATCTCCATGAAAATTCTTGGGGTTTTTACAGAATTCCCAAAATATTAGCTGCAACTCTGCCTATATTCCCATCCAAGAGAACACATTGGATTGTGAGTGGGTACAAAGGATATTTCTTATAAGAATGATGGAATCTGATTTTATTGGTTGCAAACTGAGTTGACACTAGTATGTCCTGAGTCTGCAATAGCTGTAAAGCAACAACGGATGAGAAAACGAAAGCCCAGTGAAATTTAAAAAAATTTTCATGTTCAAATGAATAGTTAAGGCTAAAGCCAAATTTCTAGCCCAGTGTTTTGCCCACTATCCACTAGTGGACAACCCGTACAAAGCATCTCATCCTCCATGCTCCCCTGCGGGTTGTGTGACGTACGAAGGAGGGTCTGCGAAAGAAACAGGCAGAAGTCTATGCTGTGTGAGCTCTTTACATCCGTCACTAAGATATGTTTCCTTTTTAACAGTTCATTTATTCTGGAGCCTGCCTAATTGCGTTGGAAAGAAAAGGCACAGAAACTCTGGTGAGTTATGTCTCCCCTTTAATAAAAATTTACAACTTTGAAATGACAAATTCAAGCTTTGAAAATGGATCTGGAAAATCGTTAAGCCTCACTAATTCTATCAGCTGTCAATCACTGATACCCAATCAATGTTACTTCTTTTTTTCATAGAATCATAAACATTAGTGCCAAAAGAAAGTTTTCTAGGTCATCCAGTTTAATTCTGACTTTAGATATAAAGACACTATGGTGTAGGATAAATGACTTGTCCAAGTCCCTCAGCCAAATGGCAGAATGGGCTATTATTCCAGTAACTCACTCTTTCTTTCTATAAGTGTATTTGGTGCCCACTGCATGCCAGACGCTGGGGCAGGCAGTAGTCTGACACCCCCATGATGGGCACACTGTACAGACAACATCATGAAACCTGGTAAGCAGAATCTGAGAATAAATAGGTGTTAATGAATGCAACCTTTTAACTTACAGATAAATTATAAGTAGAATATTTTTGTTTTTCTCAAAGAGTCAAAGCTATGAGACATTAATAAGCCAGTAAGTTATTTTCAGCAAAGAACACTCCCTGCAGGTTTGCAGTTTTAGGATGATATAAAAATTGCAAATAAATAGATATGCTTAGTTAGACAGAGTCATAAAACAAAAATGTGAATAGGTCATGACTTTGACCAGAGCATCAAAATGCAATGTCATTACCCCTCAGAACTGTTTTTCCTTCTTCAGCGTATACCCCTTCCCCCAAACAAATGGCACAGGTTATGGGGGATGGAAAGGTTGTGAAAAGTTCCCCGGACCCTCTCATTCTGAAGATGAGGGCCCGAAGACAGGAAGTGACGCACACCGGAGGGCTGGGCAGCTTCGTGGCACTGAGGCTCCCTGAGTAGAGTCTGGCCGTCCTGGTCTCCACCCACAGACTCAGCCTGCGCCTGGCCTTCCTTCGGGTTCTGTTTTCCTTCTCTTTCAGGTGAGGATGAGCCGAACAATGAATTGTTTTAGCGTCCTGGCAGCAACATTTGGAATCCTTCTCCTTGCATTTGGTTTCATGGTGGATCAAAACTACCTTTGTGGCTATTCTGGAGAAGTTAGTCCGTGTAAGGCTGTTAACATCCTATTCCTTGTAAGTATGCTGCATTTTTAGGGTGAGGAGTAATGGGTTGAATCATAAATATTCGTTAGCACCTAATCAGCCACATCCAAATAATGTTGCAGACAAATGTGTTTTTCATTACAAATATGTACAGAAATCATAGTATCTAATAGATATTATACCAGACATTGTGAATAGAAAAATAAACATATTATGATCCCAACTTCAGGAATTCACAGATGAATAAAGGAGATAAAACATGTACATTAGTGACTATAATATACAAATAAGTGATATACTAAAAGAAAAAACAGGTATAACAACATGGTAGTAGTTATAGCTCTGGATGTACATTAGACTCATGAGTGGAATGCTTTTATATCCTGGTTTTAATATTTAGACGGGACTTCTGATAAAGCATGATAGATTGAAAACAGACATTTTATTTCTGCTTTTTTAAAATCCCACTAAAATTAGTGTAAATGCATCTAAAAGATATGAACCTACATTGGGAGAAAAAATAGCCCATGAGACTCATCAAAAATTGCTGAGAAGGCTTAAAATTAATTGCATCAGGAAAAGGGGGCCCTAACAGGAGTAAAATATCTCACATGGCAGATTCTAAGGAACACTGAGCCTTCGGATGTAGTAGGGCCACAGAAAACAGGGGGAAAGAGAAGAAAATAGATTAGTGTTGGCAATAGTAAAATGAGATTTGTGAATTGACTCTCCTATGAAAATAAAAAAAGTCTACATTAAAATTTTTTTGTGGTGCCGTGTGGTTCGGTGCGGTGCAGTGCTGTGCTGTGCTAAAACAGCTGTATACTGTAACGAGCCTCCAGTTCATAAACAAACATTAAATACATGTGAGGCGTGAGGGAGCCTTCTTACCTGGGCATTGCTACTTCATTGTCATCAGAAAACCCATTATTGTGCTAATATCATGACTCTTCTTTTTTCTTTTCTCCTGTTACAGGGAATTTTGATCATGCTGATGGTCTTCAGCATTCTTGAGTTACTCATTGCTATGTCTTTCTCAGTTTTGAGTAGACAGTTTGACTGCTGTGACTGTGAGGAATGGTGTTGAAAAGCACTGTGAAAATAAAGAAGTGTTATAATGTCATGGAGAGATGAATTGTGTTTGTGAGGAAACGCCAGCAGGAACATAGGACATTAAGGCTGGCAAGTCTTTGAAGCAAAGGAGAGTGACTCCGGAAAGTAGGGTTGGGGAGCACTTTGGCTGATTAAGCACTTCCTGCCTCTTTGCAATGCCATCCCCAAACCACATGGTCACCTTGGGGTCACCTCCTGTGTCAGTCATGCATTCACTCACGTGGAGAACAGCAGTGTGGTGTTGTCACTCTAACAAACAGAGAAAGGAACCAAAGCCCAGGGTGTGCAGTGACCAGGTCCATGATGGCCTATTGATCTCTCTAAGAGACTCTACCCAGTGGCTCCTACTGCACTGTTGGGCGGGCAGATGAGTTGGTTGGAACAATGGCTTGGTTTGCAAATTTTACGTTGATTGTGCAAGATCAATATGATCCACTTACAACTACAATAGTAACAATAATGTATAAAGAACTGTTACACCTGGCATGGGAATGTAGCCCAGCCCCCACTCGGAAGGCCAGTGGGGAGCGAGGTCCAGCACACAGGAGCCACAGCCACGGATAGGTTCTCCCATGGGGAATCAGGCCTGCATTGTAGCTTGGCTGCTTTGAGACTTGGTTTTTGCTTAAACTCCCTCACCCTGAATCGAGGCAGCAAGTACTTACTGTAACTTCCTAAAATCTGAGCTAAACCTCCCAAGTATGGAGTATAACCAGTTCAACCACTTTTCCCATTTATCTTTAACATCCTTCTCTTTGAAGTAATTGGCAACATTCTTTCCTTTGTTATCTGTAAAAGGTAATCACCTACAGTGAACCTGTGCATAGTCAATGAGGACCATCCTCGATGTAATGTACCCAAAAAAGCAATTAAAGCCTGTCCAGGCAGGGGCCAGGGCCCTCTCTCTCACTCAGACAGCGGCCATGCCGTCCCTTTTTCTCCACAGGACTTCTGCAGTCCGTGTGAATTTGTTCACAGCTGCCACAACACACAGATCCTGCCGGACAGGGTGTGCATCAACTATGGGGCGGAATACTGGTGAAAGCCACTACAATGTTCCAGGCACCTTGCAAAGTGTTTCATGTGTGTGATTTATTTAATCTAATGAATGCTCTAAGAGGAAAATTTTACTATGATACTCATTTTATGGACAAGAAAACTGAAGCACAGAGAAGCTAAGTGATATGTCCAGGGGTGCAGAGGCAGAGCCTTCATATCGACAGGTACCAGGGCCCAAGGCGTGGATTCCTATACCGACATACCAAAGTCTCTGAAATTTTTAGTCTCAGAACTCATTGCACATCACTACAAATAAAACTTTTATTAAAATAACTATGCTTTCCAAAATAGAAAATTCATGTGGAGAGTAGCACTGACATATGGTTTTACAAATCTCTTTTTCAAGGTTAGTTAACATTCTTTTATTTTTTGGCTTTATTGAGCTATAGTTTGTATACAATAAATTGCACACATATAGTGTATGCATACTTCCGATATCATCACCACAGGCAAAATATTAAGCACATCCATCACTTCCAAAAATGTCCTTGTGTCCATTTTTTGGGTTTTGTTTTGGGTTGTTGTTGGGTTTTTTTTTGTAAGAATACAACATGAAATCTATCCTCTTAATGCATTTCACAGCACATAATACCACATTATTAACTGTAAGCAGTCTGTTGCACAGGTCTTTAGAACTTACCTTCACAACAAAAACTTTATACCTATTGCAAGACAAATCCCCATTTACTTACTGCCCATTCATATCTACCGGAAAACTTTTACAAACTCCGATGCACCACATACTACCACATACCAATTAAATCAGAATGTGGAGAGTGCCAGGCACCAGTGTGTTTTGAAAATCTCTAGGTGACTCTGACTGCAAGGCAGAGCAAAGTTTGGGAGCTACCACTTCTCTCTAACTTAATGAAAGACAAATGGATTCTCCATTTCTTTTGCATTCAACCTATTGTGACACTTCATCTTCTGTAGCCTGTGGAGATTACCACTGTAAGCTCATGGGAAGGGGCAAATAGGTCTTACTCAGTATTATCATGAGAGTTGTTCTGAGGTCACAGACTCCCTGAATGGGTTTCAAGGACTTCAGGTGGCTCCCATACCACACTCTGAGGATGGCTGCCTTATGTTTGCATCCAGCGATGGAATATCTGCTCAGCATTAGAGCCCTTATTAGCTCTGTCATCTCACTTAATTCTCATGAGAGCCCCCTGAGAGGTTTGTGTGACTGGCCTGACATGAAAAGTGAAACTCAATGTGGTTAACTTTTCTGATGCCACCAGGGGATATGATTTAGAACCAGGATTTGAAGCAAAGTCCCCCCCGCCCAAACCCCATTCTCCTACGCTTCTTTTGGCTGAGGAAAAACCTGGTGTGTTCAAAGAAATAAACTATCAGGGTTTCATTTCTGCTAGAAGCTATAAAGAGAGTGGTCTATAGTTGCATATATGAGGGCAGAGGATGGGGGAGTGAGGTTCTGATAAAGATTTATTTTTAAATGTTTATTTCCAGTAGAGTAAAGTTTTGATGAAAACTATTTGGTGGCAGCTGAGTGAGGTTCAAACGTGTGAGGTTTGAGATATATTTAGGGTTGAGAAGCTGTCACCTCAGGGTTATGGCTTCTAAGTCAAACCCAGTTTAAATGTCAGTTCTGCAATATAAAGCTGGTTGACTTGAACTAATTATTTAATCTTTGTGAGCTTTAAAGTCCTAGACTAAAATGTAATGATAATACCTCCATAATGAGTTACATGAGCTTTAAATGAACTCTGTGGATGACCTGTATCAGTGGCTGGAACTTAAAAATTACTTAGGAAATGGTAGGTTTTCTTTGAAATTTATAATTGAGGTTTTTCTTGCTTTCCAAACATCACATTTTATCACTTACTCTGAGTTTGGGTCAATTTCTCCCATTTCCTGAACTTTAGTTTTCATAATGATAAAACAGAACCAAAATTGTGGTGTTATATTGACAGTACTTGCTGTACACACAGGTATTCAACTGGTGTTACTCTCCTGACTGTTAAAAATGTAAAGCAGTCCTCCAGGACAGAAAGAAGGCCTCATAAACGACAAAGCTCTTAAGTCCCCAGATTTATACTTTCCTTAGTTTTAATTATTTGTAAGCATAAATTTGGGACTTTCCACCTTGTAACCAAGTTCTGTTTGCAACCAGGGGGAGTGGTGGGTGGTGGGGAGTAAAGGCTAAAGGGGTCAAATACATGGTGATGGGAGAAGATTTAACTTTGGGTGGTGTGCACACAATGCAATATACAGATTATGTAGCACAGAATTGTACACTTGAAACTATATCACTTTATTAACCAATGTCACCCCAATAAATTTAATTTTAAACAAGTATTTGCAATGATGCCTTTAGTTCCCTCTGAGGGACCCTGAATCTCCCTGACCAATTCTCTGAAACCAAGTCCTCCAACAGCAGGAAATTCGGGGTGCCAGAGCTCCCTGATAGGAGAAGGGTTGTGATAATGACCTGGATGGGAGGCAGGACCGAAGTACAACCATCCTCTCTCACAGCACTGCAGAGAACGCACCATCAGAAGACCTGGCCCTGCTCCCCACGGACATGCAGATCAAAGGACACAAATAATTGTGATAGCACAGCATTACGAAATGTAGACACTACATTGTGAAACACAGTTGTCATTAGAGAGGCAAAATGTTTGCAGGATAAAAATAAGTAAGAGTGTTAGGAGGTAAGGTGAATCAAAGGAAGAAAAATTCCCATCAGGCAAATAGTAACTAAATAAAAGTTGAGTTAAACATTTATGTAGACTTCAAGAAACAGATCATTCTGTGGAAGCAAGAAGGACACTAAATAATGACAAGAGGTTTAATACAAGAAAAAATCTAATAAAATATCTTCAAATGTAACAGAGAAAAAAATAATGGGACAAACAAAGTGCTGCTGACAAACCCAAACAGCGCTGGGGCTGCAGCACACCCAAGCATTTAAAGGTCAATCCAGCCAAACCAGCAAAGGTTACGTAAAAGTTCATTTATATATGTACATTCAAATTCAAGTTTATTCAGTAGCAATCACACATAGAGCCACCTAAGTGATCTCACTTGGCCACAAAATAACAGAGTAGCAAACGCTCCAAGACAGACTTGGAATGGGACCCGCAGTGACAAGGATCAGAAAAACCAGATGTGCAACCCCAGTGCGAGCCTCATTGATGCCAGACATTTGCTCAGTCTGACCCCACTCCCATGCTCACTGCAATGGTCCACCTTTAAGTTGGAACCTAATCAACAAAACAAACAAGCAAGCAAAATGTAACCAGAGACATTGAAATTAAGAACAAACAGACAATAACCAGAGGGGAGATGGGAGGGGATAACGGGGGGGAAAAGGGTGAAGGGTTTTCAGGAACAACTAAAAAGGACACACGGACAAAACCAAGGGGAGGTGGAATCAGGGGAGCGAGGTGGGGATGGCTGGGGTGGCAGGGAGATGTGGGGGGAAAAGACAGACAACTATACTTGAACAACAATAAAATTTTAAAAAACGGAAAAAATAAAATAAAATGAAGGCACACCCCCTCTAGCCATTCATCATCCTGGACCCAAACCTTGGGCCTCACCATCATCTGCAACTCAGATCTTATGAAATCACCATCCTTGTCACCAACCATTCAAGCACCTGAGGAGATACTCATAGACCCACAACCAGAATATTAAATGATGGCAGAGCTTATGTTTCCACTCCTCTTCTCCCTACAGCTTCTACGGTTGGAGGGAGGAGAGGAGTGGAACAACTTTTAGGGCTTTACTCGTGTGTACCCGATGACAGCAAATTCTCTGTCCATGTGGTAGTCTGTTCTGCTGATGAGAAAATGCTCCAGTGGTGGGAAAATGGCATTTTTTAAATTTTTTATTAAATTTATTGGGGTGATTTTGGTTAATAAGATTGATCCTAAAGGCAAGGGAAGTAAAGGCAAAAATAAATGAATGAGATGGCATTACTTTTAATGTTGTATCAAAAGCAGCCTCTCCAGAACTGCTATTACCCATTGTATCTACCCATCCTAAAGAAAAGGGAGGCAAAGGAAGAAATAAAGGAGAAGAGAGGAGGGGAGGGGAGGGGAGGGGAGGGAAGGCAGAGATTGAAACAGTAGAGAATTGTAATGGTGGGAAAGTGTAACCCACCCCACTATTCTTTTGACGTTGTTTCTGTAAGTGCTGACTCTGACTAATATGTAACTTGTCGATGAACGGCATGTTTGTATAAGAATCCTAGTATCTAACTTCAGAAGATACAGACTCCAACCTTCGGGCATCTCAGCTTCGGAAGATTTGCTGATCTTCAACCATGGAGTCAGGAGGACATTCACAAGTACATGGGCTTAATAATTCTTGACTTTGTCTGCTAGATGCCTCTTTCCCACCTACTCACTTCTAAAAATGAAGTAAAAAAGGTAAAAGTCCTTACAGCCCATCTTTACAAAATTTCTAGAGCCTTTGCTGTCCTTGGGGACCCACGACCCACACCTGCTTGCAGGGTGGGGGCTACAAAGCCCTTCTAATTAAGGTAGCATAAAGTACACTGTGCAGTCCCCTGGGGTCTTTTTCAAGAAGCGAAACCTCCCGGTAGGGCAGAAACATTTTTGTACATCCCTCTGCCCTGGGCACTGCATGTTAAACTAAAATAATTGGGGCAAAGCCCAAGGTAGCAGAAGCCACCGATTTCCTGTCACCTGGTATATATCAGAGGTCCCAGGCCCGGCCCATCTCACTCACCCTGAGGACTTGAGAAAGTAGCCCTCCAGCGAACTCAGCAGCAGGCATCAAAGCAGCCCCTGAGTCCTAAGGCTTTGGAGACTCAGGTAAGGAATCAATTTATATACTTCATTCAAATGACTGAAAGGGAGTGATGGGTAAGGTATAGAATGGTTTGGGAGACTGGAGATTTTCGGCTCTAACCCTAAGGCTTCCCTGGTCAGGTTTTCTGATGGGGTCATGATTGAGGAGGGGTGATATCAAGGCTTGCCGCCCATCCACTCCTAATTTCTATCTCTCTCTCGCTCTCCCTCGATCCTGCCACGAGGTGAACTTTGAGTCATGCTACAAAATCGCAGATTACAGCATGCAGATTGAAGCATGGTTACCAAGCTGCTGGACTCAAATCTGCACTCTACGCCTTACAAGCCATATAACCTCAGGCCAACTTACTAAACCTCTAAGTCCCTCAGTTTCCTCTTCTATAAAATTACAGCAATAGTAATACCCACTGCATTCTGAAGATTCAGTGAGCTAAAGTCCTGAAGCTCTTAAAACTGGTCGCCTGGTGCCAAACAAGAAAATAACCAGCGGTGGCTATAATGAAAATAACTCTGTTCCTCTTGCTTTAAATGCTTTTGTCTCCAAAGTTATCCTACTAAATGCAAATATCCCTAGATGCTAAACCTCATGAGCTAATGTTTCCAGAGGGGGTTGGCAGACACCAAAATGAACCCGAAATCCTGCCTCAAATCCATCTCAGAGGCCTAGTGTCAGAGTGACCACTGCAGACAAGAGGATGCTCTCATGAAAGGGGATAGAAATGAATTTTAACCATGTCATAACTCCTTTCTGAAGCCAGTCTATCACGTGACTCCCCTCCCCTGTTTCCCATGAAATGACTTGACCTCCCTGTTCGGATGAACTTTTTGCCCAATGTCCTGAGCATTTTGTAAGACTGGTCTGAGGAAGGTGTTCGATTTAATGTTCATTTTAACATTTACTGAACTCATAGTATGCGGGAAATGGGTTCTCAAAGCAATCCTGGTGGGACATTTCCCTGCAGGATTTACACCCCATTAAGAGAGGTTACAATATGATGAAGAAAGAAAACAGTTGGTGACAAATAACAAATGCAGAGAGCTGTGACTTTGAAAGAAATTCTTGCCATGGGTGAGAAGAGAAGGGATGGCCTCGGGTGATGTGACGTCTTCTGGGGAGTTTGACTGAAAATGAAGGGGTGGGAGGAGCATTTCCTAGGGGAGAGGACTCAGAGAAGAAAGCAGGAGGCAAGCCCAGGCCAGCGGCTCCAGCTCTGGTGAGGAGCAATGGGATGGGGCTTAAGAACTTAGGTAGAGCTGAACTGGGAAGGGCGTCTGTCTGCATAGGCAACGACAGGTCGGAGAAAGAGTTCAAGCTCAGCAAGAGAAGGACATAAGTAGTCATCGAGGGAGTCTGATCACAGGCTAACATTTCTGGAGGGGGCTAATGGACACCAAAATGAGCCCCAAATCCTGCCTCAAGACCATCACAGAAGGGTAGAGGGAGGACGGATTAGAAAAAAGAAAGATCAAAGGCAGAAAAGCGAGATTTCTGTGCCTCAACCAAGAGAGGAAATGAGAATCGAACGAACGCATGAGGTGACACTGGAAGTAGAAAGAAGGTCCACCTGCAGGATAAGCCCTATCACAGAGGCTGATGGGACACGACCTGGCCACTGTGTGACCATGGGACACAAAGCAGCAGAGTGGCAGATGCCTCTGGCATTTTAAGCCTGGGTGACAGGGGAAACGGAAATAAAGCAACCTGAGGGATGACACCTAAGGAAAGGCAAGCGACTTTGCGTCACAGTCCCTGAAGGGAGCAGTTTCAGTTCAGTGGCTCTGGCTGCAACTGGCTGTGAAGCGTTGATGAGTGAGGGGGCGGGAGGAAGTGGAGGAAGAAGGTGGAACCGTAAGCTTGCTTTTTTTAAAGCATGTTTTATTGATTATGCTATTACAGTTTTCCCAATTTTTCCCCCTTTATCCCCCCTCCACCCTGCACCCCCAACCCCCCAGCATTCCCTACCTTAGTTCATGTCCATGGGTTGTACATATAAGTTCTTTGACTCCTCTGTTTCCTCTACCATTTTGACCCCTCCCCATCCATTTAATGCCTACCAATTATGCTTCTTCTTCCCTGTACTTTCCCCCTCTATTCCTCCCTTCCCCCTCCCCACTGAAAACCCTCCATGTGATGTTCATTTCTTTGATTCTGTTCCTGTTCTAGTTGTTTGCTTAGTTTTTGTTTCCATTGTTTTTGTTTTCTTTGTTTTAGGTTCATTTGTTGATGGTTGTGAGTTTGTTGTCATTTTACTGTTCATAGTTTTGATCTTCCTTTTCTTAGATAAGTCCCTTTAACATTTCATATAATATTGGCTTGGTGATGATGAACTCCTTTAACTTGACTTTATCTGGGAAGCACTTTATCTGCCCTTCCATTCTAAATGATAGCTTTGCTGGATAGAGTAATCTTGGATGTAGGTCCTTGTCTTTCATGACTTGGAATACTTCTTTCCAGCCCCTTCTTGCCTGCAAGGTTTCTTTTGAGAAATCAGCTGATTATCTTATGGGGACTCCTTTGTAGGTAACTATCTCCTTTTCTCTTGCTGTTTTGAAGATTCTCTCTTTGTCTTTAATATTGGGTAACTTAATGATGATGTGCCTCGGTGTGTTCTTCTTTGGGTACAACTTCTTTGGGGCTCTCTGGGCTTCCTGGATCTCCTGGAAGTCAACTTCCTTTGCCAGATTGGGGAAGTTCTTCATTATTTGTTTAAATAAGTTTAAAATTTCTTGCTGTTGTTCTTCTCCTTCTGGCACCCCTATAACTTGGATATTGGAACATTTCAGGTTGTTCCAGAGGTTTGTAAGAATCTCTTCACTCTTTTGAATTCTTGTTTCTTCATTCTGTTCTGGCTGGATGTTTATTTCTTCCTTTTGTTCCAAATCGTTGATTTGAGTCAAGTTGTCATTGTTGGTTCCCTGAATATTTTACTTTATTTCATTTTGGGTATCTTTCATTTGTTCTTTCATTTTTTGACCTAGCTCAACTAATTCTGTGAACATTTTGATTACCAGGGCTTCAAATTCTCCATCAGGTAGGTTGGCTATCTCCTCATCGCTTAACTCTCTTTCTGAGATTTTGCTCTGCACTTTCACTTTGGCCCTATTTCTTTGTTTGGGGCCCCTTTTAAGTTGTAAGGGGGCGGGGCATTAGGTATTCACCTGGGCAGGGCAAACCTCCTTGCTGCCCTGCGGTGCTGCCTGTGGGGGAGGGACCAGAGAGGGAACAGTGCAGCTCACTTGCTAGTCTCTAGCCCACTTTTCCAAGAACTCTGGTGTGAGACTGGGAGCTTCTCCCACCTCGGTAACCGCTGGAGTCCACAGACACCTCTGAGTCTCAGTTTCCCCTTAAGTCAGCCCCTCCCATGCAGCCTGACACCCCGCTGCAGCCAACCCCACCCTCCGCAGTCTGCTGCCTCACCACGGTTTCTCCCTGTCTGCTGCCTTACCAGTCTGGTTGTTCTGTTTGACTATTTCTTTGATTTCTGTGGTTGTCGGAGTTGCATGCAGTTTGATTTTTCTGCCACTTCTGATTGTTTATTGATTTTAGATTGGTTATTATCTTCCTTTTGCTTCTGCAAGGAAGTGAAGAGTTTCTACCTATGCCTCCATCTTGGCCAGAACTCCATAAGCTTTTAAGAAGCTGTGGATAAAGGACAAGGGAGACTGGGCTGTGGCCAGGGACACTGCTAGATTAAAGGAAGGGGTTTTGGGGCTGGGGGACACCCCAGCACATTTTAACTATTGAAAAAAGCCCAGTGACTACAATTATTCTTTGAAAGTTAAGTCTTATAAATTGCAAGTTATGTCATGTTCTCAAGATAATACTTTCAATAGAGAGATCACAAAAGTAGCAAGCAACAGAGGAGGACTAGCCCTGGCTACACAGCACCACAAAGAGTGAGACTGATGGTGCAACAACTGACTTCTTTAAAGGACTGAAGTCTTGGTGGAAGGAGATGGGCTGAGATGCACAGGCAGAGGGAGAGGAAGCAAGGACATTCTTCCTCAGAGATAAGTATACAAGAGGCCAGAAAGGATGAAAATGCAAAACTATTCTGAGTGACAAAGGAGGAAGTTGAGGTAACAAAGGGGGAAGCTGAGATAACAAAAACTTTGAACTTCTCAGCAAATGATGGAATTATTGGACCTAAAGCTCCTAATTCAAATCACAACCCATGAAGGTTGTGAGCTCTTCTTCAGAGGATGGACAGAAACAGGGGTGCCTTTCAGTTCAGTTTTTTAAAAATATATTTTATTTACCTATTTTTAGAGAGAGAGGAAGGGAGGAAGAAAGAGAAGGAGAGAAACATCAATGTGTGGTTGCTTCTTACGTGGCCCCCACTGGGGACCCAGTCCACAACCCAGGCATGTGCCCTGACTGGGAATCAAACTAGTAACCCTTTGGTTCACAGCCCCCGCCCAATCCACTGAGCCACACCAGCCAGGAACAGTGGTGCATTTTGAAAGTCAAGAGAGATTTGCAGAAGTTGCTGTCATAAAATGGGGCAGTGTCTGGGAAACTGAATTCTGATTTTAATATAGTTTAGTGAAAATAAGATCCTCTTGTTACCACATTTTGATTACTGTGATGAGTAACCCCAACTAGTATACCAACTAATCTTTAGGCATAACTATTTGGGGCATTGTTTAATTGTGGACTTTTTTTTTTTTTGGATAGGGCAAAACTATAGCAATCTACAATATCCTTAGGGGTATGGGGTCTAGTTTTATTGTATATTCCCACAGAATGTAACTTTTCATTACCCAGTCAGTCTAGGATTTTCTGGCATTACACACACACATTTAGAGTAGCATATAGAAACAAGTATGTCTGTGTTTATAAACTACCACTTCACAGTAATGTTTACTGAAGGCTTTGCAGAACTTTCCATAGCAAGACATAACTTTAACAGAGCACACAGTTCTCCCCAGTGGTCATGACTGCCATTTGCCACTGCAGACATGGCCTGAGTAGAACTTGCTTGAATAAATGGTTTGTTTCACCAATAATAAAGACACAGCCTTAGGCAGCTGAAAAATACGGAAAAATTAAAAATGACAGTAGTTCAGTCACCGAGATAATTGATGACCTTTGCTCTTTAAGTCATCGTCACTAAAATGAGCCCTCTGGAGAGGAGTGTGGTGACTCCCAGCTCTTTCCAGGCTAGTCATGGGAAAATTAACCTCTCTGAACCTCTGTTCCCATCTCTGCAAGAAGACAAAATACCTACTTAGTAAGGAAGGTGTTGGGAGATTTGGAACTACATGCACAGACACTGTCCCTGGCACACAGCAGGTGCTCCGTGAACAGCTCTATGTGGTCTGGCCTGTGGTGCAGCTCAAAAAACACCAGCCTCAGAGCCGTGGTGACTGCCTTCCAGTTCGGCTCAGTCACCAAGTGCAAGGGCTTTGACAGGGCATGTCCCATCCCCGGGCCACAGTTTCCTCTTTTGTCAGATAAGGGGAATGGTTTCGGAGGTTCCCCTGACTAACTCTAAAAATCCTCCCTGGTGACCAGAATCAGTTTGTAAAATCCCTACTGGGCTACATTAGTATAATTCTTTTTGGTTGGTGGGCTGGTGGGGTGGTTTGTGGTACAAAGCAGATCCCCATGACCACATGACATCTGATAAT
Organism: Trachops cirrhosus; assembly: GCA_028533065.1. NCBI lineage: Eukaryota > Metazoa > Chordata > Mammalia > Chiroptera > Phyllostomidae > Trachops > Trachops cirrhosus. Next base: position 7,621,422 of record CM052543.1, on the reverse strand, counting down.
CTAGAAGTCAGGAAAAATCAAGTGCAAAGCACCCAAAGCCTCCTCTCTTCTTTTCAACCCAGACAGACATTCTGTTGGCAATTGATTTATAGTCACTCATCTATTTGAAGGAAAAGGAAGAGGTTCATTAGCGAAATAGACTGAATTCCTATTTCCCACAGAGGACAAATCAGCCTGGTACCATAGATACCTCCTTGGATAGGTCCAAGTCCTCATTTTAAATCTTTATTCATCATGAAACTTTGAACAAGTTACCTAAAATTTTATGCTCTTGCTATCTTCTGTACAAAATAAGGGCAATGGCTCACCTATAATCCACTCTGTGAGGCTCAGATGACATGTCAGGTGTGAAATCTCTTACTATAAAGTGGGTACAAATGTGAGGCCTGTCACCTGTCTCATGGCATACATGCAATTGCCCAGCTGTGTGTGACTTCAGTAAAATAAATGAGATAGACAGACAGCCTTGGTCTCCAAGGCTCCTTATGTGACTTGCAGTCAATAGAGACAAGAACAATGACCTGTCCCTAAAGACAGATTTCCAGGGTCCAGTAAAAACCTGGTAGAATTCATGTAAGTAATTGACATAAATAAATTAATACCAAAAGGATACACAAGGTGAAGAAGGTTGAGTAGTCTTAAAATATCAGAGCTGGGAAGGACCTTGGTAATGATCACTAACCTCAGAAATTAATAAATCATAAATTGTAAGAATAAATAGCATTTACTACTCTTGCCTTATGTACTAGCCACTTTCACATGTTCACTTACTTATTTCTCACAAATGTCTGTGAAAGGGGCATTGTGTTTATTTTTCAGATGGAAACAATGCTCATAAAGTTAATAATATGAAAAATAAGAACAGCAACAAAAATAGCTAATAATTATTCAGACATGGGTACTTTACATACACTTATTTCTTTAAACATATTTACTAAGAAACTACTGAAATACTGGACAAGAAAGAACTATGTCTCTGCTTTGATGGAATTTATGTTATAGTGGGGAGGTTGAGACTGTAAACAAGTAAGAAAATAATCAAGGTAATTCCCCACAGGATAAGTGCATGAAGCAAATACAATGTGTTGCAGGAGAGAGTAACTAGGAGGATGCTTCATGGATTGAGGGTTCAGGGAAGGCTTTTCTGAGGATCTGACATTTGAGCTACACCTGAATAAAAAGACACCAGCCACCCACAGACCATCAGCCCATTTATGATATAGTGACCCTATGAGACAAGAATTATTTTTATTCCCATATTGCAGTTGAACTTGAGGCCCAGAAACTTTTAAAAAACTTGCCCGCAGTTTCACAGCAAATGAAAGAATCATGATTTGAACCACACAATCTTAGAGAACCTCCTTGAAGTGATTAACTCAAGGTCACAGAGTCAGTGGTAAAGGGCAGACTAGACTCAGCCCCTCCTGATCCCAAGGACAGTCATCATCATACTGTCATGACGCCTCTGGTCCATCACAATGGACAAAAGCAGGTAAGCAAAGGTATAAGGACAAGTCAATGCAAAATAATTTTCTAATATTAAAACATAGAAAAAGCACCCAGGGATGAGAGAAAAACAGAACATGCAGATATACAAGCACTGAGTTCTCTACTAAGATCAAGTATACTCCAATCATAGTTGTCAAGAATACTGGAAGCAGCTCTGGGTCCATATGGACCTGGGATGCCCTACCCCCTGCCCTGCCCCAGATCCTACCTTAGAACACAGCAGTAGGCCTTGCTTCAGCTCCAAAACAGAAGGAAGAGACCATATCTACCCTCAATGTCACCCATGGAAAAAATACAGACAAAAAGTATTCAGGTCGAATGACTCAAAATAAAAGACTGCTGAAATTCTGTCCTCTCTCTTCTCATTTTATTATTGATTTTATTTTTTAGGAGTTTTGAAGGTGAAATGACAACACCCAGAAATTCAATGAGTGGAGCTTTCCCAGAACAACCTGTGAAAGGCCCTATGGCCATGCAACCTGCTCAAAAAATTGTTCCCAGGAGGGTGGCTTCTGTGGTGGGCCCCACACAAAGCTTCTTCATGAGGGAATCCAAGGCCTTGGGGGTGAGTCAGTTGTCCTCCATTCCATATTCTAGGGATTCTCTGGCTAAGGAAGCAGATGCTGTTGGCCAAGTGCAGGACTCAACCCAATTTGAAGGTATCTGATCCAACCTGAGGTGTTCTTCATGTCGGAAATGATGGGTCAAATCAGCAATGTACTGAGAAGTTATCACAGTGATGTTACGTCCCCTTTTGATTTGAGGCTTGCATATTTAAGGATCTCCCATCTCAGTTCATTACTAGCATCCTAGGTATATCTGCCTTGGAAATGTCCCAGGTGATAAAGAAAATGATCTGAACAAGACAAATGTCTTGGCACCTTTACCACTCTGGGCATTTCACACAGGCTTCCAGCCTTACCTTTGCTTTCTGACTTGAAGATGATTTCAGTTCACCCACCCCTATTTTTTCCCCAGGCTGTCCAGATTATGAATGGGCTCTTCCACATTGCCCTAGGTGGTCTCCTGATGATCCACATAAAAGTTTCTGCACCCATCTGTATCACTGTGTGGTACCCTCTCTGGGGAGGCATTGTGGTGAGTAAAAATTCACAACCATTTAGATGCAGACAAAAATGTTGAAAAGCTCCACAGGAATGTACCAGATTATTTCTGTATTGAGGAAAGTTGAGCAGGAAGTGGGTTATCTGGTTAAAGTAATGTAATGGAAAGGGTTGGCTAAATTGGGTGTGAATGCCATGGTTGAGTTAGTCGTCATGCATCATGTGAAGTTGGAGGAAGACGCCCTACGTGAATCCACATAGGGAAGGAAGATTGTTCAAAGCATGGCCTCTCCACAGTCAATTTGAGGGGGGCAGGGAAGAGGAGCACTAGGACTGAACAGCATGGTCCATGGTATAGCAAAAAGGGGTAGGAGCAGCCCGCTTCCAGCTGGTCCTTCTTTCCTACCATTCTGCTTAGTTACTATTGCACGTGGTAGAATTAGTCCCATCCCACATAAATCTCTCATTGCTTATCAGGAGAGCAGAGGTTTCATGTACATGTTTTCCAAGCTTGTAACCCTGTCTGGTTGTGGTATGGGGCAGTGGTATTTAAATTATCATTACAGTTTTCAGGTGCTATGATAAAAGACGAGTCCAAGATTGAAATTTTCAAAACAAGGGGAGATGGATTAGAACAAGTATTTTCTCCATTTTACAGCTTGAACCATAGAAAAGGAAAATGATAAGTAACCATCACCACTTCCTGTAGCAGCCAACATTTTAATGGGGTGCCTATGGCACTCAGGCCAAGGATTTCCTACACTGATTCATTCTTCATTGTCATCAGTCATGTAAATCATTGTGTGACAAAAAGCAATTCTATAGTTTTTTTTAAAGAAAGAAAAACTAAAAATAATTTAAATTCACATTGTGACTATTAACTGATGGAAATGTGAATTCTGCCTCTTTGGTTTTGTTATATTCCTAGTCTCAGCTCCCCAGTTCATTAAATAAAAGTCATAGATTAAGTGTAACTGAACCTGAATAACGGAGAAATAGGACCACTGAAAAATAAATGAATCTGATAAAAAAGGCTAGATAGTTTAGTGAAAGTGGTTGAAAGTGTGGATAGCTTTTTTACAACCAGTTCTCAATGTTAAAAAGTAACAGACCGAAAGTGACTGGGGGGGGTGGGGGAGAGGGATAATGGTAGAAAGGAGGGGAAGGGACTAGACTAAGAACATGTATGAATGACTCACGGACATGGACAACAGTGTGGGGGTTGACTATAGGAGCAGGGGGGTGGGGTGGGTGGAGGAAGGCAAAGGGGGAAAAATTGGGACAACTGTAATAGAATAACAATAAAAATGATTTAATAAAAAAAAGTAATTTCCTTCTCCCTCTGGGCCTCTCTTCCCCTCTGACTATTCTCCCACCTCCCACACCCTTCCCCACCCACCGCCTTTCTTTTTGCAGTATATCATTTCTGGATCACTCCTGGCAGTGGCAGGGACAAGTTCCAGAAAGAGTCTGGCAAGTAATCGTATGTTTTTCTCTCCCACACATCCAAGAAATATCTAAGGTCTCAGTTGAAAACAAGAACCTTTAATGACCTTTGGAATCAAAGTAATGTTGAGTTCTCTAAAGCCTAAAAATTAAAAGATCCTCTACAATGCTGTTTTGATTTTATTTATGAAAAAGTTGGAAATTAGAATCCACCTGAAATGCATCCATGGAAACATAATTAAAACCAGATGGGTGAAGAGCATGCTTATGATCTTATGACTGATGAATGCTATGTGAGACCAACAGATCGCTTTAAAAACTGTGTCATTTCTCTCAGGCCACCATGTAGGACAATTGTCTAATCAATGCTGTGATTGACTCAAGTCCTAGTTAACATCGAGTTTTAACTTTGTGCTCAGTTTACCTCCATGTAACTCTGAGTTTTCACCTGTAAAATGGAGATAATAAATAGTCCTTGCTACTGTATGAAATTGATGCTAGGATTAAATGGAGTAGAATAAAGGAAAGTGCTTCAGAGGCTATAAAGAGCTACAGAGTGGTTTTGTTTATAGGGACACATTTATACCCAGGAAGAGCTCCCCATACTGTATGGGTCAAGAGCTCACCAGCAAGTTAGTTTCCTTGCCCTACTTTTTTTACACCTACTAAGCTATTACTGACTTGAGTCACTTCCAACGTCAGTGAGGGGCTGAGTGAATTGAGATGCCCCTCTCTAGAGGAGCTCTGAAAAACTCAGTTTTGGGGGAAAAAAAACTTTAGGAAGGTCACATTGTTTTATTCTCCAAATGCAGCCAGTCCTACTGACTCGCCTTCTGTAGGGCACATAGTCAAGGATGAAACATGTTTGTCTTAATCATCCGTAATCTCATATCATTATGACACTTGTCACATATATTTTCCTGTTTTGACCTTTTATTGTCCTCACAAGGTAGAACCCACCCACTGACATCCTTTTACCTAATGCTACCAGAGTCATCAGCCCCAATGGTATTTTAAAAGATGGCTGACTGGGGCTGATTATAACCAATGTCAATAGGAAGTAAGTGGTGGCATTATTCCTGCTGCTGTTTGTTTCTACTTGATAGTCTAGACCTAGAGGGTTCTGTCTGCTCTTTCCCTACTGGTACCCACAATACCACCCCACTTCACTGAGATGAGAGAACCTCCTTCTCTCTCTCTCTCCTACCTTCCTACACAGACAGATATGGTCTGAATATTTACCTTTATTTACCCAACAAACATTTATTAAATGCCATCTAGGACATTGACAATAGCAGTAAAAGGAAGTGCAAGGAGGTAATTAATAAGAATTGAGAATTATTCCCACAATTTTTTCTTGATAAACTGGTTGGATGATGATGGCATAAAATGAGATGGGGAAGACTGAGACAGATTGAGAGATGAAGGTTTTTATTTTACAGTGTCAGAGACTAAAAACAACTGAGAGAAGAGTGGATTATTGGGTATAGGACCTTTGTGAGTCAGAGGCATAAGACCTGGAATTCATGCCTAGCTTCAATTCTCCTGATGGAAATTAAACCCAACTAATGAAACCTTTATGTCTCCATTTCAGGTCAGAGGGAAAATGATAATGAACTCAGTGAGCCTCTTTGCTGCCATTTCTGGGATAATCCTTTTGATCATGGACATATTTAATATTACAGTTTCCCCTTTTTTAAAAATGGAGAGTTTGAACTCAAATAAAGCTTCTGAGCCACGTATTAACATACACGACTGTGAAGCAACTAACCACTCTGAGAAATCCACTCTATATATGGATTATTGTCACAGAATTAGATCTGTGTTCTTGGTAAGTGTGAAATTTGACTTCTTTTCAGAGAGGAAAGTGTAGTATTTTTATTATGAGCATCAACTCTAGATCCAAACTGTCTGCATCTGGTACTTATTGCCTCATGGCTTTGGGCAAGAATTTTAACCACATTCTGTCTGAATTTTAATTATAAAATGTGGAAGGCAATAGTACTTATCTTGTAAGGTTGTTTTGAAGGATGAGTTAATATATGCAAAGCATTTAGAGCAGTGTCTGGTACATAGAGAGTGCTATATAAATACTTGCTTTAACATTAGTAATAATGTTATTATTAGTGGTATTAATATTTATTATTATTATTGATTAAGGTGAACACTGAAGAACTACCTCAGTTGTCATGAATATCTTTTGCCTCAAGAAGTTTTTAGTGTAGAGTTTGAATAGGAAAAAATGTATCTCCCAAGTGTGAAGAGATGTCCTTGGTGTGATACCACTTAAATAAAGCTAGATACAATTTAATTTGGGGCTCAGTAATTCTTCTCTCCTACATAGAATTGATTCTTCAACTACTTATTTGTGTCTCATTTTTCTATCAGCAACATGTATTACCTATTTGTTGTATGTCAGGAATTGTGCTGAGGGTTAAGGTTATAAAGATGCTACTATTAATAGTTCTTACTGGTAGTCATTATTTACTTGAAGAATTGATCTTTTAATAATGTAATTTTAGTCAAAAGTCATTTACTGAGCGGCAATCATATTCTTCCACTTTTTATTATTACATTTTCATCCTCACTTTTCTGTTTTTCTTCAGAGCCTTTTTGCAGTGATGCTGATCTTTGCCTTCTTCCAGAAACTTGTCACAGCTGGCGCTGTTGAGAATGAATGGAGAAAGCTGTGCTCCAGACCCAAAGCTGTAAGTAGTAGCCCATCTGTCTACAACCTTCCTCTAGGAAAACCATGTCTTACGAACAACAACAACAAAAAAATCCTCTCGAATCTTCACAGGAGAATGTAATGCAATGAGACTTTGAGCCTGGGAGCTTCATGAAAAAATGGCCTCAGTGTGAAGAAACATGTCTGGAGATTTGAAATAAGTCTATAGGTTAGACAGAAGATACAATTCTATAATGTGCCACCCTCTTACTAATCCTGACTTTTGCTTGACTTCAGGCATCCAACTTGATTCCATAATAATGTGTAAAAAAGCAGGTGGCTGAAGGTTGAAGGCCAATGAAAGCCACTAGTTCTTCCACTTTATTTTTCAGTATTTCTTTCTTCCACCTACCCCCCATACATACCGCCTTCTTATCTAATCCCTCTTCCAAAACAATGGTTCAAAGAAGCTCCACAACTGAGAAACAGTCATACCTATTACAAAACTATAGAATGTCAGATTTAGAATGGAATTTAGGAATCATCACTAATTCCTTCATTTCGTTAATGAAAAATGTAGAATTAGAGATAGATTTTCCTAAAGTTATCTCCAATAGAGGTGAATCAAAATCAAACTCCATTGTAAATTGTGTTGCCATGAATATTGGGGTGCATAGGTTTTTCAGGATTCTTAGGGTATAATTTTAGCAGTGGAATTAGTTTAGGGAAGGCAGTTAGTTCCACTTTAAGTTTTTTACAGAAATTCCATACTGTTTTTCACAGTGGCTGCACCAGTCTGCATTCCCACCAACAGTGCACCAAGGTTCCCTTTACTCCACAACTTTTCCAGCACTTGTTTGTTGATTTATTTAGGATGGCCATTCTGACTGGCATGAAGTGGTATCTCATTGTGATTTTCATTTGCATCTCTCTGAAGGCTACTGATACTGAGCATCCTTTCATATATCTCTGGGCCCTCTATATGTCCTCCCTGGAGAGCATTATGCTAAGTGAAATAAGCCAAGCAGTGAAAGACAAAAATACCATATGATCTCACCTATAAGTGGAACCTAATCAACAAAATAAATAAGCAAGCAAAATATAACCAGAGATAATGAAATAAAGAACAAACTGATAGTAACCAGAGGGGATGGAGGAGGGAGATAACAGGGGACAGAAGAGGAAGGGTTGTCAAGGAATATGTATAAAGAACACATGGGCAAAGCCAAAAGGGGGTGGGGGTAGGATTGAGTGTGGGAGGTGGGGGTAGGTAAGTGATGGGGGGAAAATGGAGACAACTGTAGTTGAACAACAATAAAAAAATAGCTCTGTAAAAAAACATGAAATTCTAAGTGCCTCTATTATTGCAGTATTCCTTCCCAATTATTGTATGATTATTCCAGGCAAAGTGGCAAAAACTGCCTTGAGGATGAGTCTTGATAAGTGATTTGATAAGAATGTAAGCACCTAGGAAATCAATCCTGGCACTTGGAACCACATAGGAAATAAAATAGGTAGCATAAAAACAAGGAGGTATTTGATAAATATTTGTAGATATTGTTGAGAAATGTGTCAATGGTAAAGATCAAGAAAAATTTGTTTAATTTTGTGTATTCTAGAATGTTGTTCTCCTGTCAGCAGAAGAAAAAAAAGAACAAGCAGTTGAAATAGAAGAAGTGGTAGAGTTGACTGAAATATCTGTCCAACCAAAGAATGAAGAAGACATTGAAATTATTCCAGTTCAAGAAGAAGAAGAAGAAACAGAAATAAACTTTCCAGAACCTCCCCAAGATCAGGAATCCTCACCAGTAGAAAATGATAGTGTCCCTTAAACCATTTTTTTGTTTTCTGGTTCCCTTTTCTAAGCATCAGGGTTCATAGCTTTTCCGAGACGTATCTCCTCCCATTTCTTGAGGCACTCTGCATGTATCCTGCACAACTGTTTCTGGTCTTTGTATAGAGTGACCACGGCTCCATCTCCGTGTTTCTCACTCGGAGAGTATAACTATTGCAGCAGATTGTGTCATAACATTTCTTGTTCAGAGCAGTTTTCTTACATTAAAAAAAGGCAGAATGTGATTTCTCACCAGTTTGCCTTGGCTAAGGCATAGTAGTAGCAGCAGTAGGGTATGTTTTTCATTTCTTACCTTCTCAATAGGGAAGAAATGCACCTGATGACAAAGAAAAATGACAGCTCCATGCCACCCCCAAACTATCTCTAATTCCTTACACATCTACATTTTTGGTGGAGTCTTCTTTGCACCACTGTTTTAAGGAAAGTAAAAATAATGATAATGAGGTGCTATAAGGAGCCTATTTCATCTATCTTTCTGTGGGGCTGACACTGTGACACATTACTAGAGCCTCCACCTCCCTCACCCCAATCAGGAAGGCTCTAAGTGACTAACACCCAATCCTTTTTTTTTTTTTTTTGTATAAACAGCACAGCTTATACATGGCCATATCTCTGTCTGTCTTAACTTTCCCTAACTCCTGCTCTAGGTCCTTAGTTGCATTGTCTACCTTTAGGCAAGAGAAGAAAGAATGAAAGAAAAATACCATGAGTACCCACATCTCAAATGATAATCAACACTTGCATTTGTTTAATATTTTCCAGTCAACAACATATTTTATCAAATAATTGCATTTGATTGTACATGATCAAGAAAAAAACCCCTATTTTACAAATGATTCAAAGAGGCTAATTTGTAAATAATTAAAGATAATTTCTCGATGGTCATAGCTAGCAATTTTGAGAGCCTTTTTTCATACCTAGATCTTCTTACTCAAATCCTGCAGTATTTGAAATAATCAAATTGCCTGTCCAATGTACACATAAACTATTAGAGCTAAGTCAACAGGTTTTATCAAGCACTTACTCTCTGACCAGCACCAAAAAGATTTTAACAGAGACAAAAAAGAGTCAGAAATCTTTACTACTTGCAGATAAAAAGACTTAGGCATTTATAATCTTTGAAAAACTACTTATATGGTAAATATAAAATTAGTTGTCAGATTATATAATGCAGACACTAAGTGCTACAGCCATTCTGAGAATGAAGATTCTGACTGAAAATGAAATAAATGGTTACAATCCCAAATCTCAGGCAGTAGTTACCCTACTTTTGATTCTTGTTCATATTCAGAGATACTAGTACCCTATGAAGAAAGAATGTTAACCTAGGAAGATGTCACTGGAATCTATTAACTACATTTGAGCATTTGCTACATGTTGAGTACTGCCAGATTTTGGTAGGTATATAGACAATATAAATTCAATTCTTTGTGATATTTCCATTTTCTTAGGGGTCACTCATGGAAGATATTTCCTCTGATTAGAAAGAAGGGAGGTAGGACATTCTTCTGTCTATGTAAAGTCCCCAGAATTAGATTTAGATAAATAAAATATTTGCATTCTTAGTTGCAAGATGATTCCAACATGGTGTTTCCCGAGTCTTCTTTATTCTTGTAACATCAGACCATGTGAGGCTCCTCGAGCCTTAAGTTCATATTCATACAACTCCAATCTGGGTAGGAACCGTGAGGAGTCAGGATATTGACCATTCATGTCATTATAGTCTTACACACACACTTTCCCAAGAAAAATTTTCATGGAACAGGTCATTAACAACATATCCCTCACTCTCAGCACTCCAGAACATAACTGAAATATATGGTAGGCACTCCTGCCTTGAATAAGAGGAAAAAGAAGAATTTTACTTCATTCATTTTTAAGATCTCAAATAATTAGTTCTTACTAACCTCAGATAATTCCTTATAATCTGAGACATTGTTAATGCCTATTGTTAATAATCCCTGCTATGACCTTCTGCCAATTATCCCTTGGCCAATTTGTTCACAGTAGGTCACAGACCACCTCAGTTTGTCCAAGGCTGAGAGGCTCCCTGGGATGCAGACCTTTTGGTGCTAAGGCCCGGATAGTCCAAAGCAAACCAGGATGGTTGATCACTTTTGTTCATAGTAATACACAATTTTACCCATCTGCAATCACTGTATAATATAATCTGCTTTTTATACTAAACATTTTTCATAAATACTTTTCCTCATTGATATATAATTTTCATAAGTATTAGTTTTAGTTGCAACTTAACACCTCATTAAATCAATGTGGAATTTACCATTCCTCTAAAATTGGGTACTTAGGGTATTTCCAAATTTTGGTTTTTTGGGTTTCTTTTTGCAAATCACTTTTGGAGCTGCAGAAACCTTGAGAAATACACATATTTCCTCTTCTCATTATTCAAAATGTGGCTTCACACTTCAAGCTTAGTCAAAGTCTGTCAGAGGCCTAAACATAAGAGCTAACACTATACAACTCTTAGAAGAAAACATATGTATAAATTTCCAGGCCTTGGATTACACATGGTGTTTTAGGTATGACACCAAAAGCATAAGCAAACAAAGAAAAAAATATCATCAATATTAAGACTTTTTTGCTTCAAAGGACACTATAATGAAAGTGAAAATACAACCCACAGAAGGCAGAAAATAGTTGCACATTATGTAACTGATAAGGGTCTAGTGTCCATAATGTATAAAGAAAGCTTACAAATCAATAATAAAAAGACAAGCCAATTAAAAAAAATTGGTAAAAAGTCTGAATATATATTTCTCCAAATATACAGATGGTTAATAAACACATGAAAAGAAGATCAATGTCATTAATCACTAGGGAAATGGAAATCAAAACCATGATGAGTACCACTTCACACTCATGGGGATGGCTATAATAAAAAAGAAAGTAATGGGACTTCTGGTCAAGATGGGGGTATAGGTAGACACGCTTCACCTCTTTTTGCAACAATGGAAAGAATTGCAACCAGACCTCAAAACAAATAATACTCAGAACCATAAAAAAATTGAGCTTTATGGAAATCTGACAACCAAGGATTTAAAGAAGCCACTTTCATCCAGTCAGGTAGGAGGGGTGGAATTATGGAGACAGGCAGAGAGGCACAGAGATACAGAGTGGAGCAGAGAGGTAACAGTGGCGATGGAATGGATATGGTGCATAAACATAAGGTGAATAAAAATCAGGAGGGATGCCTTGGTAGCATGTGATTTCAGACCTAGGCCAGCCTACACAGCCCAGGGTTTCAGAACTAGGAAGATAAATCCCCAGTGGGGGTTGGGGTGATGAAAGAAACTGCCAAATTTTCAGGGGACTCAGCTTCAAGGGCCCACATGGACTTAGACTGTATACAAACCCACTCACTCTGTGATTCACCAAAAGGGCAACATCTGGAAGTGGGTGAAGTGACTAGAAAAGGGGTGAGTACTGAGCAAACCTCCAGAAGCCAGGCAGCAGCATCATCCCCTCTCTAAGCCCTCCCCCACACAGAGCCACAAAGTGGTGAAGTGGGCTACCCCATCCTGGTGATTACCTAAGGCTACCCCACACTATTTACAGGTGCCTTTTCTACAATAGGCCATGTTAGTAAGACAGGGAGTCAAAGCAGCTCTACCTAATACACAGAAACAAACACAGGGAGGCTGCCAAATTGAGGAGACAAAGAAATATGGCCCAAATGAAAGAATGGAACAAAACCCCAGAAAAAGAGCTAAATAGAGATAACCAACCTGTCAGATGCAGAGTTCAAAACACTGGTCATCAAGATGCTCAAAGAACTCACCAAGTACAGCAACAACATAAAGGAAGAAATGAAGTTTACACTAAATGAAATAAAGAAAAATCTACAGGGAACCATTGGTGGAGGGGAAGAAGCCAGGATTCAAATCAATGATTTGGAACATAAGAAAGAAATAAACATTCAACAAGAACAGAAAGAAGAAACAAGAATTTTTTAAAAAACCAAAGATATGGACTAAACTAGGGGGGTTGGAAAGGGGAGGGAGGAGGGGAGGAATGGGTGGGTGGGCTGGAATGGGAATAAAGGATAGAAACTGTAATGAATAAACTAAAATAAAAAATTTACAAAAATAAAAATAAAAAATAAAATAAAATAAAAACAAAGATATTATAAAGACCCTCTGGGACATCTCCAAATGTACCAACATCCAAATCAGGGGGATGCCAGAAAGGGAAGAGGAAGAACAAGAAATTTAAAACTTATTTGAAAAAATAATGAAGGAGAACTTCCCCAATTTGGCAAAGGAAATAGACCTCCAGAAAGTCCAGGAAGCTCAGAGTCCCAAAGAGGTTGGACCCAAGGAAGCACACACCAAGGCACATCATAATTACATTACCCAAGATTAAAGATAAGAAAAGGATGCTCAAAGCAGCAAGAGAAAAGGAGACAGTTACCTACAAAGGAGTGCCCATAAGACTGTCAGATGATTTCTCAAAAGAAACCTTGCAGGCAAGAAGGGGCTGGAAAGAAGTATTTGAAATCATGAAAGGCAAGGACGTACATCCAAGATTACTCTCTCCACCAAAGCTATCATTTAGAATGGAAGGGCAGATAAAGTGCTTCCAAGATAAGTTCAAGTTAAAGGAGTTCATCACCAGGCCCTTATTATATGAAATGTTAAAGGGACTTATCTAAGAAAAAGAGGATCATCAAAACTATGAACAGTAAATGACAACAAACTCACAACTATCAATAACTGAACCTAAAAATACAAAAACAAAAATGAACTAAGCAGACAACTAGAACAGGAACAGATTCACAGAAGTGGAGATCACATGGAAGGTAATCAGAAGGGAGGTGGAGAAGGGAGAATGAGGGAAAAGGTATAAAGAATAAGAAGCATAAATGGTAGGTACAAAATGGACAAGGGGAGGTTAAGAATAGTATAGGAAATGTAGAAGCCAAAGAACTTATATGTATGAATTATGGACAAGAAGGGAGAATGCGGGTGGGAAGGGGGTGCAAGGTGGAGTGGAATAAAGTGGAGGAAGGCAATGGACAACTGTAATAGCATAATCAAAAAAATTTAAAACGAAACATAATTGATAGGTAAAAAATAGACAGGGGATGTTAAGAATAGTACAGGAAATGGAGAAGCTTTTGGACTTATATGCACAACCCATGGACATGAACTAAGGTGTGAGGATTGCTGGGGGGAAGGGGAGTACCAGGTGGAGAGGGGCAAAGGGGGAAAAATTGGGACAAATGTAATAGCATAAATAATAAAATATATTTTTAAAAAAAGAGTTAATCCCCAAATTATTAATACATGTAAAAAATAAATCAAACCAAAAAAAATAAAGTTACGATTGTTGGTGAGGTTTTGGAGAAGGCACCCTCATAAACTGCTAGTGGTGGTGAAAGTTGGTGTAGCTGCTGTAAAGAATTGTTTGAGCATCCCTCAATAAGCTAAGCATAAGGTACTATAAGACTCAGTAGCCCACTAGTAGGTATATATACTCAAGAGGGTTGAAAACATGCATGTGATCACACAGACTCTTTTATACAAATGATCATAGCAGAATTATCCATAATAGCCAAAAGTGGAAACAACCCAAAAGTGTGTCAACTGATGAATAGATAAAGACAGTGTGGTATATACATACAATGAAAGTATTATAGCCATCAAAAGGAATGATGAACTGGTACATGTCACAACATGGATGAACCTTGAAAACATCATGTTAAGCACAAGAAGCCAGATTCAAAAATTCATATATGATTCCATTTATGTAAAATAATCATAATAGGTAAATTCATAGAAACAGAAAGTAGATTAGTGGTTGCCAGAGCTTAGTGGGCGTGGGAAGGAAAGTGAAGAATGACTGCTAACTGATTCAGGTTTCCTTTGAGGGTGATGAAAATATTCTGAAATTATATAATGGTGATAGTTGCATAACTTTGTGAATATACTCAAAACAATTTAAAAGGGTTGGCTTTATGGTGTGTGAATTACATTTCAATAAAGATAATTTAAAAAGAGAGAACCAGTGATATAAGACAGCCAGAAAGGACTAGATAATGGCAAAGTGCCCTAGTGACAAGCACAAAATAATTGCTCAATAATATTACAGGATAGATAGGAGTGAGTTATCCTGTAATATTACAATGAAGGCTAGAATATTATAAGAAAATCTCATGGAATAGGGGCATTAGAGTTGATCCTTAGAGCAGAGGCAGAAATTATACAGTAAAAGGAAAAGGAAAGACTATTTCAGGCAGAGGCAGCAATACCTATACAGAATGAAAACAAAGCATTCTGGTTGTGTTCAGGGGCACTAACAGAATAACCTGGATGGATCTCAGTTAAATCAGAGTGTTATCAGACTTAAGAGAGTAGAGAAAGCCAGGGTCCATACTATGCAGGCTCTTCAATGCTTATGGCAACTAGTTTTTAATCCATAAACATTAGGAAATTATCAGAGGTGTTTAAGTAGAGAAGTAAGAAATTATAATATAATCAGCCACACATCACTTTATTTCATGGTTTCAATTTCAAAATAAAAGAAAGCTTATACTGAAAAAAATAGTCTAGAAAATAAGTGAGACAAGAGTAAACAAGAAACTAGATATGAATTAAAGGTTAGAAAGAAGAAGATTATATTTTAGAGATATTTTGGGGTAAACAGGATTCAATACATATGAAGGGGTTTATTATATATAAAAGAGGGAAAAGAGGAAGAAATCAAAAACATCGCTCAGGTCTCAGTTTGGAAAATGTAAGTGGGGCAGGAGAGAGATAGGAAGCTGAGAAAGGAGAAGCATGGGTATTGGATCATGAGCTCTGATTGGACCGGTCTATAATTTTACAATGTAGATTCAAGATTCATTGTGATATGTATTGCAAATATCTTGAAATGAAAGTTGGAAAGTCAGATGAGAGAACAGGATTGAACATATAATTGTGTGGAGTATTCACATAAAATTGATGGAGTTATAGGAATGAGTGAGAGCTCTCGGGGGAGGACAACTTAGTAAGGAATGACTTAGTTGTCAGAGAAAGTGAAGTCAGTGAAGATGAAATGGAGGATGTCTGATAAATAGGAGAGGGACTTGGAGAGTGGTCTGTCTTGGAAGCTAAGGAAGATGAGTGTCTCAAAGGGCAAGATGGCAGCTGGGCAGTGCTTTTAGAAATCCCAAAGAATCAGAGTTGAGTAGAGATCACCGGATTGAGCAATTAGGAGTCACTGACAGCACTAGGAGAAACAAGTTTAGAAAAGCACTAAAGAGAGAAGACAGACTGCAGTTCAGTGAAAAATTGAATGTGATATGAAAACATTGGAACTAAGAGAGCAGATTCTGTCTGCTTTGGGGCTGTTTGGTCATAAAAGGAAGGAGAGAGATGATTCAGCGATTTGAATGAGAAGCAGGGCAAGAAATTATCCATCATGGTTGGTGGTATAAAACATGTATGCACAGACAGGTACAAGGCTACATTCTTTTAAGAAATCCAAATATTTATTGAGCACCTTCCATGGCTTGGTACTGTTCCCAGTGACGAGCATACAAGGTCGGGCAAAAGTAGATCTACAGTTGTGCATACACAAAACACAGTTTATTCTTATATTATTATTTATTCCTTATTGTATTATTTTTCATATGAACAACTGTGAAGCTACTTTTGTCCCACCCTGTATAAGCATTGAACAACATAGACAAAAGTGTCTGCCTTTGTGAAGTTTACATCATTCCAATGCATTAATCTCCTGTCACTAGTCAACAGGATGTTGCAAAGTTTGGCCTCTTTCATTCACTTAAGGGCTGGGGTTTGTTGTATCACTTCCAACTTACTGACATTCTAGCAACTTACTGACAACTGTGTGTGACTTTTACAATGTTCTCGATAATCAAATCAATATTTTTCCAGCTTTGGCAGGAACCACCACTGGATCCAACATGACAGAAACAAATTTGTGGGCTGCAGCATCAATGAGAAGAGCAATCTTACTGTACGAACTAGATGAGATCAAGCAAGAGAGAAGGGGCTGGTCCCAACACCGCAAAAACCTCTCCGTGGGTCAATAACTCTGACATCACCTTGCATCAGCTTCTGTGGTGAAAGAGCTGCCCAGAGATCTAGTCACAACTCTCTGTGCTTTTCTCTCCATAGGAAATGAAACCTGTAAAAGTTATGCTTTTGCATTTTGCAGGAAACAGCTGCAGTGAACCTAAGTTTATGACAGGAACAATCCAAGTCACAAGATGGTAGAAAACTTTGTTAAAACTTATTTTATAGTCCCCCCTCCTTTTTTCTTTTTAAGTTTACGTGAATTATGTGCTACATAATGATGTGTTGAATTGCATCCAGGATGTATTATTTGCAGACCTTTTGTTTACCAATGTGGAATGGCAATGGATTCTTTTAAACACTTTCTCTTTCCTAATCCCTCTTGAAAATTTTATCAGTAGGAAATCTCTGAGATAGACAAATTTGGAAAGGAGTATCATTGAATGGGGAACAACTGGAATAGATTTAAGCTGACCTGAGTTTCATGCAGGCATTTTAGCATTAAAAGAAGCTAGGGTGTGTGACATTTTTTAAACCACTCTCTTTCAGCTAAAGCTGTACACTGCAATCACCTAGTTAAGGTGGGCCAGGGGCATGGTTAAGACTCCTGACACCTAAGTGCCAGCCCAGGGATTCTACCAATTGTCCTGGGGTCAGCTTGGGCATAGGATCAAAAAAAAAACTCTCACAGTGGCCCTGACTGGTGTGACTCCGTGGGTTGGGCTTTTGTCCCCAAAGAGAAAGGTTTCGGGTTCCATTCTCAGTCAGGGCACACGACTGGGTGGCAGGCTGGGTTCCTGGTGGGGGGCATGCAAGAGGCAACAGCAAACAAAAAATGCTTTCCTCCCACTCTAAAAATAAATAAATAAAATATTTTCAAAAATTAAAAAAATAAAAACTCTTACAGTGATTCTAATGTGCATCTGTTTGAGAACTACTATTCTAAATTCTTTCTATGAAATCTAAATAGTTAAGGTAAAGTAATGTAGGCGACTAGTTATCACTTTAAATAGCTTCTGAAATATGCTTGTGATTTGTAAAGACAATATTTCAAAATTTGGAAAAATGACAGGGAAAAAAACAACAACATAAAACAGGCCTTTTCTGACTTCACCTTGCTCTCTAGACACTCCCTCCGACTTCATTTTAATTCTTTGCCTGGCACACTAATTACAATCTGGTGTTTCTAACATTTGCTTGTTTGTTTGTTTGTTTCTCTTTCTTAGAATACAAGTTTCTGAGTGCTGGGACTTGTCCATTGTGTCTTGTCTATCATTGATGCTCCTTTACCTAAAAGAGCATGTGGCACATATTAGGTCCTCAACCAACATTTATTGAACAATGATGGTGAAAATCAGTTCTGTTTATGTTACTTGTATTTATAGTAATTGATAGGCATATTCTTTTCTCTATATAACATTTATAGGGTTTCATGTGTATTTTATCTTATTTTAATGGTTGCATAATAGTCCATTGCTAGAAACGCCAAAATTGTTTTACCCATTTACCCTGTGGGTAAACTCTAAAGTTGACTCTGACTGTATTATCTCTCTATCTATCTATCTCTATGTATATGTCTGGTCTATTAAAATATGAACATTCAGTTTTATCCTTCTTTTATCTCTTTATTGGACAAGTTTACATTACAAGCCAGTGAAATATAGAATCAAAGGGATTTCAATATTTTCTTTGTGTGTCAATTTTTTAATATAGTTTGTAGTTAAGATTCTCAGTCCTGCAAAAAGATAAGTGTATCCTGGTCACTAAATTTAGAGTAACTTTAATGAATTACCAATCTCTCTTAAACATCCTCTTTCTTAATTCATTAAGCAGAAAATTATATGTAATTTCAATAATTTCCCATTGCTAGTGAAATGAAATAGCATTCTAATAACTTTCTTTTTATATTCTCTTCCTATTTTCTACCCACTAAATGCAGTTTACCTTTGTTTTTATTTTTCTAAACTAATAATATCAAGCATTCAAAACATAGTGGAAACATAAGACACACCAAACCACAAAATCCAGTGTGGAATGAAGCAGTCTGCCCTTCCTTCCTTCCTTCCTTCCTTCCTTCCTTCCTTCCTTCCTTCCTTCCTTCCTCCTACCTTCCTTCCTTCCTTCCCTAAGAGAAAGACACTGCATATAGTGTATAAGCTTGCCAAGCTAAGCTACTGTCCTTAATAGGAGAAATGAGAATTGCTTTTTTTGGCTATTCAACAAGCAGAGAATGGGGTGGCTCCCAAGAGATTTTTATAGGCATTCAGAGGTTAGATGAAAGCAAAAAGGTGATCTTCTTAACAAAAGGAGGTGATATGAAGGATAGATGAGACATCCAGAGGCAAATGACCCCACCTTGATTAGGTCTAGGTGCAAAGCGGTCCAGGGGATGATTCTCTCAAAGTGTATGTTTCAACCATCAGGGCGGGAACAAGAACAAAGAGCAAGGAGAAGGCGATGGCAAGAAAGAGTAATGCTCATCTGCACCTGAGACCCCTCTTCACAAGGCATCTCAGTGTAGAATATGCCCACACGCTAGTGGACCAAAGCAAGAGGAAACTGATTTAAATTAATACAAGAAATACACTGATGTAAATTAGAGGGAGAGGAAGTACCTTTGTTAAATATACACCATGTGACAGGCATTAGGGTGGAAGTATTGTATCCAGCATATTAGTTATGCCTCACCTCAACCCCATGGAAGTTGGTGTGATTCCATTTGACAGATGAAAAAATGGAGTTTAAAGAAACGTCACTTTCCAAGGTCACACAGCTAGTAAGTGGGAGCTGGCATTCACATTTCAACCTACCTACAAATTGTTCATCCTTTCTCTGACTGCCTCTCTTAAGACTAAAAAGGGAAAATCTCTGCCTTCATCAAAAGATACACTATTTTCTATTAAATCTATAATTCAAGACCCAAATAGACATAATATACAAGCACTGTTATAAGATTCCCAACTATTTGCCACTTTCTAGGGTTGCACAGTGTCAGGGGAGAAGCAGAAGGACACATTTTCTTGCTTCTCCAAGGTTCCAAAGCAACTCCTTGCTATTTCAGAGGGAGAATAGAAGTGTAATTATCCCAAACATGCATGAAGTTAAAAAAAAAGGCAAAGATTAACCATGACAAACATCTGGTGGTTTAAAAATAAAAAAAAAGGCAAAGACTAACCATGAAGGACATCTGGTGGTCAAGTCTGTCACCATCATTTATTTCATGATTGCTTCTCTGAACCACACTTGCCACCAGAGGCCGCTACTCAAGCTCAGACACCACACAGAACTTCCAAGCCTTTGTTTGACTCCCTGCCTAGTTGGCTGATCAGGGCCTACGTCTGACCCGGTGCCCCGCAGGCACCCTGCTTCAGTACACGGGTTGAGTCCAGACACACCTGCACACAGACCCTCTGCCACTTCCTGTGTGATCTCTATCAGATTGCTCCCCATGCAAGGATGCAGTTTCTCCGTGTATAATGAAATCTATTGCAGGATTTCTGAAAGAAACAGATTAATGTGAAGCTATAAAGTGCCCGATAAATGGCACATGATTTTATTTCTTAGCCAGTTCTAACCTGACATGGCATATACTACCATCGCTTGACTACCAGTGACTGAGGTTTAGAGTTTCTGTCCATAGACATTCTAGGAAGCCTAGCCCTTTTGGCTCTCTTCCTCCTGTCTTTATTCTGACCCAATTTATATGACTGAGCCTTGGTTTCTGTACTGGGCTCTCCAGCCTAAATAGCCTATTCCTTGCCACTTCCCTTTCTACAGCATTGGATCTGACTCTCTACGCCTTTAGCTTCAAGTTGGAGCCTGTTTGGCAAACAGGAAGCCATGATAACTGACACAGGCTGGTGTTCCCCAAAGTGTGGACCACAGACCAATGCTGGAATGCTCCTTTGTATGTTTACAAACCCATGAAAAGCTAAATACAGCAGATAAGAGTAAAACATGTAGGGACCCTCACCTTACTGAACCATTACACTGATACACACCACACTGGCTGTTCAAACTTGTGTAGCAAGTTGTATGTGGTATAAGCACCATATTGATCAAGCCCTTTAGGTCCACATTACAACATGTGGCATGTTAAGGTTGAAGGAAAGTGCACTAGGAAGTACCTTTAAAGATGAATCCCCTTTTTTGAGAACATAGGTCTTAGCCAATAAGAAAATGTTTGCATATTTGCAATTTCAAAAATGAATATAAATGAGTGCAAAACCAGGTAATTAGATGTGTGATTTAAATAAGAAACAACAGAAATTTAGAAAAGAAAAAAGATGGCTTAAATTGACAGGTATAATCAAGAAGATGTCATGGAAAAGGTGGAGCTGAGCTGAGCCCTAGGAGAGGCCATACTGAATAGTTAGGATGTGGGCTCTATAGTAAATTAGCCGTATTAAATCCCCTAATATGCCCCTCAGTGATTGTGTGACCTTGGATACTGCTATGGTCTGAGTGGTGGGACTCTCATGAATGGGATTAGCACTTTATTAAAGAGGCTCCGGAGAGACCCCTAGCCCTTCAGCCGTGTGAGGACACAGCGAGAAGGTGTTGGCTATAAACCAGGAAGAGGGACTTCACCAGAAAGTGACCATGCTGGTGCCTTGAACGTGGACTGCCCAGCCTGCAGAACTGTGGGCAATAAATCTCTGTTGTTTATCAGCTACCCAGTCTGTAGTACTTTGTTACAGCAGCCTCAGCAAACTAAGACAGATAACTACAATCTTTATGTCTCTGTATCTGCATCCAGTTGATGGAAGGATTACACAAGAAAAAAATGAATGTATTTATAATATTATCAAGCATATAGTTAATGCCCAATATGTTATTTTGTTTTCACCAATACTTTCCTGATGACAGGGATTACCCAAGCAGAGAATCCATCCATTTGAAAAAAGCTATCAAAGTCACAGTTAAAGTGTTTTCTTCGAAGTGTCTCTGAGAGGCTCTCAGTGGGTGTGGGCTTAAGCAGTAGCACATTCTGAAAAACTCTCCTTAGTCCAAATCTGCAATGCTCCCCAAATACCTCAAACAAGACCTTATGCTTATAAGGTTCTGGCTTAGTGTATGTGACAGTCCCACTGGCCCCACTCTTGTGGTACAGGTATGCCTGAATGACAGCCAGGGATCTTGGCAGAGTTGACAACAAGTAACCAGCAGTGAATATAGCAATGTTTCAGGGGTGCCTGAAAATGAGAAGCAAATTAAAAATTCCTTTTTTCAAACAAAAATGCATAGACACAGACAACAATACGGCACTTGTCAGAGAGGAAGGGCATGGGTGGGAGGTAGTAAAGGGAAAAGGGGTCAAATATATGGTGACAGAAGATGTGACTTTGGGTGGTAAACATGCAATGCAATATACAGATGATGTATTATAGAATTGTACACTTGAAACCTATATAATTATGTTAACCAATGTCACCCTGATAAATTTAACTTAAAAAGACTTAAAAGGTAGTGTCCATCCAATATATCGATAGAATATGAGTTCTGCCTTTCTCCGTCTAAACCATTTCTGAAATATTTACTGTTGTGGACATAAACTGATTTCAGCCCCCCAGTATCCATCTACTCATTGCTCTTCTGGTACCTAAATCCCTGATTTACTTGGGGAAATGATCCTCTATGAATTTAGTCATTCTTAAAAATGATTTACCCCTGGAGTTTTCAGTTACATGAACCAATAAAAATCCCTTTTGCTGAAAAAAATAAAAAGGAAATAAAATGCCCGTTTTCTTTTTTTCAGGCAATCATGATCGGACTGATGCACATTGGTTTAGGAATTATTTTGAATTAATGAGCATCACTGATGGATCAGTTTCTAATATTCCTGAATAAGAAAAGTTTTCTGGCATTTCAAAGAAAGTCCAAAATTAATTCACATTCCATGGAAATAAACAGCTGACGATAGCAGAGAAATAATCATGGATCGAGTTCAGTATGAGCAATAGCACATTTGATGAGTCAGGGACTTTTTGAAGCCTGTTTGAGGTCTCCTGAATAGTCAGGATTTCAGTGTGTTTATTCCTGATCTCAGCTGTCTGGGAAAGGAATTCCAGCCATGCTGATCGCCTTCTCTCTCTCACAGGTCTGCAAAACTGGCACCACAGCCCACTTTGCCAGCCGAGCCATCAGCAGTACCAGCAGGGTGAGCTGGATCCCTCCTCTGTAAAGTCTTCTGAATACATGCTGGAGAAACACAGACTGAAGTGTCAGCTAAGTCCTACTGTGGGCTTCCCGAGGGGCTCTTTGTGCTTGACTCTGATTGGACCTGGGGATGGGGTGGGGGTTTGGGAAACTGGATAGAATTGTAATAACAATACTGCTGTTTTAGTCACCCTGTTTAGTCTGTCCTGTTCATTCCAAATATGTGTGTAACCAGGGTCTTCCTCAGCTCCACCTAGGAATGATGGCCACTGAGCTTGTGCCACTAGGTATTAAAGAAGAAAGAGCATCACGCAATCTCGTGGAGTGAAACTAGTCTGCAGAAGGTTAAGAAGCTGGCCTCTACTGTTCCTGATGGTTGCTGGTCTTTAAAGACTATGTTTGAGATTTGTCCTTAATAATGATAATTGATAATTTATCAACTGATAAATTGTGATAATTGTGTGTATCTCCCTGCTACTGTTTCCTCCTACACACCACTACCACACATTGGCATGGGTGAAGGACCGGAGGACTGAAAATAACTCTAACAACCTTAATGTTAAAAATTCCCGGTTAACATTACTCTTTCCTCAATAAAATATCACTAAGAACAGAAGCCTTTTTTGGTATATTTTTAAACTTTATTTTGGGTTTGACGGTGTTGTAGAGCAATAGCTCTGACAAAAGCAGAATGATACAATTTCTCTGTCGATGATTTCAAATCATCTGGGTATCTGTCAGGGCGCCCAAGTCACTAGAGAGTTCCCTTACTGATCCCCTTTCTGTTCAGAAAGCAAATACCCAATTGCCCTTATTGGAGGTCATACAATTTTGTACATTAATATAATCGAACATCTTGCCTTTTGGATATCTGCAGAGCTTTGTTATTCACAGAGTATTTTCATGCGCATTAAATTCACTTACAATTGGGGTAATAGCAGGACAAGGAATATACATCAAGGGGTTTTTACTGGGGTTTTGGCTTTTTCGTTTGTGAAGTGGGAGATCTGTGGGCATGGTTAGAAGCCAACGGGAACAATCCAGGTAAGAGTGATGTTGAATATATTAGAGATAAGGGATGAATGGCAGTGGAAGTTTAAAAAAAATTAAGTGCATATATGAAGGGCACGGCTGAAGTCATGAGGAAGGGCGGCTTATCTACGTAACAGAAAGGGAGGTGTCGTTGTTGCAGACACCAGTCGGTGTGCAGGGATGGTGATGAGTAGTACAGGAGGCTCCCATTCGGTGGCTGGAGTCATCCCTGTGGGAGGAGAAGGGAGGCCGTGCCCAAGGGGAGGGGGGTCATGGGTCAAGTCAGAATACTGAGCAGAAAGGGTAATGTTGGAAAAGTTACGGAAATAGGGAATAAACTGATCAGAGAAACGGCGGGGGGGGCTGCCATGGTGTACTGAGAGCACAGCTGAGGGGGTGATCACAAATTTACATACCAACTGCGTCAGCACACTGTGTCTGCTCTGCTGTGTATCCAGGTAAAGCGCCTATGTGATTTTATCCAGGGTTATGGGCTTTGCTAGAGGGGATGATAAAATAGCGGAAAGGCAAAAAGCTTAGGCTATTGTCAAAGTATTACTGAAAAGATAGACTGTGAAATTAAACCTGATAAGGAATTAAAGATATTGTTTGCTTAAAATTTTCTATGTTTTTTCCACTTCCTCGTCCACCTCAGATCTGATTCTTGTGTATCTTTTAGCTGCTACCTCTGCGTCTTCACACATCTCTTTTTTTTCTTTTTTTACTGTTGTTCAAGTACAGTTTGTAGACATCTCTTCATAAACGTGATTTGAACCACTGCCCACATCAAACAGAACACTCGGTGCCAGGTATAACCTGAAAGGTAAACTCACCTCAGCAGGTGGATGGAAAAATCATTCCGGTGTCTTGCTAAATATTCCCTTCATTAATTACCTCATTTGGCTACCTGTTTTTATCAGCACCACGCTCTAACCAACTGAGCTAACCAGCCAGCGATTGGCTACCTGTTTTTAAAAAAGTGAGTCTGACTCAGCTGCTCGCCTTTTCATTATTTACACCTTCTGAAGTGCACTTGTGGCCAACAGTTGAGGACAGAAAAGGTGAAGGACCAACTTTTCATCAATGACACTGGTCACGTTGCAGGAGATGTGTATATAAGAAATGCACCAGAAAGGCCAATATCAGGCTTGGAGGTTTGAAGAAACCCCATCTAGAGATATGCTCAGCCGTAATTGGCTTGGGTCAGACCACGTGACCGGGCCCTAGTGAGTCTGCGCACAAGCCCTCCTGTCCTACCCACCTGGAGTGTGCACGCAGGCACACTAGGACCACCGTTGGAGGCCCGAGCGGCCTAAGGGAGGAGCCTAAGGGCCAGCTGGGTCCTGGGCTCCTTGTTACCTAAGTAATGACCTCTGGGCTGGATCTGGGGACCGGGCGCTGAGAGTGCCGCCAGCTGAGATCTGCCTCTTGAGCCAGGCCTGCGCAGAGAGGCCCCTAAGCCTGGGCCTGGACCTGAGAGTGTGACACTCAATCAATCCTGGGGACCTTCAACAAGTGAAATGAAGGGTAATGATGTCAGTTGGCTTATGAGTTTTCTGAAGTGTTACAAGCCATAAAGGGGCATGGAGACAGGATTCCGCCACACAAAGGCTGGGCTCACCCAGTCTGAGTCTCTGGGTCGCAGCCCGGGACTATTATCCCTGAGCATCCGAAATGAATTCCTCGAATTCTGGGAGCTCACACTGACTTGGGAGCCAGTGCTGAGAATCAACGGTGAAACTGCATGGTGATCGGAGGCATGCATGTTCAGCACCTTAGGGGAACAGGAGAGCAGGCCTCCCAAAGAGCGTCTCTGTGGGAGCTGTTAGGGCTGAAACCGACGGAGTGGCCGGGATGAGGCTGAGAAGGTGGGCAGGGGGCAGTTAATGAAGGGCTCTGTATGCCCCACTGAAGAATTTCCAGGCAGTGAGGAGTTGGTTGCATCGCTACTAAAGATGCTAAAATGGAGAAGTAAGTGGTTTCTAGACATGAGCTCTCTGGGATTATAAGTAAAGCAAGTTTAGGGAATTGGCAGTAAGGGCTCTGGGTTTGTCCTGCAGCTACTTTTTGTGTTACTGATGGAATCAACAGAAACTAGCAAAGAATAAATGACTCATTTTATTTGTTTGTTTGTTTGTTTATTTTACAAAAATGGGATAGTTAACTGGGTTGTGTAGTAACTGCATGTAGAATATCTTTTTTAAAAAAAATTCTAACCATCATTTATTCCAGGAATATACTGTAGCATTTCTTAGTTTCTTCCTTTCATCAGTTAAGCTGAGGATTTTCAACACACACACATGCCTTCTTTTCTTTAGTATTTTAATGGACGCCTCATTTTGGGTGGTTTTGGGCGGTTTTGGTGGGAGCCTGATAAAGATGACAGTAATGCTAAATATTCTGCTCCCCAAGTCACTCTTGCTGCTTTCACTGTCAACTGTGAATGTGAAAAGAATTTTTATACACACACAAAAGGACTTCTTGTGTTTATTATTATCTTTTTATCTGAAATGTGAAATAATAGCAGTGGAGATATGGCTCTTCCTCACTACTGTCTATAAATTCTGTAATTCTATCTCTTTTCATTTAAGCATGACAGAGTGATTAATCTTGCTGGCCTACAGGTTTATACCCTTTCTTTGGTATTTTTCAGAGGTAGTGTTTGAATATAGAAAGCTTACTATGTATACTTCAATTATTAATGTACTGTTTTTTCTATTCTCTGTCAGTAGCTCTGGTATCTTTACCTAGTTGGTTTTTTTTTTCCCATCTCTATACTTTACAGAATTAAGAAACATTCAGAAAATCAGTTGTAGAAACAAAGGCTCATCAAAATAATCAAGTCATGAGATTTTAAGGGTGCAGGGAATTAAAGGTCCTCTAGTCCATATTCCCTGCTTTCTGAAAGGACAAAGTTTTAGGATCATCTATCAGGTGATCACCTGGCTGAGTGGCGTCACTCATATTATTGACCTAAATATGACATGTTAGATGTAGAGCAGTTTAATTTCTGACCCACAAGAGGATAAAATCCCTTAAGGGGATACAATTATTATCCAGGTTTTTGTATTAAAGTAAATAAGACGATGATCTAAACACCAGGGAGAAATACAGGAATATAAGGCCGGTGCGGGGGAGGGTACACAGTAGAAGCCTTCAAGAGTATGGAGTGATGGAAGACAAATTTCTTGCATCTAGAAAGAGGAACTAGGCAGCAGGTATGTGTCAGGAAAAAAATCACAAGGCCATGATAAACTTAAGTACAAGAACTTGATTTTATAAATACAAACAAAGCATTAGGAATTGCAATGAATTGATTGTGAATTGCAAATGAAATGTTAAACGCTTTACCAGGAATTTTCTAACACTGTTCCATAGGTTTTCTTTTTACCTTATCATCCAGACATGCTGTTCACTACTCAGAAAATATCTGTAATATACCAATATTTCTTAGTCACAGGCTTTTCAGTTGAGACTCTTATTCAGAACAGGTAAATGCAAGTTGATGCTACTAAAAATGAAGGCATGAGAAGAGAGTGATTACCTCTGAGTCTGGGGAGGTGGTTGTGAAATAATAAAGAATCAAACTTAATTATTTTCTTTTGAACAAAACATGTATATGTGTTTTGTATTGTTTTGTAGAAGTTTGCTAATAAAGTTATCACTGAAGATTAGAGACGTAATCATCTAGAGGAAATGCTAGTAGTATGGCTCCATGTTCAAAACTTTCTACAGCAGATGCACTTGTGTTAGGGGTAAGTACCACTTCACTTTGACTGAATTTGAGGTCATGCACTACTTCAATTTAATAAGGAACATTCTTGGATCTGGAAAGGGTCAGGTTTGGTTAAGTCAACAGGGTAAAACTTTTTTTTTTTAAATGTTGATTGTCTTCTACAAATTTTGAGTGATCTCATGGCCCTTCATAAACTAGTATCTATTAGATATAAGCAAACTGACCAAACTCATATACGCAGGGAAATAGACAAAATCCAAAATAGGCATTTAAAAGCCAGTATGTTTTTTTAACTGCAAAAGAGATCTATTGCGGATCCCTTTTAAATACTGTATTGATGTGTATATAGTAGGATGATTGTCAATCTGTCTCTTAAGTTGTACACAGAGAGTTTATCTAGCTCTCTTACAAAAACACCAAAGAATTGTGGAGACCATGCTCTTTCACATATGAAGGGGAAAACAGTTTTTCACTGGGTGTGAACTTTTCCTTTGAAGCTGGCTACTGTGTAGACCACTAGTCTAAGTCTTCCACCTGACTGTTCAGCAGGGGTTCTTAACCTCTTTGGAGTCACGGACCCCTTAAATATAGGAAGAAAGCTCTGAATCTTCTTCTCAGACTCACGTATATATCATAACCCTTTGCACGCATTTTTCCCCCAGGGGAGGACTATGTCTTCCTGGAACCCATTCACTGGCATTAGGTGAAGAACCATTTTTAAATGAGAAAACCCATCTTGTCCTCCACCCACTAGCAGCCGTGCTTTCTTGTAGAGTTCTTAAACCTTGGCCAAATGGATATTTCATGGTTTTATGTAGAACAATTACCAATCATATAAAAAGAGACACTATTTTTCAAACCCAGTCACTTTTTTGAACAGTTGGAAAGTCCTGTGGAAATTATGTTCTTGATACTGAGTTGCTTCCACAGGAGGTATTTCCTGGGTGCCTGCTCTGCACTGAGCACCACAGCAGAGGCCGATGACAACAGCAAGACAGCTGAGGTCCAGGCCCTGGAGAATTTTGTGATCTAGTGGAGGATTTTTCCACAATCAAATCCAAAGGACCTCTAAAAATAATGCTGTTCTTCCAAATTGGACATAGAGGAAATCTTAAATTCTAAATCTATAAAAAGGCATGACATTATTACCTACAACAGTGGTCTTTCTATACCAAAAAACTCCACTTCTCTAAAATATATTTTTAATATCAGCTAATTGCATTTATGTGTTTCATCAATGACTTGCTTTACACAGAATGGAACTATTAAACTTAAAACATTAAATAACTTTTTAAAAAGTTTATATGAAAATGAAAATAATTTACTCTGAAATTTTTAAAGGGTAATTTAAAATGTGATTTACAATATGAAATATCAGTTTTTATATACAGTCAGAAATATTTTTTACTGGGACATATTTACTGAGATTGTAATTATATTCTTACACATTAAAGCTGAGTAATAATTCTCCCCTAACCCTAACCCATCCCCATTCAATAGGAAGACCTTGTGCAAGCAAGTCTACTTTGAGTACTCTTTGTGTCTCTGTGTACTTCATCCCTGCATGCTTGTGAAAAATATCCATACCAAGGATTTATTGAAGGAAAAAAGATATAAAACTTTATAAGATTAAAAAAGTGATTCATTGATTTCATTAGATTCAAAAAGTGATTCATTGATTCATTAATTTCCTTGTTCATAATGAACAAGAAAATATTGGATGTGTGGCTACCTGCATCCAAATAGATTAGTAACCACATTTCCTCTCAAGTACCCTCAGTCTTCTCCTCTCATGCTATTGCTGGGTAGAAAAGGAGAGTAGCCAGTGATGGAGTCAGATTGTCAACTTTCTTTTGGAAGAATTGGCCAGAATTATTAAGGAACAATTATTAGGTGCTCCAGGTATGGTGATTTCTATTTGGTAAGCCTCAGCCAGTACTTCTTGGTGAGGACCTTCTTCTTGGGTGAACCAATCCAAGAAATACATGGTTAAGTGTATTACTATTTTACTTTTGTCTTTTATAAATGTGTTGAATGTTTCTCATAATTAACAGTTATTGGAATTGTATTATAAATTACATGATTTCAGTACTAATAGCACTCTTTTCTCACAGGCTATCCAGATTTTGATTGGCATCTTTCATGTTTTCATGTGGTATTTCCTATTGATTATGTATATGGGACAGATTAAAGGAGTCTTTGGGACCTATGAACCTCTAACTTACAAAACAGGATGTCCTTTATGGGGAATTATTGTGAGTAGAATGCATTTATATGACTTAATCATTCAATAAATAATATGCATGCCTCTAATGGAAGACAGGGAGCAGTTTCTAAACAGAGTTTTCAGAAGAATTATTTAACAAAACTCCAGGTTGGTAATTCATTCAAAATCAATTTCCATTTTTCAACAGATATTTTTTGAGCACTTTTAATTTGCCTGTGATGTTGCGAAAGATGTGGATACAGGCGTGAATACATAATGACAACCATAGGTTGGCTTGTCCTTAGATATGTGAGAAACAAAGCATCTCAACCATGATATCCATTAGCGTGGTCAACTTTCATATTTAGGATTATTACATAAGCTTCCTCACACAATGAGATTGTACACTGTCTAAATTTGCCATTACCTGAACTCTTCTGTGGTTTTTACATAGCTGTAATATAGTAGAAAAATCTGGAGAGCCTGGCATCCTGGAAACCAAGTAAACAAAGAAATAAGGAAAGATAAACTATTAAATTCTGTTGTTTTTTAAAAATATTTTACTTATTTATTTTTAGAGAGTGGGGAAGGGAAGGAGAAAGAGAGGGAAAGAAGCATCAGTGTGTGGTTGTGTCTTGTGCACTTCCTCCTGGGGACCTGGCCCACAGCCCAGGAATATTCCCTAGACTGGGAATCGAACTGCAGCCTTTTGGTTCACAGGCCCATACTCAGTCCACTGAACTATACCAGCCAGGGCTAAATTCTGTTATTTTATCAAATAAGACAAGGGCTGATCATTGGATTTAGCAATACAAAGGCCTGTAGTAAACTTGATAAGTAGTTTCAGGGGAATAGTGGGGCACAAGCCTGCCTGGAGTTGGTTTAAGACATAGTGGGAAAAAGGAATTATTGACACTAAACACAGACAACTCCTTGAAGGACTTTGGTTAATGTGGTGTAGTGAAATGAGGTGGTAGCTGGGGAAAGTTTGGGTCAAGAGAGGGTTTGCTTACTTGTTTCACTAAGTTGGAAGTATCATGTCTTTTACTGAGGAAACTGAATCAGAAGAGAAAATTGATGACATGAGATAAATGGTGGGAGAAAGGGATCATTAAAATTACGTACTTGTGTAGGCAAGAGATGATGAATTTTAATACACAAATAGTTAAGAGCACAGACAGCTCATCTCTAGCAGTGGTTCTCAACTAGAGGCAATTTTGCCACTCAAGGACATTTGGTAGTGTCTGAAGACAATTTTGGTTTTCACAGCTGGGTGTGTGCATCTAGTGGGCAGAGACCATGGATGCCGATAAACATCCTACAATGCATAGGACAGCTCCCACAACAAAGAATTGTCCACCTCTAATGTAAATAATATCAAGGCAGAAGAACACAGAGAGGAGAAACATTTTGTTAAGTAGGTAGATGGGATGTTGGGAGGTCTTCCAATGGCTTGAAATATCTTGGTGAATGAGAAAGCAAGACCATAAACTGCAAGTGCAAATGGCAGAGTTGATTGGTTGTTTGAGGAGAGAGGAGGGGACATGAAATAGTCATGTAGGAAAAGTGAGAGAGTACGTGTATTATGAAAAATTGGTTTGACTTCCACGCAGCAGTAAGGGCTCAATTAAGCTTATAGTGAGATGGGTCAAGAAGGTTGTCTGTCTTTCTCAGGCCATGATTGGCTGCATGGGTACAGGTGTGCAGTAAGAAGAACTGCACTTAATCAGGGTTTTGGTCTAAGCATGCAGCTGTGACTAAACAAGAAAGATGCAAAGGAGTTGGGAGTGTATATAAATAAGTGAATGTTTATAGAGTTTGACCCTGGAATTTAAGAGAGTGATGGAGAGAATGCAACAGGGGGTGAGGGGCTCAGATTATAGATCTAGATGGGGGCATGAGCTAGAATGATAGAAGTTGGTGGTCAGAGTGGGACATTTGAAATTGAGATTTGAAAGATGTTACACTTACTGGTAGAAACAAGAACAAGAGAATGAATATGAGAGTGAGTGACCATCCTATAAATAGGATGGAGTTAAAGGATCAAAGGACATAAATTCACAGAACCACAAGCCCAGGGTATTACAAGGATTATACATAAACAATAAAAATAACAAAGATTAAGAGATGTTAGAAAGAGAGTTAAAGATGAGATCAAAATTACCTAGAAGGAGGAGAGTGACCAAGGAGTCAACACATGACTTTCACCAGGAGGGACAGTGGGTGACAGAATCTGATGACATTTGATTCAAAGCTACAGGAGAGAGAATGGTTGGAAATAGCAATAAGGAGCAGGGAGACCACTTACCCCATGCTTACAACCAATGGTCTAAACCTTGCTGCAGGGGTGTCCAACCTTTTGGCATCTCTGGGCCACACTGGAAGAGGAAGAGTTGTCTTGGGTGACATATTAAATATACAAACACTAACGAAAATTGATGAGCAAAAGCAAGGTTTTAAGTAAATTTACAATTTTGTTTTGGGCCACATTCATAGCCATCCTGGGCCACATGGGGCCCATGGGCCTTGGGTTGGACACCTCTGGAAGGGCTATTGGAGATAAAATGGCTGCTGCCTGACAGGGCTTTATCCAAAGCAGTGGCCTCTAGGAGATACTCTGCCTCTCCACATTGGCTCACAAGTGTCAAGCACTGCATTGGAAAACAATGGGAGGAAAATAGTAAATTTGCAGACAAAATCCCAATAAATGATTCACGTCCCTCAGCATTTAATCATTCATATTATCAAAATAGCATATTTAGGACTTCTGGCCAAGATGGAGGCTTAGGCAGACACACTGCCTCCTTGCACAACCAAAAGAAAAACAACAACAAATTTAAAAACAAAATCAACCAGAACTGACAGAAAATCGAACTGTATGGAAGTCTGACAACCAAGGAGTTAAAGAAGAAACATTCATCCAGACCGGTAGGAGGGGCGGAGACGGGCAGCTGGGCAGAGAGGACTCACAGCAAAGTGGTGGCTGGAGAACCGGGGAGGGCAAGGCTGCAGTTGGCAGGCAAGGTGGTGGCTGGCAGACCCAGAGAGGCGGTGGATTGCAGACTAGGTACAGATAAACCAGGAGGAACAACCAGGGAGCAAGACAGACTGCAGGATCCAATTTCAGTGCGGAGAAGTAACGTCTCAAACCTCTGATTGAAAACTCCTGTGCGGACTGAGGCGGCAGCAGGAAAAACTCCTAGCCTCACAGCAGAGTTCATTGGAGAGACCAACAGGGTCCTAGAATGTACACAAGCCCACCCACCCAGGAATCAACACCAGAGGGCCCAATTTGATTATGGGTAGTAGGGGAAGTGACTGAAAACTGGCAGAGAGCTGAGCAAGTGGCATTGTTCCTTTTCCGACCCCTCCTCCACATACAGTGTCACAATGCCGCGATGTGGGTTGTCCCACCCTGATGAACACCTAAGGCTCCACCCCTTACTACATAATAGGCTCACCAAGACAAAAAAATGGCCCAAATCAAAGAACAGATCAAAGCACCAGAAAAAATACAACTAAGCGAGGAAGAGATAGCCAACCTATCAGATACACAGTTCAAAACACTGGTTATCAGGATGCTCACAGATTTGGTTGAATATGGTCACAAATTAGATGAAAAAATGAAGGCTACACTAAGTGAAATAAAGGAAAATGTACAGGGAACCAACAGTGATGGGAAGGAAACCGGGACTCAAATCAACAGTGTGGACCAGAAAGAAGAAAGAAACATTCAACCAGAACAGAAAGAAGAAGCAATTCAAAAAAATGAGGAGAGGCTTAGGAACCTACAGGACATCTTTAAATGTTCCAACATCTAAATCATAGGGGTACCAGAGGGAGAAGAGGAAGAGCAACAAACTGAAAACTTATTTGAACAAATAATAAAGGAGAACTTCCCCAATCTGGCAGAAGAAATAGATTTCCAAGAAGTCCAGGAAGCTCAGAGAGTCCCAAAGAAGCTGGACCCAAGGAGGAACACACCAAGGCACATCATAATTACATTAGCCAAGATTAAAGAGGAGATAATCTTAAAAGCAGCAAGAGGAAAGAAGACAGTTACTTACAAAGGAGTGTCCATAAGACTGTCAGCTGATTTCCCAAAAGAAGCCTTGCAGGCGAGAAGAAGCTGTAAAGAAGTATTCCAAGTCATGAAAGGCAAGGACCTACATCCAAGATTGCTCTATCCAGCAAAGCTTTCATTCACAATGGAAGGGCATATAAAGTGCTTCCCAGATAAGGTCAAGTTAAAGGAGTTCATCATCACCAAACCCTTATTATATGAAATGTTAAAGGGGCATATCTAAGAAAAAGAAGATAAAAACTATGAACAGTAAAATGACAACAAACTCACAGTTATTAACAACCACACCTAAAACAAAAACAAACTAAGCAAACAACTAGAACAGGATCAGAATCACAGAAATGGAGATCACATGGAGGGTTATCAGTGAGGGAGTGGGAAGAGGAGAGGGGGGAAAAAGGTACAGAGACTAAGTAGCATAGATGGTAGATAGAAAATAGACAGGTGGAGGTTAAGAATAGTATAGGAAATGTAGAAGCCAAAGAACTTACATGTATGGCCCATGGACATAAACTAAAGGGGAGGAATGTGAGTGGGAGGGAGTGTGCAGGGTGGAGGGGAATCAAGGGGGGGAAGTGGGACAAGTGTAATAGAATAATTGATAAAATATATTTTAAAAGTATAAAAAATTACTCCCCCCCCCAAAAAAATAGCATATTTAACTCCTAGAAGAAATTACCTGAAAATTTTGTGAAATTTAATTCAATGCAAAACTTCTTACTTAGGTCATAAACTTTGGGTATTTTGTAAAGTACATGGTTTGGTAGTTTAAATTAGCGAGTAGTCCAGTTTAAAATTCAAAAGATATTTTTACTTTCTATTCTGAATTAGCCCTTACCTTCACTGTGTATGTCCTTGGAAATCTCAAATTTTGTTACAAAATAAGTGCTGAGTGTGTAGATTTAAGTTATCCTTAAGGAGTTTATAAGATTTAGATTTGGCCTTTTTTTTTTTTTTGTATGGTGTATCATATGAATAGTTTGAATAGTGTCAACAGTATGAATAGTTAAAAAATAGTATTTTTCCACAAACTAAAACAAAACAGATAAGACAAAAAGAATATTTGTTCAGCCCACCTTCAGAAAATGTGGCATTAGTTTATACTTCCAGGAAACAGACAAAGTAGCCTGTTGTGAGGTAATGGAACTCTTTTTGAAAACAAAGACAAAAATATGAATAGCAGCTGTTACGTTCATAGTGTCATAGTCTCAGTTAAGAGTTATATTTTATACAAACACAATTTTGAGTAGACTCATGGGCCATTTTTTCACATCTGGGTATGTATACAGCATTTATAATCAATGGCATCATTTCACGAGGAAGGACGGCATTCCAGTAATAACTGAATGAGTTCAGGAAGCATGCATAGATTCGGTCCCTTTTTCAGGACCACCTAAGTTCATCTTTGTCATATACCACAACCTGAATTCTGCACACTGTCCCCTATATATTTCTGTTATTAGTGACCCTAATATTGCTTTTAAATTCATTACTATATGTCCTGACACATTCAACTACAATTTTTTTTATATTTGCTACTCTTAGTATGCTAAAAATAATTGACTTAGAAGAGGGAGTTGTTAAAAATACATTTTAAGTTGATGAGCATTATTAATGAATCTTTATAAATATATGTTTTTATATACAGTTTATCATTTCAGGAATCTTCTTAATTAAAATAGCAAGCCGTCCAACTCCATTCCTGGTAAGTTTAAATGTTTAGGGTATCCTAGAAATCATTTGTCACAAAGCTAAATAAGTTTTCTTTTTTTTTAAAGATTTTATTTATTTATTTTTAAACAAAGGAGAAGAGAGGGAGAAAAAGAGGGAGAGAAACATCAATGTGTGGTTGCCTCTCAGGCACCCCTTACTGAGCACCTGACCTGCAACCCAGGCATGTGCCCTGACTGGGAATCAAACTGGTGACCCTTTGGTTCGCAGGCTGGTGCTCAATCCACTGAGTCACACTAGCCAGGGCTACAAAGCTAAATAAGTTTTAATGAAAAGATAGTGAGTATCTAAACAATGCAGGAATCTACCCTACCTGTAAAATAAATGAAGAAATTAAGTGAAAATCCAAAAGCACATACTTTAATGTAGACAAACACACTATATTAGTTACGATTTATGATATGTAAAGGTTTCTAAATTTATATATAGCTTTTTTTGAGGGGTTGGTATTCTACCTTCTTTTAAGAGTATATAAACTTCACTATTCAAAAAATGTAATAGGACCTAATGCCTTTATATACAAACCCTAATACTGCTATAAAACTCCATTTTTCTAACTATCCAGTTTGCAAACAGGATTGCATCTTGTTAAATGAAGGATAAGTCCAGAATAAAGATCCATCTTTGATATAGGCGGAAAGCTATTGGGAAGAGAAAATTTTAGAGTTAAACAGTACCTTAGAAATTAATTCATCTTATCTCATAATTATACAGATAAAAAGCTACATATAATTGTACAGATATCCAGAGGTATTAAGGGGTTTTTCCTAGAGATTTAAAACCTAGCATTAAAAATCATTGATTCCTATTTGTATTATTTCTACAAGTGGTTCTTTTCCATCTTTTTCTTCTATTTTTCTGTTTGCAGTGGAACTCCTTTTGTTAGAATCACATCTTATATATAAGGTTTTCTTCCAGCTGACTCAGAAGACTGTAAAATTTTTTAACCCAAATGAAAGATTTATGCTTATTGATGTGACGATATTTTCGCGTTTTCTCCAAATTAACTGTTTTATATAAATCAGAAAAATAATTTATTCGAATGGCAAGGGTACCAACATTTCTAAAGCTTCAGAAACTAGATCAGTTTTAACTAGGTGATTTTTTTAGCACATTGCCTAACTGGAAGTGCTTATTCTGATTGTAATAAATTTACCCTTTATCTTCTTTTCAGGTTGCATGTGCTTTGACCTCGCACATCTTCTGCATAATTGCTACGGTCGTTGCAATAACATTGACTATATTAGAGTTGTCTAAGTTTGAAACTGTGTCATATAGGAACTATGGACAAGCGGTAAGTGACCAATTCTATAGGAACATCTCAATTTCAAAATGATTCCTTTCAGAGGTTTTGAAGGCTGAGGAGGTAAAATAAGG
The DNA here is from genome assembly GCA_028533065.1 of Trachops cirrhosus. Classification (NCBI taxonomy): domain Eukaryota; kingdom Metazoa; phylum Chordata; class Mammalia; order Chiroptera; family Phyllostomidae; genus Trachops; species Trachops cirrhosus. The sequence goes on along the minus strand of CM052543.1, from coordinate 7,584,510 downwards.
ATTTTATTGGTCCTTACAAAATTCTCCAATTTAATAGTAAGCTCTTGGTTGAAAATTCTAACTCAAAAATAATTCATAATTCTTTTTAAATATTACTAGAATATTTGAATCCTTGATATATCCAATTAAAATAAAGCAAGTAAATAATTTGAAGGTGGTAAGTGTATCCATTAGGCATGGAATCACTGATGGTCCTCTCAAAGAGAGAAAAGTATAATGCTAGACCTTAAAACTATTCCCATAACTGACAAAAGAACTCTGCTATTAATGTGCATGGTTATAATTATAGATGCCTTGAAACTTCAGGTTTAACGTATAACATTTCATGTGCAACCTAATTTTGTATCTCATGTGAGTTTTGCTTTAAGCCCTTAAGTACCACATAAATGTGAATATCTTTACTGATGTCATAATAGGTTTTTTCCCAATTGTGTTGGCTCTAGATTTAGAATCACAGATTATTAGTGTTGCAGTACTTATAAAATCTTCCGTGTAAAATCATAACAGATTGGAGTGGAGTTCCTCTTTGTTACTGAACAACAGAGCAAAACAAAGAACACTTTGAAAGTTTTAATTCAAACATAATTCTAATGAGTAGAAGAGTCATCATAGGTGAGGGATAAACTTCCTACTCCCTCCATGTACCCCCACTTTTTAGGACCATCAGTGGAAGGAACCCAAGCATGGAGATGAGAGAAGGTACAATAATACCAAAATAGATTATGTGTAATTAATGACATATTGATTTAAATAAGCGTGAGGCACATTTTCCCTAAAAATTGTAAGAAAACTCTCCACTTGCCCTGGAAATTCAATATACAAATCTTCAATTCTAATTTCTGGGCCAAAGATAAGGAGGGGAATTAAGTATAAAGTAATGTCAAGTTATTGTAGTTTACCGCTGTTATTCATAAGCTTGTAGTCATCAGTTTAAGATAATATGGCATAATCCCTGCTTGGTGTGGCTCAGTGGATTGAGTGCTGGCCTGTGAACCAAAGGGTTGCCTGTTCAATTCCCAGTCAGAGCACGTACCTGGGTTGTGGGCCAGGTTGGGACCACAGTAGGGGGCATGCAAGAGGCAACCACACATTGATGTTTCTCTCCCTCTTTCCTTCCCTTCCCTTCTCTCTAAAAATAAGTAAAATATTTTAAAAGAAGATAACATGACATAATTGCTAAAGGCCTACCTTTTGCAAATATTATTACAAAGCATTACAGACTATATTTACCTGACCCAAACTCAGTGTTAATGATCAGTTTCACAATCCACCAAACACACATTTCGGCTTTATTTGCTGTGCTTTGTTACACAAAATGAACTTGTATATTAGGCTTACATCTCTCATTTTAGAGGCATTATAGAATTATTTACCTACATTTATAAAAGCATTGTATAGGATTTCCTATATGCCAATCTTCCTAATATAAACAAGTGGCTTGACTAAATCCACAAACTCATCAAATTATCAGTGTTCACAGGTAGGTTCCGGTAGCCCCAAACGTGTATGCCTCAAAATATACTCTTCATAGACCAAAATGGTAAATAGTTTAAATCCAGAGCCAGACTGTCTTTATTCAAACACCATCTTCAGTACTCACTGTGTGTGACCCCCTTGGACACATTTCTTAACTTCCTTGTTCTTTAGTTTCTTTATGTGTAAATGGAGAAAATAATAGCACAATCTATTAGTTAACTGCTTTGTCTGTCTCCCAAACTCCAGTCTTCTTGTTCTAATGGCCAGTTTGACTTTTCTACTTGGATATGCTTCTAGCACCATCATCTCAAATGCAACAGATAAAAAATGGAAAATGTTTACTCCTCAAAAATACTGTGCTGCAAAACTCTCTTATTTCAATCTCCTAGGCTCAAACTTTTCTATAACCGTTCACCCTTCTCTCTTCACTGTCTTCCCAATTACCAACTATTGTTTTTTTCTTAGTTAAATTTTCATTAATTAGGACTCTTTTTCTTATGACAGGAAATACAACCCAAAGTGACTGAAGTAAAAAAGGGGCACCTACTGACTTAAATTGCATTCAGAAGCTTAAATTATGTGTCCAGAACTCAGTCGCTCTCTCTGTTGTTCTCCTTGAACTTCTTTGGCAAACATCTGGCTTTCTTCTTGACTGAAGAGTTTAGGTTGTGAGTTCACTAAAGGGATAATGAATCAGGGGAATAAAAGCTAGGAAAAGTAGAGCAGAAGGCAAAGGTGTAGAAATGGCTGTGGAAAGCAAATAGTAAAAGAGGCTTATTTATTCTTCCTATTTTCTTCTCATACTAGGAGCTCCTTCCCTGAACGTAGATGCTCTTACTAAAATAATAATGCAAATTTCTCCCTGTTTGTTGATTTCAGAAACTTGGGAGGGAAGTTTCTCGGATTTTGCTGTCCTCCTATTCCTTGGAAACAGCTATTGCATTCACATACTGCATCTTTGGCTGTATTGATTTGGTAAGTGTTTATCTACTCTCTAGCATATTAAGAAATATTGATTTTAGTAAGTACATTCTATGAGGAGATGAAGTGCACTGATACAATATGTTTAGAATTACTAAGATGGAATATGTGATACTTCCTTTTTAATTTTTTCTTAATCTTATTGTTTATAAAATTACAAAAAGACTACTTGAAACAAATGAAAGAGTAAAAACTTAGAGTAAAAAGTTATTGTCTTCTTAATGTAATCTTTGTCATACCCACATAGGCAAATCTATATGAAAAGACCCAAACAGACAGACACACTCAGAGTTTTCTTTGTTACTAATTGTGTGATCATACTCATATTGTTTGGTCACATGCATCTTCCTCAACTGCCATAAAAATCTTTTCATTATAAAGCATATCTAAACAATGCCTTTTAATAGTATCATACTTTTCCTTAGATTTTATTTTAACATTCCTTTATTGCTGCATATTTAGCTTTTTTTCCAATTTTTTAAATTATAAAGAATGACGCAGTAAACATCTCAATACATATGTCTTCGCATGTAAGACTAGTATTTCTGTAGGTAGTTGATTTGCTTAAGTGTACAGTTGACCTTGAACAACACAGGGATTAAGTGAGCTGAGCCACCATGCAGTTGAAAACCTGCGTATAACTTTTGACTCCTCCAAAATTTAACTACTAGGAGCCTACTGTTGACCAGAAACCTTACTGATACATAAACAGTCAATTAACACATATTTGATATGTTATATGTATTTTATACTGTATTATTACAATAAAGTAAGCTAGAAAAATTATTATTAAGAAAGTTATAAGGAAGAAATATACATTTATAGTACTATGTTTATTGATACTGTAGTTTATACCATCTGTTTACATGATGAACTGTCTGTGAGCATCAATATTGTCTTACAGGTTATGCATATTACTGACACTAGACATCAAAAATGAAAATGTCAAAATTCATATTTCATAGGTTTAAGGATTTATGCATTGATAGTGAAAAACAGCAATATGATTGCTAGTGGAATGGATATGATTGCCTCACAGTATCAGCCTATACTCTAATGATTAAATCATTACAAAATCTTTGTTACATACAATATTTTAGTCATATTCATAATACAGTATCAGAAACATTGTTACAATTTTAAAGAAATCATTTCCGTGGGATGACAGGCTGATAGGCAGTTTCTCCAATTATGAGAGAGAAAGAGGCATACTCTACAGCAATATAATTCTGTAATGACAATGTTGTAATCATTCTCTAGACTTGCGTGATGCTCTCTCTGTCAGGGTTCTATTCCATAGCATTGGAAATTCTTTCCATAAAGCACTATGTTACCTTGTACAGTGATGATCCTTAAAGGTCCTTTTGATCCTCTGATGTAGAAGCTGAATCAGAGATGTAGTCCACTTCATGGGGTTCCTGGTGGCCAGGTGCATTGGCCAATATCAAAAGAACTTTAAAAGGCGGTTGCTTGCTGGTTAGGTACTTCCTGACTGCAGGGAAAATGAGCAATGGAGCCAATCCAGAAAAAGGGTTTTTGTTGTCCAGGTCTCCTTTCTTGAAAGACTAGCAGCTGGTGTATATCTTCCCCAAGGCTTAGGGGAGGAGTGGCTTTATAGATAAGAGTGGTCCTAATCATAAACTTTACTGTATTTTCACAAAACAGTAGAGTTAGTCTATCTTTTTCTGCCTTAGATCTGGTTGCTCTTTTCTCTTCTTTACTAATAATATCCTCTGTGGCCTTTCTTTCTTTTTTTTTTTTTTAACAGAATAAGACACTTTCGTCTTCATTAAAAACCTGTTCAGTCAGATATGCTTGCTCTTCATGATTTGCTTAATGGCTTCTTGGAATTCATCTTCCCCTTGGTCAGCAGAAGCTGCTTCTCCTGTTATCTTCATGTTTTTTTTTAAAGCCAAACCTCTTTCTAAAATTATCAAACTCTCCTTTGCTGGCATTAAATTCTCCAGCTCTAGCTCCTTCACCTTCTTTTGCTTTAAGTTGTCATGTGATGACTTTGTTTTTTCTTGAATCACATTAGAGTCTATAGGTAAGTAGTTCTTAAGGCAATCCTGCACCCACACAAAAGCTGTGTTTTCAATGCAAGAGAAAAAGGTATTTCACAAAAAATGCAAGGTTTTTGTGCCTGTTGTCATAGCTGTAGTGGCAGTGTCACAAATTTCCTTTTGTTTTTACATTTGGATTTCTTTATCTTGACATAGTGGTCAGCCACAGCTGCAGACCTCAATCTATGGATGTGTGGTAGATATCAAGCAATTCAACTTTTTCTTGGAATGTCATGACCTTTCTCTGCTTCTTGGGACCACTCCCAGCATCATTAACTTTGGGTCCCACAGTGTTATTCATAGTTTACAATATCATACCTAACACGATGAAAAATGTGCAACAACTGTGAGATCACTTTTTACTGCAATACTCAGTATACTGGAGAGAAAAAGTCATGTGGAGTTGATTAGCATCACATGACGTTTAAGCAGGTACTTGCAACACTTAAGCTCAATGCAATGACACCAGGAAGATGGCTACAAAATTACTACAATAGTGCAGTAAGAACTACAGTTAATTTTATGCAGTTAGGATTTAATATGGCATCTGTTTGTTTACACTTCTCTCAACTGTGAATGGTTCTGTGTATAGTCAGTGTTTTAGGCATATGTTATGATACATTGAAATGTATTATAATAACTTGTGTATAGTTTGTAGTAAGTGATAAAATGGACTGCTGTGTACATATATTTCATGCATTCATGACATACCTAACTTTTCTTATTTTTTTCAATGTTTCTACTCTACACAGTTCATCTGTTTTTTCAAATTGTCATAAATCTCTAAAAAGTTTTCCGATATATTTATTGAAAAGAATCTTCAGTTCAAACCTGTATTGTTTAAGTGTCAACTGTAATTGCAAGTTTAATAACATCCCAAATTGCTGTAATAATTCACAGTACCACAAAAGTTTATGCAAATGATTTATTTTCTCACAGCTTAAAAAGACTATATATATATTTATTCATTCTTTCATAAATATTTATAGAGAGGTTACTATCTATTAGACATTATAACAGGCACCAAGGATGCAGTGATTAACAAGACAGCACTCCTATCCTCAGGGAGCTTGCATTCCAGTGGAGAGAAAGACAATAAACACATGCACAATAATTTTAAGAAATGAAAAAGTGTTATGAAGTAAAATAAAACAGAGTAAAGAGATAAAGCAAAGACTACTTTACACAGGATGGTAAGGGGAAAGCACTCTAAGCAGAGACTAATTGAAGTGCAGAAGTAACTACAAGGCTACATGGAAAAACAGTTTTCCAAGAATAGAAAATGTGTGGGACTTCCAGAATTGCTCAGTGAGGACCTGGAAAATGTCCTGAAAAAGAAATGATAAAACTGGAGAGAACTGTCAATAACAATTTTTAACTAGTCCGGACACTTATCAAAGAATACAACAAATGAGAAGTATTCAAGAAAATTTGCTGAACCTCAGTAAGAACAGTGAGTGTCTGTGACATTTTAGCTTGGTGCTACTCTGATTTTTCTCAACTGCTCCCCACCCCCAACCTGGTTCCATTTTGCAGAAGTTTACCTGAGTGAGTCAGACTGTGAAGACCAGCAGCCTCACTACTGGAGAGGGCTGATTTTATTTGTAGGAAAGCACAGAAATTTCCATGACCAGAGGTGTCATTATAACAGTAGAGATCTCAGTGGCAAACAATTTGGAAAAGCCAGTATAACATCTAGCCTAATTGAAGTCACAATACTTGTTAGGACAAGAAGTTGACTGGTAACTGGTTAGAAACTTAAAAGGAGATTCTGAGAACAAGAGAGCCAAAGTGGGCCTTGGTGATATCCTACTTATCCCTGTGGTCTGGAAGATTATAGATGTGTCCAGGGCTATCTATGCATGCACTGAGGAGGCTAGAGAGGGTCTTAGTAAACTAATTATACCTGGATGAATAAGAGGCCTTGCAAACACAGAATAAAAGCTGGGGCAGATTTACAAATAGCTTAAACTTTGAGTAGATTCCTTAAGCTATACTTATTTGTTGACAAAGGGTGGATCCCACTGCAAGAGATCTGGACTCCACAATATTAGTGTAGGGGAGTCACAAAAAGTGGCAGTAACAACCCTCCTGGGGGAAGATGAAGCAATCAGAACCCAAAGTTGTTACAGTATATCCTCTAACATATCCATTCTTAAACAGAAACAAAATATAGCATGCAAAGAATGAGAAATAATGAACCATACACTTGGAAAAAAGCCATCTTTTTGTGGGGGAGGAAAACAAATGTTGAATTTCACAAAGAAAGACTTCAAAGACTAAAGGAAAATATGTTTAAAGAATGAATGATAATAACTCATCAAATAAGATTATCGATGTCTATTATCTTGATTGTGGTGATGGTATCACAGTGTTTGCATATGTCTGAATTTATCAAATGGTACACATTAAATATGTGCAGTTCTTTGTATATCAGTTACATCTCAATGAATCTGTTTAATTTTTTAAATAAAATATAAGTAAAAGAGGTATAAATTATTAAAAAGAACCAAATGGAAATCCTGGAGTTTAAAAGTAGAGTTGCTGAAATGAAAAAAAATAGTTAGAGGAGCTCAAGAATAGATTTGAGCTGACTGAAGACAAAATCAGCAAACATGACAGCAATATAAATTCTCCAGACTGAAGAACAGCGGGAGAAAAGGGCAAGAAAAATTAACAAAGCCTCAGAGCTCATTGGGACACCATCTAATTGCACCTATATATGAATAATGAGATCCCAAAAAATGAGAGAACAGAAAAACACTTGAAGTAAAGTGGCCAAAATTTCCCCAAATTTAATGGAAAATGTTATTCTATACATTAGGAAGCTGAACAGTCTCCAATTAGAATAAACACAAAGAGATTCATTCCTAGACACTTCAGAGCCGAACTGCTAAAAAAAAATTGAGAGAAAATCTTTAAAGCAAGAGAAAAATGATTCTTCGTGTACAATGTAACCACAATAAGATTAACAGCTGGTTTTTCATAAAAAACAATGGAGTCCTGAAGGTAGTGGAATAGCGTATTAACGTATTGGAGGAAAAAACTGTCAGCATGAATTTTCTTTTAAAACTATTCTTCAAAAATGAAGGTGAAATAAAGATACACATGATGAAAAAAGAAAGAGACTGTGTGACTAACTGCTTTACAAGAAACACCAAAGTTCTTTAAACCAAAAGAAAGCAATACCAGATGGAACACAAATACACATAAAAAAAAAAGAGCATCAGTAAAGGTAATTATGTAGATGGTTATAAAAAATAGTATAAGTATATTTTTTGGGTGTTTCCTTAACTGATTTAAATGACTATGGCATAAATTGCACTGGGCCCACCCAGGTAAACGTAATTTCCTTATTTTAAGGTCATGTTATTATCAGTCTTAATTCCATCTATCCCAATTCTACTCAACCGTACCTTGTAGCATGAAAGCAGCCATAGACCATACATAAATGAATGGATATGCCTTTGTTTCAATAAAACTTTACCACACAGGTGGTGGCCCAAATTTGGTCCAGATCCATAGTTTGCCAACCCCTATTCTATAGATATAGTTTTCTCTGTTTTTTTCCTATGAAATTTTAAAAGACTTAAGATTACAAAAGCAATAACTGTAACAATATATTATGTGTGTGGCATAGGTAGGTATAATATGCATGATAATAATAACACAAAAGAAGAGGGAAGGAAGGAGACCTACATGAGACCTACATGTAGACCTACATGAGAACAAAATTTCTATATTTTACTGGGATTAAATTAGCATTCATCTGAAGCAGATTATGACAAATTAAGATATTGTAATTCCTAGACCAATGACTAAGAAAACTCAAAAAAATTATAGTAAATATCAACAAAGAAGTTAAGATGATACGCAGAAAGTATTTAATTTTTTTAAAAAAACAAGTAAAAGAAGAACATAAAGTACATGAGACATGTAGAAAACAAACAGAAGCTATTCGACACAAATCAAATCATTTCAATAATAATATTCAAATCAAACTACAATAAAATATTAAGTACTTAACAGAATGACTAACTTTCATAGTATAATTTTAAGTGATGGTAATGACTGGGTAAAAGAAATGTCTCACACAGCTCCAGTTAGAATATAAATTATATAAATTTTGGGCATTAATTACTAAAAGTTAAGGTGTGCATACCCTACCAGTAACTTCAGTCCTTAGTATACATCCAATAGAAATGTGTACACGTATGTACATACTACCAAATTCTTCTAGGAAATTTATATATGTACTTTATATATGTACTTTATAGTCACTCCAAAGTATAAACAATGCAAATGGATGTACGGTAAATGTATTGAGATATATTACTCTAATAAAATTCTACACAGTAATTACAATGAACTGCACCTATATTTAACAACATGGATGAATCTCATATCATATATATAATGTTGAGTGTAAGAAGTCAAACACAGAAGCATACTTTATGATTCTATTCACATGAAGTTTAAAACCAGGCAAAACTAAACTATAATTTTTAGGGAAGAATATAAGCTAGCTGGTAAAAGTTGAAAGAAAAGAAAAGCTTAATTACCTAAAAGTCAAAATGACAGTTACTTTTGAAAGGAAGGAATAAGTAGTAATTGGGAAATACCATGACAAGGTGGCTTTTGGGATGCTGTCAACTGTTCATGTTAAGGAAGACCATGAATATTTTTCATTATGAAACGCTAGAAGTAAAGCAAAAGGTACAAGTAGCCCAACAGGAGTTAAGAGAGTGGTTGTGGTAGAGATTGGACAGAATGAGGACAAATGACACTTTAACATTTTATTCTATAAATATCAGGATTGCTTGTATTTTTAAAAGTATTTATTACATGTATGATTTTAAGAAACATGATTTAAAAGAGTTTAATTTTTTTCAGGGTCATAGTAATGAAGATGCTCTTTCAACTGCTACAGTGGAAGCTGAGGGCAATTTTTAAAAACCTTGGAGATGTGAGATTTTTCCTGGTTCCCACACCTGATGTGAACCCTAACGATATCTCTGTATAACAACGCTGCTTCAAAACCTACAGATGTTGTGCAAAAGAAAATATAAAACAAGTTGGATTTTTTTCTTCTCAGTATTCAAGAAGTTTCTTTGCACATATTTTTGTAGGCCCTAAGTGGAAAGCTTTTTCCTATTTAAATCTGATATTCTTACAACAAAGAATTTTTTTCTAGATACTCTGAAGAGCTTTCTACTCTCTCTAATGGAGTTTTCCTAAGACACCACAAACAAGATCTGTGATTTTCTCTAGAGTGCAGACTATGAAGACTTGGGAGCATATTACTGTATAATTTTCAGGAAAACTTTAAATAATTCATGCCCCTATGAGTAAAGAGTACATTTCACTCTTAGTTCTTCTATCTAACCTAGCTTCTACCTGAATAAAGTATGAATCAAAAGGCATCCGATTCATAGTCCCTTCATTGTTCTCGTTTGACTTCTCATTAAAGTTTCTTTCTGCCCTGCTGTGGGGTCAAGACACGGCTCTCCCACCACCTGCAACTAGGGCTGGCCAGGGGAATGTATACTGTTCTGAGAATGGATTGTAACTCCATTTTTATCTCCTTTTGGGAGCAGCTTCTAATCCTATGACTGCTTCTTGACCTTTTCCTTCTGCAAATACCCACTGAAGTAATGTAGCTGCGGACCACACGTAAGTTTCTGCAACCTGGACCCGTGCTGCCTATGTCTGGGACCCCTTTTAATGAGCCTCGGACTGGAGGAGGTGCTGTCTGTCTCACATCAACACACCACATTTGGTGCTGTCTCCTGTCATGTGAGTAATGAACGGCATGTCCACATCTGCTAGTCCTCTGGGTGTTTTTGTTTGTTTGTTTTGTTTTTAATATCACAAACACTTAAGCAGCTCCCTGGTCTGGAGCTCCTGAGCTACACCTGTAAATCTCTGTTCTTTCTTCCCTTTCATTCCCCCTTGCTTCTTACTTTTTATCGTTTTTGGATCATCTGTTCAATTTTTTTCCAAAGAAAACAGGCTGATTTCCCACAATGAGAATTTCCCAAGCATAAGTTCTGAATTCAGATTCACCCTCTCTTTTAATATGGAACAGGACTACAGAAAGTCTTGCTCAGCAATGTTAATCATGCTGGCGAGTACGTGTAGTTCCCTTTTAAATATGCTGCTGTTTTTCATTTGTTTGTTTCCTGCTTTGTCTCTCAAGAAGCTTCATCAATTGTTACCTTAGTACTATAAATTAAGATTTCATGCTTCTCAGAGTTTCAGTTCTTAGCTCATGTTGATTATTTCTATACATTGAGTGAGTGTCTGCTGTGCACCAATAAATATATTAAACTATGGAGTAAGAAAACTTAACAAGGTACCTCACTACAACAAGTTTTTATTTTAGGGAAAGACACTAACAAGGAAATCAAGACTATGCAGTGCAATACATGTATTAACAGAAGTTAATGAAAAACTTGAAGCAGCAGAGAAGAGAAAATGATCCTTCTGTGGGAAAGAGGAGGGAATACAGCTTTATGAAGGATACAGCCCCTCAGCTGGGGATTATTTACCAAGTGGAATGAAAGTTGGGAGGACATTTCAAAAAGAAAGATTAACTCAAGTGAAAACAGAAATGTGAGAAAGATCCCACTACAATTCATTAGCTAAAATAAATATGTATCATTAAAACAATGACAGGAATAAGTCAAGAGTGAAAGATGGAGAGGTAGTTAGAGGCTAGATGATAAGTCAAATCACCAAATATTGATAACTAAAGTATTGAACTATATCTTGCAGACAGTGGTTAAGTCACTGAAGAGTTTTTAAGTAGGGAAATAATAAGACTTGGATTTACATTTGAGAAAAATTTTAAGTAGGAGGAAATGCATTAGTAAGGATACATTTAATAACAACTAGAGTGTGGAAGAGAATAATGGGTAGCTATTGCAATGATTCAGATCAAGAAGTGAAAAAGAGTACGTTTTAGTGTTGTTGACTTCTTAAACATAGAGCATGAGGGAAATAATTTAAAATAATTCCTCAGTTTCTAGTTTGGATGACACCTGTGTTGATATAAAATGTAGAAGATGTAACAGGATTCAATGAAATAATAAATTCTGTTTTGTATAAGTTGAATTTGTCATAACTATGAGACATTAATATAAAGATGTCTTTTAGGCAGTTGAAAATACAAATTGGGGGTTGGAGAAAGTTTAGCTATGTATAGAGAGATTGATTGTGACTATAATTAAAAATATGAGAGGGTTTCTATTTGCAGCAATTAAAAACCAGGTTCTTGCAGCCCAAGTCTCCTACAAAGAACACAACAAAAGCAAACCAAATTTTTAAAACACCGCCTGTCTGAAGGTACTGGAGATCTAGGATTTAAGGGAGATTGGATTTAAGAAGCCAAGAACAAGACTTAAAATGAAGAGATGATTTGGGCTTTTGGCGTAGCTTTTCCCTCAGATGCATTTCCTGAGCCACAAACAAGAGCTGAGAGGTTAAAAAGCTGAGAAGAGCTTCTAAAATTCTTACAGGGTTGCTAAGACAAGCAAACGGTGAGACACTCCTAAATACCCAGGACTTTCTGTTGTGATCCCTAGAAGGGCTGTATCCTATTGCAAAGGTGAGCAAAAATGCGCCATTACTCTCATAAGACTGATGCTCAGACCCAAATCAGCTCAGTTACAGACTGTATTAAAGTGAGCTCCTCCCAATATAACATTCTACCAAAGCAAAATAAATCATTTCAAGAAGAAGATAACATTATCCCAGGCATCAGATGATCACTACAGTGTTTCATACACAATGTATGGTATTCAGTAAAAGTAAAACAAGAATTAAAATCCAAGAAAAACACAGGCCTGTGACAGATACCATAACATAATTATAAAATCCTCAAGGACAAGATTTTAGCAGAGAAGTGAAAATTGTAAAAATCAAATGGAAATGAGAAGTAACAGTGAGTGAAATTAAGGGCTAAATATATTAATATAACAGCAATTAAGCATAAATGATGAGAAAAAATCAGTAGGCTAGAAAAAGCAGTAAGAAAAGTCAGAAGGAAATATTGACAAAATGGTAGAAAATGCAGTGCAGACGGTGGACAGAGCAGGAGACATACGGTGCTAATGAAAAATTTTAATGCCATGTATTTGGATTTCAGAAGGAGAATAAGGATAAAAACCAATAGGTAATATTTGAAAATAACGTATCTGGGAATTTTCCCAACTTGATAAAAAAAATTACAGTTTCAAGAAGGCTTACAATCCTAAGCTAAGTAAATAAAAGGAAATCCACATCTAAGTACATCATAGTAAAACTGCATAAAACCAGCCATAAAGAGAAAAGTCTTAAAAATAAACAAGGAGATTCCCTTTTCATTTTGCTGATACTTTCTTTAGCTGGGCAGAAGCTTTTTAATTTGATGTAGTCCCATTTGTTTATTCTTTCCTTTACATCCCTTGCTCCAGGGGACATATTGGTGAAAATATTGCTGCATGGAATATATGAAATTTTCCTGCCTGTGTTCTTCTCTAGGACTTCAAAGCTATTTACAATAGCCAAGTGATGAAAACAGCCTAAGGGCCCATCAGTAAATGAGTGGATCAAAAAACTGTGGTACATTTACACAATGGAATACTATGCAGCAGAAAGATAGAAGGAGCTCCTGCCCTTTGCAACAGCATGGATGGAACTGGAGAGTATAATGCTAAGTGAAATAAGCCAGGTGGTGAAAGATAAATACCATATGATCTCACCTATAAATGAAACCTAATCAACAAAACAATCAAGCAAAACAGAACCAGAGACTTTGAAATAAAGAACAAACTGACAGTGACCAAAGGCGAAGGGGAGGGGGATAATGGGGGGAAAGAAAGGGAAGGATCAAGTCAAGGAACATGTGTAAAGGACACATGGACAAAAACAATGGAGTAGGGGAGGATCAAATGTGGGAGTGGGTAGGACAGGGGAGAGTAATGGAGGGGGATGGGGACAACTGTAATTGTACAACAATAAACAAAAGGAAAAAAATAAAAAATAAATTAAAAAATTCATTCCCCACATAGCACAATGGGGAGGACTCCAAGAACCCTACACCTTTCTCTTGAGTCCAGATACCACCTGGATCTCTTCCTCCCTGGTCAGTCCTCCTGTAATGCCCCTTCCTGACAACACACAGCGCTTGGGGCTCTGTCAACCCATCAGGGGGGTTCTAATAACCATGTCTCAAAGGGATGTGGTACCATTTCGGTCCCTTGCCTTCTACACAAATTCTCTCAACTTTATCTTAGACAACAACCTCTACATTCCAACTATTACTATGAAAAGTATCCGTTGTTAAGTCCCCACCAGGTTCACCACCCAAAATGTTCTTTTACATTTTTCCAGTTGTACATTAGACACCAATCTTTTAAATTTGTGTAGCCACATATGTAGCCAGAGAAGAATCCCAAAGGACTGACTGCACACCAAAATTATGTTTTGTAACCACTTACACAAAGAAATGGCAACCAGTTCGCTCTGCTGAAAGCATTTTCAGTTCTGATACATTAAACACCTTGTGACATTTTTAAATTTAAATCTCACATGATATGTAAAACCTGTTTATACATAATTTTAACTGAGGATATGGTTAGCAATAATTCATAAAATCATAATTATGGGTGCTTTTTCTCTTTTATAAACTTTCTATAATTTCACATTATTCTATATTTAAAAATATAAATAGGTATTATATGTTTTCAGGCTGTGAGAAATATCTTATTCATATTCCGCATCTTGGAGTGAGCACAGAATCTCATTGGACAAAAAAGGCAACATTTGAATTATCTGTTACTGCTGAAGTCAACATTTTATTTCTTTCTAGTAAATCAGGACATAAACCTACTATGAAGGGCTAATATAGTTAAAATTGGAAATTTGAAAATGGTCTCCCTAAACAGTTTTCCTGGGAAGTTGAAAAATTCTGCAGTAAGTGTATTCACTTTTTTGTTTGTTTCTGTGTTTATTTGGCTTATAACTGAGTGTTTAAACAAAACTCCTATAGAAAACTCCATAAAGTTGAAGTTTGTTTTCTGTAGCTCCACCCTCCTAAGAAAATAGAGGTAGTTAAGTATGATTTTCTGCCTCAAAATGTTTTATTCAGTATTACATATTCCCTGGGACCAAAGACATTTGGTATGTCATGATCAGCCATAGGATTAAGGACACATTGAAATCTTTGGTACCTATATTTTATAATTTGCTGTATACAAAAAATGCAGGATATTTAAAGTGTCTTTATACATCGACATTTTATTTTATTTTATTTTTTCTAGAAACATCAGTTATTAGCCCAAGAAAGGAGGGTGCAGACGTTATTCAGTAAAGATATAAGTATTTCTACTCTCGTCTGTGTCAGCTGTCTCCGACACACCTCATTCCCTGTCCTCGTCCTGGGAGCTGACAGCGGAGCTTCAAGGCCCCCATCGCAGAGGTGTCTGCGCGGGACTCCTGTAGCGGTCCCATCCCCCTTCCAAACCGCGCTCTTGGCTACGACTGAGGCGTTGGAACCGCGCGAGGAGGGATGAGAGGCACCACCACCATCACCATCACCACCACCAAGGAAGCAGCCAACATCCATGCTGCCAAGATTCCTGGAGCAGAAAGGTCTAGAAGTAAGGGTGCCACCTGCTAGATCATGCCCCTGTAGCCCTGTGATCATGTGAATATAGAAATACGGGCTCAGTACCCCACGTGCAGAGGGTGAGGCGTTCCCAACGCTAGCTCTTGTTTGAGTTTCAGTTTTGAACCAAGCCTCTTCTTTGCTCCCCAATACACTCCTGTAGGTTTTTTGTTGCTGAGGACACAACCTTTGAAAAAAATAAAGGATATGGGCAAGGTCACATGGTAACCGGTAAGGACAAAGTTTGAACTCAAGTTTGACTCTTTCAGACTATATCTTTCTAAATTTTCTGTTTCAAGTGTCAGTAGGCCATCTCACGGGCAACTGAAGTCGTAAGATCTCGTGGTTTATGTAAATGGAAGGAAAAGTTTTTAAGTTAAAGAATTTGAAAACAAGATCTCAGACTTTAGCTATGGCTATAGGCAAGAGGATGAAGGGGGAAAGTATGACCAGTCAGACATTGAAAATTCTGGAGAGTAGTTTGCCAAAGCCATATGATTAGGAGACAAGGTAATTTTTAGAAAGAAAGAGAGAAAGAAAGAAACAGAAACTATCTCTTACTAGTTTTAGCCAAATAAAGACATATTACTGTGATATAACAACAGACATGTTTATATAACATAAGGGCAAGAAATCAGCCAGGTTTCCAAAAGAAATTGGAACTAGAGTATTGAAAACAATCATAAACTCCACAAGTTCTGCTTCTTCTTGTCTCTGCTTTTCTTTAGATGTCCTCTCTATTCTTCTCACTCTCAAAGCTCACTTTCTCTACAACTCCCTCCATTAGGGGAGAACATAGCAATGCCACTGCTCCTAAGGTTTTAGATCTTCTTATCAAGAGATCAGCCAAAACAACCTGAAAAAGAGTAGATTATGGACACAGCTTAAGTTAGATGCTCCCTTTTGTCCCGATCAGCTAGGCTTAAGAACAAATTTTCATGGATGTTAAATATGGAGTCTAGGATGACTGATATGACTTATACAAAACTCCCAAAGGTTATCCACAATTTTAATGATAGCCATCTGTGAGTTTATCTTATCTATTGCCACCTTCCCTAAGGAAAATTTATAGCACTTTATTTTTCAGCTTCCTGTGCAGATGATGTGGGCATATAATTTGGGTCCTACCAGTCAGGTGCCTCTGCACCAGACTTTAATTTGGAAGGAAATAACACATAGTAAGAGAATATGCTATAACAAGGAAAAGTCCAATTTTCCTGACCCTGTGAAGGTGGGATATGGGTAATTTCTAGTGGTATTGGTGGATGGGACCACATACCACATATTATGTAATTCAGTCCAATTTGAATTTGGCAAATAAACAAATATATTTGAAAAAATATTGGATTTTTTCAAGATAGCGATATTGCCAGTTTGATGAAATACATCTAAGGTCCAAAAAGTAGTGAAAAATTAACAGCTCTAAGATTCAATTTCCTCCTCATTTTTAAGTATCTTATCCAGGAAAATAATTATTATTACTCTGTCTCATATTTCCCATGGAAAAGAAACACATGTAACCTCTCTTTTTTTTCTATTGCATTCTAGTGGAAAATGTCAAGCACTCCTCTGATGATAAAAAAAGAAACAAGAATGTTGGGGGTAAGAACTAAATGCTACTTGAGTGAACAAATGACTGTGGTGTTGCAATTTCTAAATATAAAAAAGAGGAGACTTTAACCTCCTCTATTATGAACTCTCCCAATGGAAGAGAGTTAGTGAAAGTGTCCTGAAATGGCTATGTAATAGCTGCATTTCTCACATGCAGACTAAACATGTAAACTGTTTATCAGGCTAAAGTTAAATAAAGCAGAAATTATGAATCTATCAATTACATTTAAATAACCCCAAACCATTACAATCTAGTCATACTCCTAGGAAATATACTCTTGAGTCTGTAAATGGGTAGAAATCCTTTTTGGTATCTATAAATTAGTTAAAGCTAAACTGATCATGACATGGTCCCAAAGAGATGGTCAAATTGTGGAAACTGTGCTTAGGAGAAGTTGTAGACCATGGAGCTTTGTAGGCAATGGTCATCATAGCATTATCTTCTTGACATCATCCCCAAACATACCACTGTCTTCTATTCAACTCCCATCAAATCCAGCAGGTTCTACCCTTTTGCATTATCCATCTATATTGGACAATGAGGCCAGATTAGGAATTAAACCAATGGGGTTAAAACTTGGTACAGGAATACTCCCCAAATCTCAAGTCTATTATTGACTTCATTCATTTAAGATCTACATGATCCTCTGCCAGAATTGTACTAAGAGACTTACATAAAGCAAGCAAGGAACCCAAACTTTTCTCCTCTCATTCCCAATGTTATGATGTTAAAGATATGAATTCCTAACCCCCTTGTCCGCTTATCTGGCCTGGATATTGAGAAGTAATAGTTAAAATGTGTCTGAAAATGAACACGTCTGTTACTGACCAAATTGCTGTCCTTTAATGAGACCTACCATTATCCAAGGGTTCAGTCTCATTTTATTCAGCAAAACATTCCAACTTCCAGTTCTGGGCAAGATGAAGTAGATATACTTCTTCCTATCCCTACCACTAATTACAGCCAAAACTTTGAACAAATATAGGAAAACTAAGAAAGATACAGAAGAGGCACAAGAGCTAGGGACCTAGGAACCCAAGGAATGACATGGTGAATTGTCTGAATTTGGGTGGGGATTAATTTGGGGTTTGGGGGGATTGCTTTAAATATGCAAATTGAGTGCTCAAGAAGCTTGTAACAACAAAACAGTAATAAGCATGGACAAGAAGGAGGAGGAGAGGAAAAGACAAAAAAGGAAGGAAGGAAGGAAAGAAGGAAACAGGGAAGGAGGGAAAGAAGGAGGAATGTGGGGAGGGAAGAAGAAAGGAAAGGAAAGAAGAAAAAGGAAAGAAAGGAAAGGGAAAGAAGGGAGGAAGGAAGGGAAGAAGGAAGGAAGGAAGAAAGGAAGGAAAAGAGAAGAGGAAAAAAAAGAGAGAAAGAGGGTCAAGATGGTGGCATAGGAAAACACGGCTTGCCTCTTCACAGAACCACATCAAAATTACAGCTAAAATCTAGAACAACCATCACTCAGAACCATTAGAAATCGAGTTGAATGGAAGTCTGACAACTATGGAATTAAAGACCCACATCCATCCAGACTGGGAGGAGGGATAGAGATGCAAAATGGGCTGGTCCCACATCCACATGTAGTGGATAAAAATTTGGGAGGGATAGCTTGGGAGTAAGGAGGCCCAGTCCCATACCGGGTGCCCCATCCCATGGTTCCAGTGCTAGGAAGATAAGCCCCCATAACTTCTGGCTGCAAAAACCAGCAGGGATGGAGTTGGTGGGAGAAACTTCTGGAGTACCAAGAAGTTCCCCTTGAAGACCCACACATGGACTTACTCATATTCATTCCTTCTGAGCTCTAGCACTCGGGTAACAGCTTGAAGGTCACCAGTGGAAACAGGGAGGAACTGAAATGTCTGGCATTAAGATGGGAGCTGGGGGAGAGCTTTCTTCCAGACAGGAAAGTGAGCAGAGGCCATTGTCCCTTTGCTGAACCCTCCCCCCAGAGAGCCACAGGGCTGGCAAATGAGTGCCATATCTGAGACTTCATCAACCTGGCTAACACCATTTGCCTCCTCATAATTACATACCAGAAGAGAACCCTAATGCAAACTTCAAGCTGAAGAGGAAATGTGAGTTGAGGTAAGGCAAGAGATGCTAGGTTCTATACTTCAATATAATTCCTTCAGTTCTTTCAGGCTTAATGCTTGGTTGAGGGGACCAGGGAGGGTGGCTCATTTGGCTGTGGCAGAAAAAGGCATGCCTGAGAAACATCTATTTAAAAACCAACTGAAAGACTCTATAGTGAGATGTTAGAGGGCTCTACATAGTAAGCTCAGAATTTTTCCCCTCTTCTGGTTCAGAAACTATCCTGGGTAATTTGGCTTCAGTGGGCAGAAATTATCTAAATCAGCTAAAGGTCCGTAGGAAAAGCTACAGAAAATCAAGTACTCCAAGGATTCATCATCTTTCTTTAACTCTTGCTTATAAAGAGCCTGGGACTCTTGATATAAACCATAGTTACAGATGGGCATGGTGGTGGATAGAATGAAGGGAATCAAAGTCCAAGCATCAGTTTTGAGAGCATGAGAGAAAGACAGGTAGAGTTGGAAATACCAAGTCTACTAGACTATAGAACATAAGAGCTGTATCTGCAAGGGTTTTTAACCACATAGTATTGAGGGTCACCAATTCTTTCAGGGATCCAGAGCTAAAGTCATATGACCTCTTGAATAGAGAAACAGGCTCCTAGTACAATTCAATTGGACATGTAAGTAGTCATTGTTTCTGCAAACTTCTTTGAAATAATAACAACCACTCCCATCTGAGTTGAAAGTTGAGAATCCTCACATTTTGCTAGGTCACCACCTTCCTTTCCTATCTTGGCTTTTTCTTGATGTGTGCTTTTTCAGTGGTTGAACTGGAATAGTAGTAAGTAATTAACAGTGTTCTTTTCTTCCAGGCCATACAGATAATGACTGGTCTGATTTGTAACTGGCTGGGACGGCTCTGGACATACTTGCTTTTCACACAATTTATTACATTTCAAAAATTGTATATTCCTCTTGTTGCCATATTAAGATATCCATTTTGGTCATCCATATCTGTGAGTAAATAATCTACTTCCTGATTATTATTCATTAATTTATTCATTATATTTAATGACTGTCTCTGAGCCAAACAGTATGCCAGGAATAGAACACCAAAAATGCACTGTACCTGTTCCCAAGGAACTCATTCTTTTTATTATTATTGTTGTTGTTATTGTTGTTGTTGTTGTTCAAGTACAGTTGTCTCCACTTTCATACCACCATGGCCACCCACCCCACCCATCCCTGCCTCCCACCCTCAAACCTACCCCCTTTGGCTTTGTCCATATGTCCTTTATACATGGATGGAACTGGAGAGCATTATGGTAAGTAAAATAAGCCAGGCAGTGAAAGACAAATGCCATATGATCTCACCTATAAGTGGAACTGAATCAAAAAAACAATCAAGCAAGTAAAATATAACCAGGGACATTGAAAAATAGAACAAACTGACAGTAACCAGAGGGGTGGGGGGGAGAGGGATAATGGGAGAAAATAGGGGAAGGTCCATCAAGGAACATGTATCAAGGAACTCATTCTTATATCCAGTTGATATCTATACCTCGATTCTTATCAGTAATATTCTTTTATAATAAGAATCTACTTTTTACATAACCTTTGCATCTGATGAAGAATGGAAGAGGCCCAAGGGGCATTTTGAAAAAACAGAAAATGGATGGTGACTATTCTATTACCCATAGGTCATTCATTTTGCCAGTGGAGTCAACAAGATGAGGTAGAATAAGGGCTAAGGAAGTAATGGGATATATAGAGCTTGTGTAGGGAAGTATTCAAAAATGAAGTATTTTTGTTCTATTGGTCCATAAAAAGAATTTGGTAGAATTTAACAGAGGCCTTTAAAGTAAATTTCACTGCATTTGAAAGTATGATGGGTGATATGCCATTGTCCCCACAAAATCCTGAGTGAAACTCTTTTAATGATGATGATGATGATGATGATGATGATAATGATGATGATAAAGTTTGATATTTGGTCATTTAACCAATACTTATTTGGTACTTGTTATGTGTCAGGTGCTTGTTCTAGGTGCCTGAAATATATTGGCAAACAAAACAAAGACCCCAGACCTGATGGAACTTTATTCTATCAAATAGTAGGTAGTAGCTAGAAAGTGATAAGGCTGTAGACATAAAACAAGAAAAAGTAGAGTAGGATAAGGGGG
This sequence comes from Trachops cirrhosus, assembly GCA_028533065.1. Lineage (NCBI taxonomy): Eukaryota > Metazoa > Chordata > Mammalia > Chiroptera > Phyllostomidae > Trachops > Trachops cirrhosus. The sequence goes on along the minus strand of CM052543.1, from coordinate 7,563,505 downwards.
GATGGACCTTCTGGGAAAGTAATATTGGTTATCATTTTAAATTTTATAGGGGAGGTAAGCCTCTACAAGGATTTCTTTCTTATTCACACATCTGTAAACTGGTAGAGAGTGAACTGATCGAGGCTGGGACTATCCAGACTTGGCTTTAAGCTACAGGTCAGGTGCAGATTTGTTGCACATCCTCTTTAGACTAGTGGCTATTGACAGCATAGTCTTCTCACAATAAAAGGCAGCAACACAAGAGGTCACCCAAGAACATTTCAAGCCTGGGGTTGGGTCATGTCTGCTAACATCTCAGCCAAAGCAAATAAAATTGCCAAGTTCTAAACTGAGGGGCAGAGAAGTATAGTCCAACCACCATGAGACTATGGCAAGAGTATGGAAGTATGATATTATCTGTAAGTGAAGAATTGTAACCAGTAATTCACACTACTACAGTAACATTTGCGTAAAGACTGGAAAAAGTTAGAGTTTTGGCCAAATGTGAAGAAAGAACACTAGAGCAATAAACAGTTAGAACAGAGTCTTCTGTGTCTGGTATACCTGCAATGTTCTTAGAAAAGTATGGCCAGTATTGCTGAAGCAGAGAGAGAAACAGCAACAGTAGCAGAAAAGAGGTCAGAAAATAATGGGGGGGCTAATAATATAGGACTTTATAATCATTGTAAGAACTTTGATTCTACTTTAACTGAAATTGAAGTTATTATAGTATTTTGTGAGCATAATTAAATAATCTGACTTAATTTTTGAAAAGGATCACTTTGGCTGCTGTGTTGAAAAGTTAATTTAAGGGGACCAAAGAGACCTTTTAGGAAGCTACTGGAGAAATCCAAGTGAGGCTCAAACAAGGCTGGTGAAGGTGGTGATAAGTAACATGATTTTAGGAAATGTTGAGGGAGAATTAATTCAATGTTCTGATAGACTGAGTGTGAAATATAAGAAAGAGAAGTTAAAGATAATGCCAGGGTTTGGCTTCAGCTAATAGAAGGGATGGCTTGTCATCAGTGGATACAGGGAAGACTGTGACTAGATTATCAGGGAAGATAATGAGCTTGTTTTGAACATGTTGAGTTGAAATATTTATGTTTAAGATTCAACTGGAGATGTCAAGTAGCCAGTTGGATATAGAATCTAGAGTTTACAGGAGAGTGTTAGGCTTAAGGTAAAAGTTTGGGAGTCACTGGCAGATCATTTGAAAGTCATGAGATTGGATGAGATCACCAAGAAAGGAAGTGAAAATAAAGAGAAGATGACCAAGGACTAGAGCTATTGTCCAATACAGTAGCCACTAGTCACATGCAACTATTGAGCATTCAAAAAATAGCTAAACCACACTGAGAAATGCTGTAAATGTAAAATACATACCAGATTTCAAAACCTTAATACTTAAAACTGTGGCTTTATATAAGTCTTAATATCAGTATAGTGAGGTCTGACACCTTGTTCTTCAATATTATCTTGACTATCCTTGCACCACTCTACCATATAAATTTTGGAATAAGTATGTAATTTACATATACACATCCAATACACCTGAAGGGGTCTTGACTAGGGTTTCATGAGATGCTATTTTTTTATGGTCTCTCTTATCTGGGACCTAGTTGAAGGTGAACTCTGAAAGAGTAAATCAGAAGACCTGGAATCTATTAAAAGGACTTTTCACACATTTGCTTAACTTCATTTCTAACGTGAATTATGTTATTTAAATTATATTTTCATTCATTCAGTAAAAACTATATTGGAGAGCCACTATTTACAAGAACTGCTCTAGGGACTATAATAAAAGAATAAACAAGACCTACAGTGAGTCTAAGTAATATAAAAAATGCCTCTACTTTCATAATCCTCACTTTTTTAGTTGAGATAACAAGTAAACAAGCAAGAAAATGTATATATTTACATGTTATGAAGAAAATAAACAGCATACTCTTTTAAAGGATAACCATTACCCTCGGGCAACCTTATAGGGGGTTGATGATCACTCATTTTTACATTCCATGTACACTGGTCTTTAAACAAATAAAATTTTCTTCTCTGCAGGTGCTTGCATTTTCTCTTTCTGGAAAACACTTTCCTCCTGTTTTCAAGACTCAGGTCACTCATATGAGCTCAGCATTCATGTTACTCTCTCAAGAGGTCTTCTTTGATCCATCACTTATTGAAAATGACCCCCAAGTCCCCAGTTCTCTTACATATCACTAGCCCTAACCTGACAAGTTTAAGTGTACTAATGGAGAAAGTGGGAATATAAAAAATGAGTTATATCCCATAGGTTTTTCTGTTGCCATACTGTATCCCATCAACTGGTCTCCATGTTCTAAACCCTCTTTCAGAGTCCTACACAAATAAGAAATGAGTACCTTTAAAACAGCTGATGATCTAACTATGAATCATGTGGAATTCACTGTTGCACATATACCCCTTAGATGTCTTCAGTGGATTATCAGTCAGAAACAGAGCTATAAGGGAGAATGGATGCATGTGCCTCAGCCTCTGAACTTTGTGAAGAGGCCTCTGCAACATGTGATGAATAACTGCAGCAATTTCATTTAGGACCATGATTTTGCCTGAGATAAAAGGGAAAATGTTGTCCTGGTGGTAGTTTTTGATCATTTTGCTTTATGTTTTGATTTTCTGGGAAGCTTTTCTAGAATGAGAACTTCAAGTGGAGGAAGTCCAGGATGCTAAGGAAGAGCAGAGTCTTGTGTTGCTATATGTAGACTGCCTAAGATAAGTAGCTGGAAGACAAAAGAAGCACCCATTTCAAAGATATAGGAAGAATCTCAGTTAAGATATGTGGAAGTGGAAAATACAACAGAAAGTAATAAAAATCAATAATATTTGCCATTTGTCAAGTTTTGGATCCTGTGGTAAGGGTTTATTTCAGTGCAGGTTTTTGTAAGAGAACAGGACCACTATAAGCTTTATAGGAATATAGGAAATAGTGTAAGAATTAGACCATCATAAATGTGGGAATTCCCAGAGATGAGATGTGGACAGGAGAGTTGGAGATTCATAAAGATAGTCATTAGCGGCTCCTGCCAAAGACACTAAAATGAATGGACAAGTTGAAGTTGTAATTAAATCTAGGAAGTCATGGTCTCCTGGCTACCAGAGTGGGGTTGAAAAGGGAAGGTCATCAGGAAGTCTGAAAACTGCTGCTTCTGAAAGACACAATGTAAATATGACAGGTGAGAGGTAGAAAAAATTAAGGCCACAGTCACTATGTCTGATCACTATGACTTTCTAAGAATAATAGTTTCTATTTCCCTTCTCCCTTCCAAATGTTGCTTGAGATTTTCTCTTGGCCAGTTGTAACCAGGAAGCATACAAGGAAAGACATTTCAGAAAACATAGTTCTGAGTCTTAGGAGTTGACTGTAAATTCAGTGAATTGCTTTATATGTGACTATTAAAGCAACAACACAGTAACACAACATAGAACATAGTAATCCCCACTTTATCAATGAAAAAAGCAAAAGTAAATAATAGGTTAAATAATTTCTCTTAGAGTCCCATAAAAAGCAACATGCAAAGATTTCAAATTCAGACCCTTCCAATTCCAAAATGCTATTTAGTGTTGACATGTTATTGGCCTCATTTTACTGAGGAAAGAATATTCCTTCTCTCTGCTTCTAACTGAATAGTTAATTTTTTTAATGCTGTAGGAATTTTTAAATCATCCATGCATAAAAGTTGCATCAAAGAAAAAATAAATTTATGATACAAAATAACTGTCATCTTTCTACAAGTTTTAGGAAATGATGCAAGGTCTCAGAACAAGTTACTCATGGAAGACATGATGTGATCCTCATATTTAAATATGCAAAATGAAGCTTAATTGTTTTCTATTAATAAAGTATTTTAACATTGTACTAAAAGTATTTGCATGTGAAATCACCAAAATATAACATTGTATAGTAGTAAGTTTATTAATAGGGTATGTTTTCTTATAATTCACATATGGGCTAAATAAATTATGGTGGACAAAAATTAATTAAAAATTGATGCTTCTTTTGTTCCACAAAGTCACCTCAAGGTGGCCCTAGATTTTATTTCCAACATATGTGTTACATCAGTGACCAGAGATTTCATGCCTTTTTCCATCTCTGTAATAGAGAACTATTGAATTATTTCCTACATGATATTCTCAATGATCCTACTAAAGCTTTAAGATGATAGTTTTCATGTTCCAGCATTCCACAATTCTTATTCTTTAAGTATGTCTATAAACATAATGCCTGGGTATTAATAAATGTGATTTTTGTTTCCAGTTTATCTTCTCAGGATTTTTTACAATATTGTTAGAGAAGAGACGTTCAAGGTCATTGGTAAGTCAGAATGTCTATAGTAATTCTAGAGATAACAATTTAATTTGCCAAAAGAAGGAGAGTTAGTACAGTTTTTTTAATTTAAGAAATTTAAGTTTTCTACTGTATTTTTATCCAAAAAAATGATACGCTCCAATTACTGAAATCTTGGTTATATTTTATTGGCCATAAAAATCATTCAGAGTATATGAAGTTAATCACTGAGTTAAATTTCTGTATGATAAATTATTTAGTGCAAAATGTTGGTTATGACATGTAAATTTGGACATCTTGAAATGACCCAGTATCTGTTATTACCTTCTTTCCTTTTTCCTCCTTCACATGTTTAGGAACTTTGGTTGAATGGTGGACAATGAGTGTGAAATATTGTAGAGCCTGGATTATGTTGATTTCCTTTAGAGAGTGTGGAGTTTTATGTTGACAGGTAGTGAAATGGAAGGATCAGTAATTAAATTTTTAAAAAAGATTTTATTTATTTATTTTTAGACAGAGAGGAAGGGAGGGAGATAGAGAGGGAGAGAAACATCAATGTGTGGTTGCTTCTCACGTGCCCCCTACTGGGAATCTGGCCTGCAACCCAAGCATGTGTCCTGACTGGGAATCAAACCAGTGACCCTGTGGTTCGCAGGCTGCTGCTCAATCCACTGAGCCACACCAGCCAGGGCCAGCAATTAGAGTAGTTTTTAATGTTAATGCTCGGAGATTGGCTTCTGGAATGGCAGAGAAAGCAACTCCATGGGCTCATCCTTCCACAAAAACAAGGCAAATACAGGAAAAAAACTAAACTTCATGATTTCAGAACACTAGAAATCAACAAAACTTCACCAAAAGACCCCCTAATCTGGCCCACAGGCCCCCCAACACCCAAAGTGCCAACTCACACCTCCCCAACTCTGGAGCCTGCTCCTCATGTGGCCAAGGGTGGTGAGAGATAGAGGTCCAGCAGACAAGGAATGCTGAAAGAAAACAGGCCAGGGTCTATAGCAAGGGAGAAAACACAAACCTGAGCTGTAGTATCACCTTTGTGAAAACAAAAAAGAGGTTTCCAGCAGCCAGCCTTGTGAGTTGCAAGATCCAAGAGAAGACACAGAAGCTAAAGAATTCCAACACAAGAGGGAGCAAGAACAGGTGTATCTATATAAGGTAGGAGAAAGCCCTAGCTAAGAGCAGGGCAAATGAAAAGATTCTCCCACATGAAAGCAACTAACTAGTAAAGACTGGAGGAGGTGACTGCTTTTTCAAATGTGAAACAGCAACACAAAACTTCAAAGAATATGGAGAATCGAGGAAATAAGACATCAATAAGACATAATAATAAAGGTCACGATAGCCTTCTGGTAAGCTAACCAAAAGACATGGGATTCCGTGATTTACCTGATAAGGAATTCAAGACAGTTGTTTTGAGGACTCAGTGAGCTAGAAGAAAACACAGAAAGACAATTTAATAAAATCAGGAAAGTAATACCTGAGCAAAATGAGAAATTTAACAAATAAGTAGAAATCATAAAAAAGAACCAAAAAGAAAATCTGGAACTGAAGAATTCACTGAATGAAATGAAAAAAAAGCAATAGAGAACATCAGCAGCAGTATATACCAAATAGAAGACAGAATTAGTGGGTTAGAGGCTAAGACTTTTGAAATACCCTAATCAGAGGAGAACAAAGAAAAAAGAATAAAGAAAAACAACAGACTAAATCTACATGATCAATGGGCAGCAGAAAAGAAAATATCAGAATTATTAGAGTTTCAGCAGGAGGACACAGACAATTTAAAGAAATAATAGCCGACAATATTAGCATGTGTATCTTTATACATGTATACTGAAATTGGACTAAATGTTAGTAAACCTTTATCTGAAATGTTCTATTTAGAAAAGAAGCCTAGAACTTTTAATAAAGATTAATAGTTAATAATTTTCAGTGAATATAATAAAAGTACAAAGGCATTTATTAAAATATGTATTCTCTATCTTTAAACATTACTGAAAAAATAACCTTGTAGTAGATGGCAGAGTCACAGGTAGTAAGTTATCTCATGCCTCACAATTTTTTACCATCATATCTGGCTTTCACGTACTGCCCATCTTTAATTTTTAATGGCCTTATTAAAGTAGAACTGATATACAATAAACAACAAACATCCCAATTCAAAGTACATAATTCAATAGATCACTAATACAATGAAGTAAACATAACTATTAACAATAGTGAAATAACCATCACTCTCAAAAGCTTTCTTGTGCCCTTGATAATCCCTCCTTCCAGTCCCTCCACACTTCCTCTCTCCAGGCAACCACTAATCCATTTCTTGTCACTATGGATTAGTTTGCACTTTTAGAATTTTATATTAATGTAATCATACCTAGAGTTTTGTATAAATGCAATCACACAGTACATACTCTTTCTTATCTATCTTATTTTATTCAGCATGATTATTTTGAGATTCATCCATGTATACCAATAATTCCTACTTATTGAGTCATATCCCATTGCATGGATATGCCACAATTTGTTTATCTAGTCACCTATTGATGGAATTTGCATTGTTTCCAGTCTTGAGCTCTTACAAATAAAAGTACTATGAACATTCTCTTATAAGTCTTTGTATAGATATATGCTCTCATTTTTCTTGGGTAAATACCTGAATCATATGGCATATGTATGTTTAACTTTTTGGGAACCTACCAAACTGTTTTCCAAAGCAGTTGTATGATACTGCATTCTCACTCACAGACTATGAGTGTTTCAGTTCCTCCACACCTTTACTCTCTTACACTGCATTACGATACACCCCAGCCCAGACCAGGAACTGGAGCAAGTGCTCTGCTTGTCTTATTCAGACAAGCCTTTGCCAGTAAAATTCCACCAAAGAACTCCTGCTGCAAGTGTCCTTATTAATGTGTTTTCTCAGCAAGAGTGGCTCTTCTTCTAAATAAAACAGTTATTGTGGCATAATCATTTGTTTATGTAATTGAAAATTCCTCATTTTAAAGACTACATTACATTTAAATACTATAACTTACTAAACAATAACATTGGATGCTTGGGTTATTAATGAACATTTTATGTTAACGAAATTGTCTTCCTTTAAGGGAGATTTGTTGCAAAAGAATACACTGAGATTACTATATAACAATGAATAGCAATTCATATAAAAATATGATGTATCCAGTGAGATAGATTTCAGAACCCAGTAGTTGAATTTTTCATATTTATTATCTAATTCATATAAGATAGAATTTTACCAGTGCAAATGAGAACAAGAAAGTGTAAGAGAAGGATTTTTCCAATAGTAATATCATATGGCTTGTCACTTCTCTGACCTCACATATGGACAAAGTGTAATTACACGGCAACATTATACACATGCATTGTCTATAATATGTAGCCTGACAAGAGTATGGCCTAGAAACAGAGTAGGCACCTCCAGCAATGTAAATCTCCCTTATCTCCAAGATAAAATCCAAAATATCTGTCTGGATAGCACCTGTCTCTCCAACAAAATTCCCTACAACCCCTCCCCTACACTCTAAAATAAACCATAGCAAACCTATGGAATATTATATAGCTCTGTGGAAATCTGACCCTGTATGACACTACGAATTTCCCTGTGTTGTTTTTTACACTATTTACATTTAATATACATTTGTTCAATAGACTGAAAGCCCTTTGAGTGCAGAGACCATTTCTTATCTGCCTCTTTATCTACTGACACAGAGCATAGTTTGCATGGTACAGAACAGACATTCAATGATTATTTGTAGTGTAATAAAGACATGCATGTTACATCAAAAGTTTTATTTCCTCCAAAATTGTTCAGTCTTATTGGGATCCTAACAGATCTGCAGTTATGACTGTCCTTTTAACAACCTTACAATTCTGAAAAGATCAGAATTTATATAAATTTTCTACTTGTGGATCACTTTCCAGAAGTAGATGTATGTGGATAACCTTCGGTGACCAGGTGATTCCTTTATCTATTCCAGGTGTGCTGTACTATAGCAATGAACATCATAAGTGCCTGCATTTCAGTGATTGGACTGTTTTTACTATTACTTGAGTTTTTCGTATTCAGTTTACATTCCAATGCTACTATTTGGCCACATGTAAGTACCAGCTTTCTGTGAGAATTTCATACGAATTTAGAATTACATTTTAAATTCTTTGGTGAGTGATCAAAGTAGTTAATGTTATGCAGGATACGGCAATGACCTTCATCATTAGTTTACTCTTTGGCATATGCACCTACTGCAATTGTAGTTCAAACAGCAGGTTACATTCCTAAAGCTAGGATTACCCAAAACTTCAGTAACAAAATGGAGTGTATTATAAATGTTAATAAGTGTACATTGAGTAAGTTAACATTAGATTCAATTCCAGCCACACCTAGTAGCTGAGATATTTGTATAATAGCATTGCTGTTTCCAGGTTCCTGCATGTGTGAGGCCAGTTTTCCCAGGCCTTAAAATATCAAGTTTATTATAGCAAGATTTCCTTGAAAGAAGGAAATGGTATACTTATGTACTTGGGGTACCCAGGGATTTATGTTCAATGTCACAGATACAGTCTGCAGACAGAATAAACCTGAGCTCTGTACATGGATGAAATTAAGAATGCATGTGTACTCGGGTCTGTATGGACATGACTGTGTGGGTATTTCTGAACCTTCTGCTTTGTGTCTGTTGGTCAGCAGGTCTATGTGAGACTGTTTAAGAGTGTTCGTGTTTGTGCCTCAGTATCTGTGTATATCTGTGTCTCCATGCATGTGGGGCTGTGGATATGTGTCTGCCTATCTATATGGGTTTGTTGGTATAGAAAGGAGAAGGAGATAGGAGGACAAGGAGATGACAGTCAGTGCTGGGCAAGTCGGGTAGGAATTGAATCTATAGGTTTCAAAGCCTTCTTTATGGAACCCTCTTCTTCTAGCCCGTCTGCCCATGGCTTGACAGAGGTCAAAATAGCTGGGCCTTTAACCAAGACCTAGAAAACAACTTTTCTGGATTGAAGATGCCTGTTTTTAAATTCCTAGCCTAAATCAGCAAGCTCTCCTTACATTAACATCCCAAGCTCTTGGTTAACTAGCTAACTCCAAAATATATGTTGATTGGCATTTTGCTGAATTTTTATTTTTTCTGCATAGTTTTGAAAAGGATTTTAGAACAAGTGAGATTATAAATTTCCTCAGGGAATGATTATTTCTCTGATTTAATTAAAGGAACAAGCTTAGAAATATTAAGCTACTTGTTCAGGGTCACAGGGCTATTCCCTTGCATAACATTCATTCTATTTGAGAATGGTCCAAATTTCAAGTTATTTCACTGCACAAAACTGAAACACAACAGAAACCAAGAAAATGGCACATCAAAGAACCATCTCTTTGCTTAGAGGATGCTAATATTTTATGACACATACCCTAAAGGATACCTTTGAGTGAAATCTTAAATAAATATAAACCTACAGATATTACTTAAAATTATAATTTCACAACAAGAATATCTCTTTTCACTGGATTGGAGTACAATTATGTCTTTTTCTTTTTCAAAGAAGTGGTAAGTAAGGTGGGGAAGTGAGGCCAGCAAGGGAAGGCTGCCAAGCAACTCCACAGAGCTGCTTTGAAGATGGAGTGTAGAGTTTTCCTGATCAAGAGTTTCCTTTTCTTTTAAATAAGTTCTTTTAAAAAATATTTATTTATTTATTTTTAGAGAGAGGGGAAGGGAGGGAGAAAGAAAGGGAGAAAAACATCAATGTGTGGTTGCCTCTCACATGGCCCTGACTGGGGACCTGGCCCCCAACCCAGGCATGTGCCCTGACTGGGAATTGAACCAGCGACCCTTTGGTTCCCAAACTCCATCCACTGAGCTACACCAGCCAAGGCCAATTACAGTCTTAACTCTTTCATTTATCCCATTCATCTCTTGAACCACCAATGTTCATAATAGCAAGAAATTCAAGATCTTCCTCTTGAGGCCTCTTTCCTGTAGACCCTATCAAGTTTTTCAGGAACACTGGGAACCAAAGATTCAATAATAACTCCAAATTTCTAGTTGATAGAACCCTGGAGCAGTCTATGTCTATGCCCATAATTCCCATTGCCATGGCTTCAGTTACTCTTAAATGATATCAGTAGTGAAAACTGATCTGTATAGCCCAGACTTGGGTTTCTAATATTACAGATTCTATGTTCTTGTTCCCAATCCAAGTATCCTGCAAGGATATGAGTCTATTGGTGCAGTCCCAGGAGGAAACCACCTATCCAAGGACACATAAGCCTTTGTTTTGAATCTAAATCAAAACCCAAACTTTCTCTTCCTTCACTATGAATTCCTCTTTGGGCTTTTTCTCAACAACAAACCTAATTTGGAACATCTCTCTATTAAATAAGTTCTATCACACTGAATCTCAAGACTGTCCCAATTTCATCTTCTCCAAAGGTTTGTGGACTCAGAGAAAATTTGCTGACCTTATCCAGAAGAACAAACAAGAAAACACAGTCAATGACATTCATTATCCACTTGGCAGAGATGTATCAGTTTCTAATTATTCTCAATTATTATCAGTTATCATTATTATCAACAAAAATATATATAAATAACCTTAATTGTTGAGGGTGAGGACTATATTGAGTTTTTCTTTTCTGTTTTTCATCTTCCTGAAATTTAATATACCTTTATTTTTAAAGCGTTAACATATTAAGATCTATAAGGAATGTATATATCTTTTTGGAAACAGGAAAGTGGTCACCTCCTTTCCCAATATTTGTTTCTATTCAACGTTTTGGAGTTGCTTGTCACATGTACAGTGACTCGTTGGGCATGCAAAATGAAACATATAGGATAACAAAGATGTGGTGAGTATCTCATTTCTCCATTGGTGAATCAGGAGATATTGGATCCTATTATGAACTGTTTGAAGAACTAAGATTTTGATAAGAATTAAGTGTAAATAATGTTGTCTCTAAGCTATGATTATAGGTAGCCAAAAACACTTTACACTAACTATTTATTGTACAGTATATGGGTTTCTATTCTATACAACTGAAGGTAAAAAATTTCCCCTAGACAAAGGTGGTTTTTATTATTGGATATTTTTATGTTTATACCTCATGAGAGAATAAGATGGGAGGTATGTGATTTTCTGGCCCAGATCTGTTTAATTCAATAGATATTCCCTTGAAAATAAAAAAAAACTGTGGATGTTGTTAATAGGGATGGAAATATTGGAATGCTAAAGTCTCAGACCTTTAATTCTCAAAATATGAGAGAACAAGTTGAATGTCAAAGTGTAGGACATTTAGTGTCTTCAGAAACCAAGATTTTGGAGTAACTGAGAAGTTGGAAAAAGATGGTAAAAATCATTTTCAACAAAGCTTTTTTCCCTTCTTCCACACCTACTAATTCATATCTAAAGGAACTTTATCTCCAATTGACCTCAACATCACTGAATCAGAGAACTTTGGTGAAAGATTCATTGCCCTTTTCTCCCCAGTACCCACACAACAGGCCTAGACTTAAGAGTCAATGCAATCATAAGAACAACTTAGAAGGAGTACAAAGTTAACATGAAGGAGAGAGTTATATGTCCATATATCCCAGAACAGAAATGTAGGGAGATTTAGGAAATAACAACAAAAAATAAGAATGACCTGGGAGTCTTAGAGCAGAAGAAGAAAAAGGAGAGTTGAGAAAAAAGAGAAAAGGAGATGCTGACAGATCCTGTTCTCAAATATTCCTGGTTCTAGGACTTCATGTGTACTTAGATGAAGTCATGGACATCACAATAATATTTTCCTCCAAGTACCTGTTAGGAATAGGCATTGAAACTCATTCATACTAGAGTAAAAATTACTGAGATGAAGTCAACTATTGCCCTGATAGAATAAAAATAAGAGCAAAATGACTAAATAATGTAAAGAAATGGAAGAAACCCAAGGAAACTTTGGGTCCAAGCTATGAGGTAAGGCTAAAATGATATGGGTAAATCCCAGCATTTAAAACCCAAGAAGAAAAACAAACTAAGCAAACAACCAGAACAGGAACAGAGTCATAGGTATGGAGATCATTTGGAGGGTAATCAGCTGGGAGGGGAAAAGGGGAGAACGGGGTGGGGGGGAATGTGCAGGGATTAAAAAGTGTACTTGGTAGGAACAAAATAGGGGGATGTTAAGAATAGCAGAGGAAGTGAATAAGCTAAAGAATTTATATGCACAACCCATGAACATGGACTGAGGAGGGGATTGCTGGAGGGAAGGGGGTGCTGGGCGGACAAGGGCAAAGGGGGGAAAAGTGGGGCAACTCTAATAACATAATCAATAAAATATACTAACCCCCCCAAGACTATTGGTTTTATTCCTAGCAAAATTGTCATTGTGTGGATTATTGGAAGATAGAAATTATAAGCACCATAATATGGGAAAACTTCTTTAAATGATGTGTTTCTTAAGGTCTCAAAAACTAGCAATGGAGAGAAAAAAGCTTACAGAAAAATTAATTCCCTCTCTATTCTTAATTTTGTCAGGTTAATTCAAAAAAGAGATTATTTAAGCAAAGCAATCTACATATTAAGATGGTAAACTAAACAAAACATAGTTATGGAGTGTTAAGTATTGTAAATTAATGAGGCTGGAGCATGGTTTTTGCAGGGGTGATTGGTGGAAAATAGGGGTCAAGGAGCTAGATGGGGGTAAATTACTACGGAAATGAATGTCATGCTGTAATACCAGGCTCTCATGCTGTGTTGCTTATCTAAACTTTAACTGTGAGAGATGGAGAAAAGGAGGACATACATATGCTTAGATTATATCAAAAGAATTGTCAGATTTTTCCCATTTATAAGTGCTTCTGAACTTCCCTTTTAGGGTGTTCAGGTGATGATAGTGCCCCTAAATGGAAAAAAATGACTAGGAAATGATTTTGTGTGTGAAATGATGGGTTCAGTTTGGGATATACTTAATTTAAGGTGCTTTGAGATAATCTGAGTAGAAACCTCTTGTAAGAAATTTGGAATATGAGCCTAGAGCTGGAGAGGTTTATGATAAAAATTCAGCATTAGGATTGTTGTAAATTTATAAGTGTTGGACTAAGCTGTAGGTATTAATGGTATTGCCCATGGGGAAACTATAGAGCTATAGCTGGAAAAGTCAAGGACAGAATGACAACCTTAGGAGATTATGGTCCAAGTAAAAAGCCAGGTTCAAAGGTCAAATTTGTGATTAGAAAATGATAGCCAAGCAGTAAAATGGGGAGCTGAAGTTCCATCTAAAGGCATTGGAATTCAGCACTTAAAAATGAAACAGTTTTAACCAAAAGGAAACAAACACACGTATGCATCTAATTCTTTTTTTAATCCTCACCCAAGGATATGTTTATTGATTTTAGAGAGAAGAAGGTGGGGGAAAGAAAGGGAGAGAGGGGGAGAGGGAGGGAGATGGAGACAAGGAGAGAGAGTGACACAGAGAGAGAGAGAGAGATCATTGTGAGGGAAACATTGACTGGTTGCCTCCTGCACACACCAGGAATTGAACCCACAACCTTTCAGTATATAATGTGATGTTCCAATCAACTGAGCTACCCAGGTAGGGCAACACACATCTAATTCTAAATTCTTCTCTGAATAAAGTGAAAAAAGAAAAAATGTTAATTAAATATATGTGTTTTCTTATATAGAAAGATAGAATTTAACTTAGGTATCATCTCCATACTAAATAATAATGCAATTTAGTTTAAGTAGAAAACTATGCATTCTTATATGATCAATATGTGATTTGGGATCTATATATTCATATAGCATTGTCATTGACTTTCAACCCAAGGAAACAAAAAGGAGGGAAGGAAGGAAGGAAGGAAGGAAGGAAGGAAGGAAGGAAGGAAGGAAGGAAGGAAGGAAGGAAGGAAGGAGAGAGGAAGGGGAAGGAAGGGAGGAAACTATAAACATTAAAAGAGCATGGTTTAATTTTAAAATCTTAATGATGAAGACATTCCTATTAGCATTCTTTCCAAAATTCTACCCAAAATCCTATAGTTTTTTATTTTGGAATGTATTAATGATCAATTTACTAACACTCAACTTATCTCAGGTGCATGGAAGAATGGGATCCTTTTCCTACATATTAAAGAACCATCATGACCTCAGTCAAGGAGGAAAGTTTAGTGGCGAATGAAGAACTTCACCTTGTTCAAGAACCTTGTATGAAAATGCGTATTAATTAAGTCCATCTCAGTATTTCTTTTCCCCAATTTCATTAATAAAATTGTAAGTGGATAAATATAATTATTTTTTTCTGCCTGGGGAGGTGAGCATTAATTTTTCTCAAGTTAAATCTGGTCAGCCTAAGTCAAAGGATCCTTCCATAGAAGAGAAATTCTAAGATTGGGTACATATTTCTGGAGTGGGATTTAGATTTAATGTGGATAGTGTGACATATACTAAATGCTAACTCAAGGAAATCATGAAATTTAGTGCAAATTATAAACAGTCCCATTGCCCGTGAAGGCCTCTCAACAGATTAGCTCTAAACACAATTTCTAATATTTCTTTCTTACTACATATTATTAAATTTTACATAGCTTTCCTATAGTGAAGAAGGTATATTTAATATCCCTATGTTATTGAGACTACATGAATGAATGTCTCCTGGATTTTTGTTTCTCCAGAAAGTTCATTTCCCAAAATATTACATCCTTTTGCCTACAATCTTACTCTATGGTTTTTCACATTGTGAATTTTGAAAAGTTTAGGTACATTATCTTGTTAAAAGTTCTTTACTATGTTTGTACAGACTCTCCTCTGCTTTTAAAAATTGTTCTTTGAGCTCCATATCCAACTCCCACTTCCCTCCCTCCATGAGTAATTATTCCATTATATATAATATGCATATTTTAAGTATCTCCAAAATATGCATGACATTGTATTGTAGGCATGTGTTTGTAATTTATGTAAATACAAACACAGGCACATATACGTTTTTCTGCTCAGCAATAAATTTTCAAACAAAAATATATTAATACTGACTTTTACATTTACTTATGCTTATCTGGTAACCTTTATAAATGCTTTTTATTGCCTCATGTGGAGTTGACTTCATGTCTCATGTTTTTCCTTTCAGCCTGAAGGACACACAGGGAGAAACTGATGTTGGGCCAGGAGCTAAATCTGGCCTCTGATCACCCAGCTGGCAGGTCTGCTAGCAACAAAATTCTCTGTTTTTATGTGCCTGGCAAAATCTAATTTCTCCTTCATTTCTAAAGGTTAATTTTACTGGATATAGAAATCATTTTTATATTCCTTTTTCATTACTTTAAAGATATCATTTCACACCTTCTGACCTCCATGGTTTATGATTAATCAGCTGTTAATCTTACTGAGGATCCCTTGCACATAATTTGCTTTTCTCTTGCTACTTTAAAGATTTTTTCCTTGTAGGTGGCTTTCCATATTTTGACTTCGATGTGTCTAGGTGTGGATCCCTTTGAGTTTATTTTCCTTGGAATTTGTTGAGCTTCTTTGATTAATATTTGCATCAAATTTGGGAAATTTTGGCTATTATCTTTTCAAGTATTCCTTATGACCCTTTCTTTCTCCTCTCCACTAGAGTCAGTTTCTCATTATGACTCTAATGTTACGCTGGATGATACCCATGGGTCACTGAGATTCTGTTCATTTTTTTCATTCCCTTTTGGTTCTCTTCATCAAACTATACAATCAAAATCAACCTAACTTAAAGTTTTGTAATTCTTCTTCCAACAGCTCAAATATGCTGTTGAGCCCCTCTAGTGAATTTTTTTATTAGTTATTGTACTTTTCAACTCAATAGAGTTTCTATTTGGTTCTATTTTTATAACTTCAGTCTCTTTATTGATACTTACTTTTTAGTGAGATGTTGTTCTCATGCTTTTTTTTATTCTTTGGATATAGTTTCTTTAGCTTTTTTAATATATCTACAATAACTTATTTAAAGTCAATGTCTATTAGATTTATCATCTGAGTTTCCTTTGGGGCATTTTTCATTAATGCCCTTTTTTCCTATGCATATTATCCTGTTTCTTTGCATGTCTTATAATTTTTTTGATGAAAACTGGATGTTCTAAATAATATAATTAGAAAATATAATAGAATTTGGAAATAGATTCTCTGAGTTTTTATTAGAGTCCTAGTATTTCCTGTTGCTGTTTGTTTAGTGGTTTTCCTGGACTAATCTGAAAGTCTAAATTCTTTGTCATGTGCAGTCACTGAAGTTTCTGCCTGATTACCTTAGTGTTAAGGTAATAATTGGGATGAGATGTACTTAAGTGTCTTGAACCTACAAGCTTTCCACCCCTTGTTTAAGGGCTCTATAGGTATGTCAGGGTATGCCTTTGACATTTGGGAAGTTTAAAACTCTGCCTTACTTCTCCTGCTCCCATAGAGCCTTAAGGGCAGCCAGAGGTTAATTTCTCCTCAGGTCTTTCCTTGGCCTGTGCACCTGTGTGAGACCTACTAGATTTTAAGGAACATGTCAGAGCTTTACAAAACTCTAAAGGACATATCATTCCCTAGATTTCCACTTTTCAAAAAATATATATATTTTATTGATTATGCCATTACAGTTGTCCTATTTCTACCCTTCACTCCCCTCCACCCTGCACAGCTCCTCCCACCCACATCCCCCACCCCCCACCATCATAGTTCATGTCCATGTGTCTTATATATATGTTCTTTGGTTTCTACTTTTCCCATACTATTCTTACCCTCCCTCTGTCTATTTTCTACCTACCATCTATGCTACTTACTCTCTGTACTTTCCCCCTATCTCCCCCTCCAACTACCCTGTTGATAACCCCCCATGTGATCTCCATTTCTGTGGTTCTGTTCCTGTTATAGTTGTTTGCTTAATTTCTTTTTCTTTTTGTTTTAGGTGTGTTGTTAATAATTGTGAGTTTGCTGTCATTTTACCATACATGTTTTTAATCTTCTTTTTCTTAGATAAGTCCCTTTAACATTTCATACAATAAGGGCTTGGTGATGATGAACTCCTTTAACTTGACCTTATCTGGGAAGCACTTTATCTGCCCTTCCATTCTAAATGAAAGCTTTGCTGGATAGAGCAATCTTGAATGTAGGTGCCTGCCTTTCATGACTTGGAATACTTCTTTCCAGCCCCTTCTTGCCTGTAAGGTCTCTTTTGAGAAATCAGCTGACAGTCTGATGGGATCTCCTCTGTAGGTAACTGCCTCCTTTTCTCTTGCTGCTTCTAGGATTCTCTGCTTAATTTTTATCTTGGCTAATGTAATTATGATGTGCCTTGGTGTGTTCCTCCTTGGGTCCAGCTTCCTTGGGACTCTCTGAGCTTCCTGGACTTCTTGGAAGTCTATTTCCATTGCCAGCTTGGGGAAGTTCTCCTTTATTATTTGTTCAAATAAGTTTTCAATTTGCTGCTCTTCTACTTCTCCTTCTGGTACCCCTATAATTCAGATGTTGGAATGTTCAAAGATTTCCTGGAGGTTTCTAAGCCTATCCTCATTTTTTTTGAATTCTTGTTTCTTCATTCTTTTCGATTGGATGTTTCTTTCTTCCTTCTGGTTTGCACCATTGACTTGAGTCCCAGTTTCCTTCCCATCACTATTGATTCCCTGTACATTTTCCATTATTTCACTTAATTCATTTTTTCATCTAATTTGTGATCAAATTCAATGAATTCTGTGAGCATCCTGATCACCAGTGCTTTGAACTGTGCATCTGATAGGTTGGCTACCTCTTAGTCACTTGTATTTTTCCTGGAGCTTTGATTTGTTCTTTTGTTTGGGACTTTTTTTTTTGTCTTGATGTGCCTGTTATGTAGTGAGGGGCGGAGCCTTAGGTGTTCACTAGGGCAGGGTAACCCGAGTCGCTGGGTTGTGATGCTATATGTGGGGCAGGGATCTGAGAGGGGACAATGGCTCTTGCTCAGCTCTCTGCTGGTTTGCAGTCTCTTTTCTCGCTTCCCACAAGCAAATTGGGCTGGGTGGGTGGGTGGGTTTGTGTACATTCTAGAACCCTGTGGGTCTCTCCAATGAACTTTTTTTGAGGCTGGGAGTTCCTGCTCCCCCTTTGTTTCACCTGGTTTATCTGCGTGAGAATGTGGGACCACCCAGTCCACCAGCTGCTGCCTTGCTGGCCAGCTGCAGCCTTGCATGCCCCATTCCACAATCTGCCACCTCGCTGGGTCTGCCAGCCACCACCTTGTGTGCCCCGGTCCGCTAGCTGCCACCTTGAGGAAAGTCCTCTCTGTCCACACTGCCTGACTCCACCCCTCCTACCTGTCTGGATTAATATGTCTTCTTTAACTCCTTGGTTGTCAGACTTCTATACAGTTCAATTTTCTGTCAGTTCTGGTTGTTTTTTTGTTTTTAAATTGTTGTTGTCCTTCTTTTGGTTGTGGGAGGAGGCACAGTGTGTCTACCTATGCCTCCATCTTGGCAGGAAGTTCCCTAGATTTTCACTTTAAGTTTTTTGTTCAGCCTCTTTTCTGCTGGTGTTGCTACTGTTATTGCTACCTTAGGTAGCTGGCAGCTACAGTTCTTAAAAACCCACCTGTCAGATTCCACAAACACCCTGTAATAGGACTCTTCTCATTGAGTGAGCACTGAGTCAAGTCACATAAAGATAAGCTCTATGCATAAAACTTTTCCAAAGAACTGCCATACTGGTCAAATAGTGACAATTCTCTGGAGGAGGGTTTTGGGGGGAGTTCTAAATCTCTTCTGGCACTTCTAGCAGCTGCTAAGCTGCTGGTTTTCACAGTTACCGTCATTCTGAGGCTGTGGTTTTCAAGGCTACCAAATGATGGAAGGGGGGTTGTGGAAATACGGCAAATTAAATGCCACAAATCTTGTTGCCAAAAATCAGTCATTTTTATTGAAGAAACATTTCTCAGATTGTTTCAAGTCTTTGGTTAAGTTCCAGAATTCTGAGAAGTTGCCTTTGACATTTTTTTCCCAATGTCCTCATTACTTTTCATGGAGGAGCAGATTTTTGGAAGTCTTTATAGTACCATTCCAGAATGCCTTTGCTTTTTGTCTTTCTTACACAAACTGTTTTTGGAGAATCAAATAATTCATTGAGGGAATTATTTTTTCAGAAGAATGCCAGACAATAAATTAAGAAAAAATAATAGGTTTAAGAAAACCATAATTGTGGAATCTCCAGTGGCATAGATCTAAGTAAAGAACATCAGTGTATTCTAAAATTCTTTGGGAAAGAAGTTCCTGAGAAAATGTGTGATGATAGATAAAGACAAAACCTAAACGCACAGTTCAATTTTAATATCACTAGAACAGGCAGACCAGTCATTGGGTGCCTCCCAGTGTGATGCAAAAGACAGTAGACAGTTCCAACCATGGAGCATTTTGCCAGAAAAATTTGAATTGAAATATAATGAAGCCTCTGTATACGACCACTAGATTACAGGAAATATGGAGACTAAAGAAACAAGTTAAATGATACCACACAGAAGCAATTAGTAAATTCAGAATGTGGGGAATTAAAGGGACAAATGACCTACCCAGTCTTCTCACTAAATACATGGCATTTTAAAGGGAGAAAAACTGAAAGTTTTTTTAAAAACTTAACACATAAAGCAACCAAACACAGTAAGAAGATCATCTTTAGATAGTGACTGAAACACACCAATTACAAAAAGGCATTTATGAGGCAATCAGAAACTTGAATATGGATATGGTTATTAGATGAGATCAAGAAAATGTTAATTTTATTACATTTAAAAATGATATTTAAAAAATAACTCTCCTCTTACCTGCTAGAACACAAACTCAACTAAAATACTTAATGTCATCTGGCCCAGTAAAAACAAAACAAAGAGAAGGATAATTGATGAAACAAGGTTGCAAAGCATAACTGCTGAGGCTAAGTAATGTCCACATGGGACCTATCATATATTTTTCTGCTGCTGGAAACTTTTCATAATAAAAAGTTAAACATACTTTCAATAGTATCTCATCTCACAGGTAAAGTCAAAGTCCTGAAAAGACCCTGTATGATTCGCCTTCCTGTCCTCACTCCCTGCTCCACCACACCCTCCTCCCTCAGCACCTTCAGGCACTGCTCTGCAGCTCCCCCTCTCAGGCAGCCACAAAGTGCTCTCCTTCCCTGTCTCTGGGCCTTTGATCAGCTGCCCTCTTTCCAGGGAGGACTTTCTGACTGTCCTCACATTTCCATCCACACACATGCCTTTTCCCCCTTCTGTACTTAATTTTTCTCCTTGTATTACTCTTCACATACTATAAATTTCCCTTACAGAGCTTGTTTATTATTCACTTCCCCTTCTTAATATAAACCCCCAGGAGGGTAGGGTTTTTAACCTGTTTGCTTCACTGCTGTATCCCCAGCCTTGAGAAAATGCCTGGCACACACTGGCACTCAGTGAAGATTTATTGAAGTAGTTAACCGGCAAAGCAAAGCAAAGGAGCTCAACAGGCGTTAGTCCCATCTACTGCCCATAATTAGCCATGTGGTGCAAATAATCCAGCCACTCAGATCAGATTTTGTTCCCACCATGTGTTCAGATAGTTGGTAAACAGTGAGTATAAAAAGTAAGCTGTCAGTTTCAGCATGAAGGATGCGTATCCGCCTGATTGCAGCAATAGAATGTGTAAAACAACTTTAGTCCCCAGAGTTCTGTGACATGAGCCTGTGGAGTACCTGAGCCGGTATGATTTCCACTCTATAAAAGCATACACTATGGACCAAAGAAATTGTAGAACATTGTTGGTTGTCAGGGGGCACAGAGAGCCAGGAAAGGCGTATCTCTGTCAGCCCCACTACTCTACACTCCTCCTGGGAGCCTGAAGGCTCAGTGTATCTTCCTGGGGTCCCACTGCATGGAAGGTGTCCCACTGCGCAGAATGCGTCCTCCTCGCGCAGGCACCTGCAGCAGCCACGCTCTTGGCCACAACTGTTGCGTTGGAACCGCGTGAGCGGAAGTGAGGGGCACCACCACCGAGGAAGCAGCCCCACCTGGATACCCGGACTGCGAGGCCCCGAACCGAGGGCACCAGCTACAACATCACGCCCCCTGTGGGCCTACATGTGAATGCAGGGAGCTTTTCCCTGGTTGTCACCGGTGCTGGGAATAAAACTACACTGGAAGGCAGGTGTTTCCAACGACCCTCTCCTCCCAGTGCCTACAGTTGGGAAGAACACCAACTAATACATTGTGCTACTTTTTGCTTATTCCTTTCAATACCCTTTCTTCCACTGTGTGTTTTCGATGACTGGCCCATTTTACACACAGGGCACCCTCTCAGATAAAGGTAAGTTGGTTAATTTACAGGAGAAGAAGGTAAGAATATAGTGATTTGGGGATTGATCCCAGGGTCATGGAGCAAGTAGTGGCAATATTGAGTGAGTCCTGCCTTCCACCTTTTGACCATATTTCTATATTCTTTGTGGTTTAGAAGATATGCATTAGATTTCACAATAGAGAATATATAAACAGAAAATCATATTTTTTGTAAAAATTTTTTTAATTTGTTTTTTTTTATTTAAGCATAGACGGCATACAATCCTATATTGGTTATATTAGTTTTGGATGTGCAATATAGTGACTTGACATTTTTATACCTCAAAATGTCATCACTCCACTAATTCTAGTAATTATCTGTCACTGTGTAAACTTACCACAATATTATTGACAAGAAACACATATTCTTGATGGTTGATTTCCAAGAATGATGAGTTGAGAGTTTCTCTGATTGTGTATTCCCTTTCTCACCTGAGTTTGTGAGCATTGCTTGGTAGAATCTTTAATGGTGATTAAATAAGTAAATGCTGCTGCTGCCCACCTGGAACAGGCCAGTGAAAGTGCCCTGTGTGAGAAGTGGCTCTTCTGGGAATGTTTTCCTGCCATTCAGACGGCTTGTCCGTAAGACATTCAATTTGACCCTCAATATTGAAACCAGAATTTGTTTGTTTTCTCTGCCCAAGTCTTCTTAGTACATGCCATATGTCCCACAAAAGCCTATTCTCTCTCTCTCTCTCTCTCTCTCTCTCTCTCTCTCTCTCTCTCGGATTCACCTGCTCTGGAGAATGACTGTATTTGTCTTTGTGCTAACCTTCAGAACTGACCAAAATTAATTCAAGAAATGCTTTAAGGGTGGCCTTCCAAGCATATGTTATGAAACTTGCATAAATAATTCTATCCATTTACACATAATGTGGTAACAGACCAAGAGAGAGAAGTTTAATTTTATTTGCCAGATTGATTGAGCAAGGACTTGTCAGATGCAAACAATTTACAAATATGTTGCTAGAACCAGACACTGTGACACTGTGTGAGGTTTTACAGCAGCAAAGATGTATATGGGAAGGTGCTTAAAAACATGAGCGTAATATCACACGGGAGCAGAAATGTCAGTGTTCAAGAATAGATGGGATGCTAAGAAAGTGGAGATTGAATCATACCAGCACTAATGATGAGCCACACAAACGAATGTGCACTGAACCCAAAAGAAGGCAACAAGGAGCCATTGAAAAGTTTCAAACAAGTGATTTCTGCATTTGATTCCCAGTGTAGAAATGTCTCTGTGGTCATGGTATAGCTTCTGAATTTAAGGGGTTTATGTTCCTCCCCTGTGGTCCCTGGACTATTGTTCTGTATTTTTCTACTTTTTAGAAAGGTATAGTTAGGGTTTTTTCCCCATTTTTGAGTTAGACAATGGGAGTCACAAAGCTGCTTCAGTTGTACTGGGCTCAGGAGAAGCACCTTGCTGGAGCTTTAGGGCAGGTGCAGGCAGACAAAGCTCAGTCCCCTCAGCCTGATGGAGCCATAAAGATGAAGCAGCCACTATGGTATCTGACACGCAGTCTCCCGACACCTTTCTGTGAGCGAGAGCACACTAGATTGCTGCTGCTGGAACCTATGAAGGAATTCATGATAGCCTATACTAAACTCACGGGAGCAATGCAAAAGAATGGCAATAAATAATCAATGAGCTTATTTCTAACAAAATACAGAAAAGAGGCCCCAAAGAAGCCTCCAAAACTGTAGTGGGAAAATGGACTCTGATAATCAAGTGACTAGAGAAAGGTTGAAGGGAAATAGGAGAGATTTGAACTTAAACCTCTATTACTCATTCCATAATATTATGCTCTATTTTCTCTGTTTCCTATGTCACTGATACATCCATTTGTTAACTGATCTTTGAGAATTGGTGGTTGATGTGAATTATAAAAGAAATTCATTTAAGTAAAGATTTTGAAACTAAGAATTTAAACATCAGAGTTGGCTGTTGATAAAAAGTTGACAAATAAATGTAAACCAGGGGAGAATTATGATCCATAAGATTTTGCGGAATCAAAAAAGTGAATTTTCAAAGCCATAGGAGAATAGTTATAATAAAGACAAAGCAAGAATAAAAAATGTTTTGGTTGCAAGTAACAGGGAACAACTCATACTAGCATAATCAAAACAAAGGAAAATGTATTTTAAAAATATGGATATGTCTCCTTGAACCCAAGAGCAGGAAAGCATATCAGTTTCAGAAAAGGATCAGAATTAGAAAATTGAAAGTCATCCGTTTTCTTGCTCTATTTCTCATCTCTGGTTTTTCTGTATGTTTTCTCAGCCGTACGATAGAATATGATGATGCTGTTTGTTTCAAGAGTTCATATCTTTTTATCGAGACAAGCCCAGACTAAGACTATGTCTTAGTTCTAAATATACAATTCCTGGGAAAGAGATGCTGATGGTTCCAACTTGAGACCAGTTTTCTGCTTCTCTTCCAATTAAGTAAAATCAGGAAGTAGTTCCCACAGATACTAAGCATGAACTGAGTGAAGGGACACATACCCAAAAGGGTGTCCACAATAATGACTGGTGAGCAATCATGCATGACTGCCATATTTTTTGAACATCTCTTTTTTTATTGGTTGCTAAGTTGTGAACGTTTCCTTTCTGAAAGTGGAATCCAAAGAATTATATCCCCAGCTTCTCCAGCCGTCAGGGTGCAGGCATTTGATCTAGGTTCTACCAATCACATACCCCTGTACTAGAATTTTATTTGGAAGGTAACAAAAGAGACCCTATACTGAGCATCATTCTGTTTGCACAGATGATTGCCCAGGGAGGCAGGGAAGGTTTGACCATCTACATCTGAGTTCTGAGGTGGGAAGAAACCAGAACACCTTCTCCTCAGCCTCGATAGGTGGTTGTCTCCTAGATAAGTGGTTGCCTCTGGGCTTTGTTCTATAACCTTAACCTTCCCAATGATTCTGTGCACTCACTAATATCCTATTTTGCTTAAAACAGCCAGATTAAATTCTGTTGTTTGCATCTGAGAGGGATAAGGACTCATACAGTGTACCTAAAGTTAATAAAAGATAAAATTTAATAGGACAGTTAGAATTTTAAGAGATCATTAATTATATCCAAGAGAATATATCAATGGATTGATTATAGATTCATATTTCAGATCATTATTTCATTGTGAAAAATTAGAGAAAGCAAGAATAAATTTCTCTTTGACCTTTAAGTGCCTTATCTGAGAAAATTATGTTTATTTTCTATATTTTCTTTTAGGAATGGATTCTATTTACTCTCTTTAATATCTATTCTCTATTTTGGATAAGATGCCATCACCCCGCATTGTGTTAAGAAAAGAAACCAGAATGTTGGGGGTAAGGACCAAGTGCTACTTGAGTCGATAAATGACCTTAATGTTGCAAGTTACAAATATTTGGGGTTTTTTAAAGGAGGTATTGACTTCTTTACCTCAACTACCCAATGGAAGAGAATTGATGGACTGAGTTCCAGCAATCCTACCTCTATGATTTCCTTTTGTCTATATATGTCTATGAAGAATTTGAAGTAAATCTGAGACTGTGGGTCCAAAAGAAAATGATGAGGTCAGGGGTTACAGTAAAGAGATACTCTAAATCACAGGGCTTTGTAGACATTGATCAACTCACAGCATTGTGCTCTAGGGGAAGGTGATATTCTGGACTACTATTCCTACTCCTTCACCCTAACCAAAGTAAGCATGCTGTACCTTTCCCCATCATAATCCTAGTTAGAGAGGCCATAAGTCAGATTTAAAAACCAAGACTGTAAGATAAATCATGGTTCAGAAAAGTACCTGAGATCACTGGGGTCAGAATCTTAGGATTCCACAGATCTGGTTATGAGTGGGTCCTCCACCTCATGATGCTGAAGGTCAAAATTACTGTCAAAAGAAAAACAGTGTCCCATTATCTGGTTGAGGGGGATGGTGATGGTAGAAAGGTATCACAGAAAACAAATGGAACTGAAGCTAGTATATATAAGACCAGACAGACAAAAGGAAGCAGAGGCAGAAGGGCCTGCAGAGACTGCAGTTCTTCTCAGAAGCAGAGGGTGCCAGGTGTGTGTCCTTCTGTCCTGGCCTCTAAACAAACCCATAAACATTCACTTACCCAAGTGCAAGCACACCTCTAAAAGTTGCTAAAAAAACACCCTCATGAATAATCCCTGTATGAGCTACATATAGAAATTCCAAGTGTTTTTGTGGCTACTACCTTCCTCCATCACCTTGGCTTCTCCCCAGTTTTTGATCATTTCTAGGGCTGAACAAAGTAGTAGCAGAAAACCCTTTGATCCAGAAACGTGGAAGCTATACTCCCCCTATGCACTCTCTGCCACCCACTTTGTAACTCTCTTAAAATTAGATATGTCTGGGTCATTGATTATGACATTCCTGTCTTACAGGCTGCCCAAGTAATGATTGGTCTGTTCCACAGTGCTCTGGGGTATATATGGATGCGTTTATACAAAAGAGAAAGTGAACCATTTTTAATCTATCTGCCTGTAGTTTTGCTATCAGGATACCCATTTTGGGCATCCTTGTTTGTGAGTAAATAAATTCATTCACTTATTCAATTTGTTTAGTGCTTGCTTCTGTGGCTAGACAATGTGCTAGAGATACTATCAGTGAAAACATACAGCCTCTCATGTCAAGGAATTCTTATATCCATTGAAGATATTTCAAATGGATATAAGAAATATGTTCTCATATCCTTATATTGAATATCATTTTGCATTGAAAAATCAAAAGGTTATTTTATTTTTGGGAAAATTATAAATAACTCATTTAGTTTACTATTAGATATACCTTCTCAGCAAATACTCGGGAAATCTTGTCAAGTGAACGAAATACAATCTATAAATCATTTTCAAATGTAATAAAATTGTTATGGAGTCTAAATTTAGCAGTTAATGAAGTTGACATGATGTTACATTTTACAGACCTTTCATTAAACTTATTAATATTTTTTTAATGTTACTAAAGTTGTGAGAAGAATCTCTTGGGTGACAATGAAAAGATGCTTATGTGCAACTCTTTTTGTTCACAGTATGTCATGTCAGGAATTTTTGCAATAGAAGCAGAGAAGAAGCGTTCCCCAAAGTTGGTAAGTCAGAATAATTGAAGCAATTTCAAAGATAAAAATATAATTTGTCAAAAGCAAGGATATTAGTAAGGAGGAGATTTCATTGCCTCTAAAATAGTAAAAATCTGTCCAAAATACTTAAATGTAAAATGTTGCTATATATTATTTTATTTTAAAAATCAATTACTCCAACAAAATTCTTTGCTAATTTCAAAAAACATTAAAATAATACAGGATGCATGAAGGAAACCAGAAAATCCAGAGTGGATATTTAAATAGGACATATCATTCATTTCAAATTAAGATGTCAAATGTGATAGAAAACCTGTATGTGTGAGTACTTTGAACCAGCAGGAGAGAAAAATGTGTGAGTAGAATAATAATAAGTTAAGATTTATTTAATGGTTTCTATATACCAGAAGTCCTACTCAGTTTTTTTCATATTATCTCATAACCAAGCCCATCAGTGTGGGCAATATTATATACCCATTTTATAAATAAGAAAATTGAAATACCATGAGCATAAGCAACTAGACCTAGATTTAGATCTAGATTATAAATAATGTAGTTCAACTTTGAACCCAGGCAGCTTAGCTTCAGAATCCAACACTTAACCATTGCTTAGGAACAAATGCTTAGGCCGGGAAGGCTGGGGAGAAAAATTAAAAGAGGGTCCTGATTGAGTACAAGATAATATGCAAATAGTCTATAAACCCAGCAAAACAAAGTAAAGTAACACATGCTATTTATTGAGATTTATCCATTTATTTATACTTTATGTCTTTTCATCTCTTCCAGCATTTCAGTCTGGGATTACTTATCCTCCTGTTGAGAAACTTCCCTTAGTATTTTTTTAGCACAAACATTCTGAGCAAAAATTCTCTCAGCTTTTGATAGTCTGAAAACAACCTTATTTTATCATTTTTTTCTTTAATGCATAGAATTCTAGGTTGGCACTTTTTTTTCTTTCAGCACTTTCAAAATGTCATTCTGTTGTGTTCAGGCTTCCAACTTTAACACTGTGAAGTTTCTCTTAGTGTTGGTGTGTTTCTTTTAGTATGATATGTCTTTCTTCCTCATACTACTTAACAATTCTCCCTTTACCTTTAGTTTTTAATAGACTTACTATGATGCACCTAGATGTGGTATGTTTTTTATTGATCTTATTTGATATTAGGCAAGTATACATATCTAAGAAGGGTTGAATATCTGGATTAATTTTTTATCACCTTTGGAAAAGTATTTGCTGTTTTCTCCTCAAACATTGCTTTTGACAGATTGTCTCTTCTCTACTTCCAGAACTCCTTAAAATTGAATGCATATTAAATATTTTCACTATGTCCCACATGTTTCTCATACTTTTCTCTTTTTCTTTAATTTTTTTCTCTCTTTACTTTCATATCATCATTTTCTATTGCTCTGCCCTCCAGGTCACTAATGCTATTTGCTGTTGTGTCTGTATGCAGTTATGGAGTTCTCCATTTCAATTATTATATTTGTCTAGTTCTAGAACTTCCATTTGATTATAATTCTTCTATGAAATTCTCTATCTGTTCATCTCTCTGCTTATTTTTTTCCTATTTTCTTTAATATATTAATAATAGTTATTTTGAAGTCCTTATCAATTTTAAGTCCCATAACTGTGTTACTTATGAGACTATTTCTGTTGACTTTTCCTAGAATTTTTGAAAACATGATCATGTCCTTTAACTTGTTAGTAAGCTTTGATGGAGTGTCAGAAGCAGTGTATAGATAAAATTATAGTCACGTCAGCTGACACTCAGTTCTTCCATAAGGGTTCACCCATTCCTTTCCTAGGCTGACAAACGGGTAGTGAAGCTGGGTGGCAATTTGGATAGAGTCCACATACCTCTCATTCATCTTTTACTTGCACTATACGGCCAGGGTTTGCAATTGAGAATCTGACATGTTTACAAGAAACCTCCCCGGGCAGTCCTGATTCATGTTCCCTCAGCACAATTACGTGGCCAAAAACTCTGCTCTGCTTTTCAGCAGAGCACTTTCTTCTTAATTAGCCTATTGACCAGCCTAGCTTCAAAATATGATTAGCATCTGAAGAGAAAATTAGTCATAGAGCTGGCTAATGTCGTTGACCTTCCTTTTCCTCAGAAGCCTGTCTTCTCAGGTTTGCAATTTTAGCTTTCTAGCCTGTCAAAAATACCAAAAGCTATGGCGATTCCTCTGTTCCCTAGAAAGAACCCTCTGTCAGGCAAAATTTGGAACCTCAGCCTCTTGCTCTGACAAATGCTCCCAAGGAAAGATCACCTGTAGAATATCTGCTCACCTCTTTGTGGTGTATATTCTTCAGCGCTCCGCCAGGTTTTTCGATGCTTTTACATAGATGAAATACTTGTTTGTATTGGATTCTGCTTTTCTAGTTGTTCTCAGAGGAAACATGAGTCTTCCATAAGCTTTTTTATCATACCAGAAGCATAAATCTTATATCTACAGGATCTCATTTTTTATATTTCTGAAATTATCTTCTTTTTTTTCTTTAGTCAGTACACCAGGGTTATATTAAATTTATTACCTCAAAGAACTACCTTTAGGTTTTATAATCCTCTCTGTTGTATGTTTTTCTATGTTATTTCTTTTTATTCTTGTCTTTATTATTTTCTTTGGATTTGACTTGCTATTTTTATAGCCTCATCAGATTCATGCTTCATCAGATTAGTTGCATCTCTCAAATTTTAATATGTGGTAATCTCAGGATTATTCAGTTAAAATATTTTAGAATTTTCAATGTGATTTCCCCAAAAAACATTACTTTGTTACTAGTAGTCTAACCAATGTTTCTTGAATTTTAGTTATTTCTTTTTCATGTGTACTCTTATTCACCTTCAAATTGTTAAATCAAAATTTAGCACAAATACAAGAAACATACAAAACATAAATACCCATGTCAATTAATTATCACAGAGTGAATGCCCAGGGAATCCCCTCCAAAGTCAAACATATCAGAAGCCCCTCTCATGTCATCTTTCAGTAACTTTATCCTTCCTTCTTTCCAAAGGTAAACATTATATGACTTATTAAATCACGGAAAATAAATACAGCACTGCTATATAGCAGGGAAAGGAGCACTACAATTAGAACAAATCTGATGATGTGGAGTGAATATAGCCAAAAAAGAACCCCAATTATTACATATTGTATTACACATGTATAATGAATTATAATTACATGAAAATAATTTTACAATATACACTGTATAATTTTAAAGTAAAAAATTTACCCCAGTGCCAGAAATTAAAATTGTTACAGCATTTTAAAAATTTTATTTTAACCCTGGCAGGGTGGCTCAGTTGCTTAGAGCATTATCCTGATACACCAAGAGTTCAATCCTTAGTTAGGGCACATACAAGAATCAATCAATGAATGCATAAATTAATCAATGTTTCTCTCTCTCCCTTCCTCTCTTTCTCTCAAAGACAGTCAATTAAAATTTTATTTTTCTCTTAGAGGTTAAATTTATTTAGAATGTCATGTCATGAACAGTAAAAAAAGCAAAGAAATTGGCAGATATACAGTAAATATAAATGAATATTTATATTCATTATAACATTAGCAAAAACACTTTGTAAATTTCAAAAGATATGAAGAAATCAAAGATACAACAATAGAATATAGGCTGAAATAGAGGTAAAGTGGCCTAAGGTCTTTGCATTGTTTGGAAAGATGTTAAAGTATCAATCACTGTTATGATTCAGAATTTACAAATTTTGTATTGAAGAAGTAAAAGAAATGCATACATGTAATATAAAAATAAAACAAGGAAAAAAGAAAGAAAATATTGAGTCCTGTTGGGATCCTGATAAATTTAGAGTTTGGGGAACTCATAGATTTTGAAAAGGTCAGAAATTATAACAATAGTTGCCAGTAATGCAAACTGATAACTTCATTCCAGTTTATTTGGTCTGGTAGAAATGTGACTAGTTGACATCTTGTATCTGTTCCAGTTGAAATACACCATAAAAGTGAACATGCACAGCTTTGTCTTCGCAGTGATTGGTCTACTTCTATTTGTAATTGAAATTATACTTATTGTAGTGAAACGAGTAAAGATTCAATGGCCAGAGGTAAGTACAAGGTTGTTTTTGTTTGTTTGTTTGTTTGTTTGTTTGTTTATAATCGGAGACTTACTCTTTAAATTTGTTTATAAGTGAACTGAGAGTATTTTGGTGTCAGACAAAGATAGAGGTGATAAAAATTATTCATTCACATTTGGCTTGACCACAAATATGAATCCAAACCACTAAGTAGGTCACTAAACCTGACCACCAAAAAGTCAAGAAATCCAATAACGTGTACTCTATAAAGTAAAATAACTAATATCTAGATTATTAAGATTCAGATGAAGGAATACTTGCAAAGACACAAAAATATTAAATAAATATAGATATTTGTTTAAAATGGGCTAAAGACCTGAATAGATACTTCTCCAAGGAGGACATACAGAGGGCCCAGAGACATATGAAAGGATGCTCAGCATCACTAGCCATCAGAGAGATGCAAATTAAAACCACAATGAGATACCACTTAACACCAGTGAGACTGGCCATCATAAACAAATCAACAAATAACAAGTGCTGGTAAGGTTGTGGAGAAAAGGGAACCCTGGTACACTATTTGTGGGAATGCAGACTGGTGCAGTCACTGTGGAAAACACTATGGAATTTCCTCAGAAAACTGAAAATGGAACTTCCTTTTGGCCCAGAAATAAATACCACTGCTGGGATTTTACCCTAAGAATTCTGAAACACCAATTCAAAAGAACCTTTGCACCCCAATGTTCATAGCAGCACAATTTACAATAGCCAAGTGCTGAAAACAAAAGTGCCTATCAGTAAATGAGTGGATCAAAAACTATGATACATTTACATGATGCAATACTACACAGCAGAAAGAAAGAAGGAGCTCCTACCCTTTGCAACAGCATGGATGGAGCTGGATAGCATTATGCTAAGCGAAATAAGTCAGATGGTGAAAGACAAATACCATATGATCTCACCTTTAAATGGAACCTAATCAACAAAACAAACAAGTAAGCAAAATATAACCAGAGACATTGAAATTAAAAACAAACTGACAGTAACCAGAGGGGAGATGGAAGGGGATAGTGGGGAGAAAAGGAGGGTTTTCAGGAACATGTATAAAGGGCACATGGACAAAACCAAAGGAGGGTAGGATCAAGGGTGGGAAGTGGGGATGACTGGGGTGGGAGGCAGTGGTGGGGTGAAAATGGAGACAACTGTACTTGAACAACAATAAAAAAATGTGAAAAAAAGACTTAAATGTAAGACACCAAACCATAAAACTCCTGGAAGAAAACATGGGTAGTAAACTGTTTGATATTGCTTTTAGAAGCATATTTTTTAATATATCTCCTCAGGTGAGGAAACAAAAGAAAAACAAATAGGACTGCATCAAGCTAAAGAGTTTTTGCACAGCAAACGAAACCATCAGCAAAACTAAAAGGCAACCTACTGAAAGGGAGAAGATATTCAGCAATGAAACATCCTATTAGGGGTTAATATCCAAAATATATAAAGAACTCAAAGAACTTAACATCAAAAAAAAAAAAAAACTCCCACAAACAATCCAATTAAAAAGTAGCCAGAGCACCTGAATAGACATTTCTCCAAAGAGGACATACAGATGGCCAATAGACCTATGAAAAGATGCTCAGCACCACTAATTATTGGGGAAATGCAAACTAAAACCATAATGAGATATATCACACCTGTTAGAATTGCTATCAAAAATAAATCAACAAACAACTGTTGGTGAGGATGTGAAGAAAGGGGAAGCCTGTGTACTTTTGGTAGGATTGTAAATTGGTGCAACCATTATGGAATATAGTGTGGACATTCCTCAAGAAATTAAAAATAGAACTACCATATGACCCAGCATTTCCACTTTTGGGTATTTATCTGAAGAAGCTCAAAACAGTAACTTTGAAAGACATATGCACCCCTATGCTCATTGCAGCATTGTTTACAATAGCCAAGATATGGAAGCAACTTCAGTGTTCATCCATAAAAAAATGGATAAAGAAGATGTGATGTATATATATATAAAGATGTGATTTATATATATAAATCATTTATATATGTATAAATCATTATATATATATAATGAAATATTACTCAGCCATGCAAAAGAATGAAATCTTGCCTTTTACAATAACATGGATGGACCTAGAAGGTATTATGCTAAGTGAAATAAGTCAGATAAAGACAAATATCATGTGATTTCACTTATATGTGGAATCTAAAAAGTAAATAAATTAATGAACAGACGAAATGGAAATAAACTCATAGAAACAGAGAACATTGTGGTGGCTGCCAGATGGGAAGGGGATCAGAGGAATGAGTAAAAAGGGGGAAAGGATTAGATGTTCAAATTGCCAGTGATAAAGACAGTAACAGGATGCAAAGTACAGCACAGGGAATATAGTAATAATTTTGTAATAACTCTGTGTGGTGTCAGATGGGTACTAGACTCAATGGGGTGATCATTTTGTAAGTTAGATAAATGTCTAATCACTATTTATTGTGAAACATATGATTTGGAATATAAACTGTCATTTTAAATTTTCTTTAATATTAAAGACATTTCAAATATTAAAAAACGTTTATCACTAATGCCTAGCCGCATAGTGCCAATATCATGTAAACAGGTAAAAATCATACTATTGTATTAAACTGGTAGGATGTTATAGGTAACTATTCTAATTTGTAAATACTTTGCAATTTTATATTATTCTTTTGATGCTAAAAATTTTAGGAAGTTAAAGATCTACAAAATGATAAGATTTTCTTTTTGTATCTAGAAAAGTGGAGTTATTCTTTCTGTGTATTTGTGCATATTCTCCATCTTGGAGTTGTTCCTGGCAAACACAGTGGCCAAGTGGGGAATACAAGCATTTCAACGTGGCAACTATCGCATGTAATGTGAGCATTTCATTTCTCCCATGAATTAGTAAGTATTACTTTCCATTATGAAACCATGCTAAGGGGATTAAGGTTTCAGTAGGAATTATTTGTCCAATGTTGCCTCTAAACCCTGAATACTTAGGGCTGTATCCAAATGAAGATAAATCTCTCTATATTAAATTTTAGAATTAAAAAGGTATGTGTCCATATCCTCATCAGGAAATACAAGACATGTATTATTCTCTGGCTCAGGTAGATTTCACTGAAGGATAATCCTATGGACATCAATCCACTGAGTCTGTGGCCTCTAGCAGGCACAGTTTAGACCCCTGAGATTTGGGAGCCTTAGATTAGAATGAAAATAAAACATGATAGGAGGAAAGAGGAAATAGGTGATGACAGGTCCTGTTATCAAATATCAATGGGCCTGGATGAAATCAGTGATACCCAAATAATTTCTGTCTCCACTCCAAGCATCTCCTGGATATGGGGTAACAGCAGCCTTGGCATTCAAACTCATTCACAGCTGATTGAGAGTGGTCACCCTTCTATCTGATAGGAGAGAAGGAATGAAAAGAAAGAACTCAGATTGTGTGAGGAAATGAGAGCCATGCAGGAGAACCTCAGGTCAGAGCTGTGGACTGGTCGTTGGAATAGACAGACTGCAAGTCCAGCTGTCCAGCCTTTACTAAACCCTATCCAGAACCTTTGGGGTTTGAGTGATGCTTCTCAAAATAACCTGAAATAAAGGAAAACTTCTCAAAGGGACATTTAGCATATGACTGGAAAAACTATCAGTCGTGAGGATAAAGATTAAAGTTCTTAATTTAAAAGCCATCGGTGACCAACAGACCAGGAATTCAAAGCTCAATATTCTCTCAAGTGAAATTGAATTCACACATTTTCAGAAAAAAGAATAGTATTGGCTATGTAAATGAAGACACAGCCTCAGGACATCAAGGAAAAGAGGGAAATAGCTGAGCGCCTACCCAAGAAATCAGAAGTTAACATCTCATCATTTCATTTCTATACCCACATTTACCAAATATATTGGGGTAATTCAAAATGGAAATAACTCAATTTTTATTTTTTTATTTTTATTTATTTTTTATTGTTGTTTGGTTACAGTTGTCCTCATTTTCCCCCATTTCTCTTCCCGGTCCTACCCACCCCCACCTCCCACATTCAATCCCCGCTCCCTGTTGTCTTTGTCCACTAGTTCTCTATACATGTTCCTCGACTTGTCCCTTACCATTCTTTCCCCTGTTATAATAATTCAAGTTTTTAAACTCTTCATAATGAGTGGAAAATCTAAACAGGGTAAGGAGCTTAACAAGGCTAAAACATAGTGTTGGAAGGAGCGAAGGAAAGGAAAGGGAGCTAAGCAGCTGTTTGCCGTGCTGTGGACCAGGCTCTCCCACGGGGGTTGAATCTGTGGCCCACGGGCTGCACGTAGCTCAGGGTGGCTGTGATTGTGGCCCACCACAAAATCATAAATTTACTGAAAGCATTATGAGATTTTGTTTGTGAGTACCTGTCACAATGTATTTAACGAGTGGCCCAAGACAACTCTTCTTCTTCCAGTGTGGCCCAGAGACCCCAAAAGGTTGGACACCCTTGCCTGTCGGGATGCTTGCCTACACTAGAATTGCATGGGATGGAGAAAAGGAAGACACTGAAATAGGTTTAGGAGTTGGTTTCAAACGCATTCTCTGATTATTTCAGTGTGAAAGCAGTTCACAACTCCCTGGCTAGGGCAATCAATGGGTGATATGTTCTTTTTTTTAAATGAAATATATATTTGACATATAACATTGTGCAAATTTCAGGTGCACAGCATGTTGATTTGATATATTTACCTATTATAAATGACTGCCTCTATAGCAATAGTTTGCACTTCTATCATGTCACATAATTATCATTTCTTTTTGTGGTTGGAATAATTAAGATTCTTATTACCAAGTTTGATTATTATAACAATATTGTTGTCTATATTCATTCTACTGTGCATTAGAACTCTAGGGCTTATTTACCACTCGTTGCAAGTTTTTATACCTCTTAACTAGAAAGGAAAAGAGAACAACTTTGGATCAGATGATATATTCAATTTGGGATTTATTTTAGAGTCAAATCATCTAGTAAGAAGTTGTAAAATGCACCCAGAGCTCAGTAGAGAGGCCTGGGATTCATCTTTGGGAGTCGTAAATTTACATTTGGTAAACTAACCTCTAGCTTCAAAAGGCATGGCTCATGAAGACACTATAGGACCAAGGAGTCCTAAATAGTATATGAACATGAAATTAAGACTTGGGTAAAGAGCCAGGTTTGTGACATTAGGAAGCAGTGAACTGGGGGCCCCAAGTTCTAGGTAAAGACACTCAAATAGTCAAAAACAAAAATTATGATTCTGGCCAAAAGCAAAACAAACAAACAACATATACACAGCAGCAACAAATTGCCTAAGTCTGCAAGGTACTTGAACCTAAGTCCCTGGGTTCCTAAATGTTGACCCTCTTCTGAAGGGTTGATCTCATGGGAAAGAGAAAATCCATAAAGAATGGAATTTGGGAAACAAGGAAGAAGAGAGTCATCAAGAAAAATTTGAATGTTAAATTATGTTTTGTGGATAAAAATACAATTTCATGTTGACTATAATGGAGTAATAAACTATTTTCCATTTATTCTAAATTCTGTCCTCACATAGTAATAAGTAAGCATAGCATTAAATTCTTAACACTTGGGGGGAATTCCAGCAAATATGGAGGCGTAGGTGGACACCTCCTCACACAACCAAGATAGGGACAACAATTTAGAAACAGAATAACAACCAGAACTGACAGAAAATTGAACTGTATGGAAGTCGGACAACCAAGGAGTTAAAATGGACATGTTAATCCAGGCCTGTAGGAGGAGCGAAGTTGGGCAGCGAGGTGGAGAGGGGTTGCGGCACAAAAAGCAATGGGACCAGGCACATAAGGCATCCTGGGCATGCAAGACTGCACTGAGTGGATCCTGGGCACACAAGTGGCGGCTGGCAGACCCTGGCCACTGGGTGGTAACTGGCACACCCAGCAAGGCGGCGATTGTGAAGTTAGGTACTATTTGCAACCCAGGGTCCCAGCACTGGGAAATAGAGCCTTGGGGCGCTGATTGAAAACCCCTTTGGAGTCAAGGTGCCAGGAGAGAGACTCCCAGCCTCACAGGAGAGTTCGTTGAAGAGATCCACAGGATCCTAGAATGTGCACAAGCCCACCCACATGGAATCAGCACCAGAAAGGCCCAGTTTGCTTGGGGGAAGTGGCAGAAGGGACTGAAGTCCAATGGAGAGCCGAGCAAGCACCATTGTTCCCTCTTGGACCCCACCTTCACATACAGCGTCACAACCCAGCAACTGGGTTGCCCTGCCCTGGTGAACACCTAAGGCTCTGCCCCTCACTACATAACAGGCATGACAAGACAAAAAAAAAATGGCCCAAACGGGGAAGAACAGATCAAAGCTCTACAGCAAATACAACTAAGCGACCAAGAGATAGCCAACCTATCAGATGCACAGTTCAAAGCACTGGTTCAAAATCAGGATGCTCACAGAATTCGTTGAATTTAATCACAAATTAGATGAAAAAATGAATTAAGTGAAATAATGGAAAATGTACAGGGAATCAATAGTGATGGGAAGGAAACTGAGACTCAAATCAACAGTGCAGACCGGAAGGAAGAAAGAAACATCCAATCAGAAAAGAATGAAGAAACAAGAATTCAAAAAAATGAGGATAGGCTTAGAAACCTCCAGGAAATCTTTGAACATTCCAACATCTGAATTATAGGGGTACCAGAAGGGGAACAGGAAGAGCAACAAGTGGAAAAGATATCTGAACAAATAATAAAGGAGAACTTCCCCATTCTGGCTAAGGAAACAGACTTCCAGGAAGTGCAGGAAGCTCATTGAGTCCCATAGAGGTTGGACCCAAGGAAAAACACACCAAGGCACATCATAATTACATCACCCAAGATTAAAACGAAAGAGAGAATCCTAGAAGCAGCAAGAGAAAAGGAGACAGTTACCTACAAAGGAGATCCTATCAGACTGTCAGCTGATTTCTCAAAAGAGACCTTACAGGCAAGAAGGGGCTGGA
>CM052543.1:7454158-7525191 GCA_028533065.1 Trachops cirrhosus | reverse complement strand
GCTAAAGAACTTATGACACATGGGCATGAACTAAAGGGGGGGAATGTGGGTGGGAGAGGGTGTTCAGGGTGGAGGGGAATGAAGGGGGGTAATGGGACAACTGTAATAGCATAAGCAATAAAATATATTTTTAAAAAGAATTAAAAAAATTCTTAACAGTTTAAATTTGGTTAGTTTGATTAGAAAACTAAATGGTCATGCATATTTAAGTCTTGGTTTTTAGTTTTTATAAAGCATGGTTATTAGTTTTTAACCTAAGTGGGGGGGGGAAAACATCAAAAGCGTATGGGCTGATTCCTGGGGATGAGGGGGAGAGGGGATTTCAGTGGTGAGAATATTTCCTTTAATGTCCCTTCCAAAAGGACCACCAAAAATCCTGGGTTCTAACACAGACAATCCTCTCTTGTCAGCTTTTTAGAGATGACTCACCTGCCCAGAGATGAGATGACTTCGGAACAGG
This sequence comes from Trachops cirrhosus, assembly GCA_028533065.1. NCBI lineage: Eukaryota > Metazoa > Chordata > Mammalia > Chiroptera > Phyllostomidae > Trachops > Trachops cirrhosus. Next base: position 7,524,731 of record CM052543.1, on the reverse strand, counting down.
TTTAGAAACTCTTTAAGTCCATGTAAGAATTAATATCATTCTTGAAGAATAATCTTAAAGATAATATGCTGAGAAGAGTAATGTTGATTCTAACATGACTGTCCTTCCTCTGAGTCCCTGAATGCTGTGTCTCCAAAGCACCCTACCATGTCAGAATAGATCATTAATTGGGAAGAACTAGGAAAATCATTTAGTAGAAAAATTCAATGACTTAGAATAAGGGCACTTTTTAGAATGTATGAACAATCAGTTTACTAACACTCCACTTATCTCAGGTTCATGATACCAGAGCATCCTTTTCTTATGCATTAAAGAACAGAACCATCATGACCTCAGTCCAGAATGAAAAAGTTTAATGATGAATGAAGAACATCATTTTTTCAAGTGGCTTTCTAGAAACACATTATAGAAAAGTTCATCCCAATGTTTGTTGCTCCCCATTCTGTAAATAAAAATTAAAATGATGACTCTGGTTTATATTTTCTATATGGGAGATGTCGAATATAAAGTTTTCTCAGTTTAGATCTAGTTGTCTTGAGTTACAGAATTATTTCACTCAAGAAAAACCCAGGGGCCACCACCACCACCATCACCTGCAGAGCACCCAGCACCTTCTTCCTGTGAAAGAATTCCCAAAGAGAAAAGTAGACCTATTTGGATAGGATGCATTTAGAAGACAGCACCAGATTCTGTCCAAACGAAGAAAGAGAAAGTGAGCAAACATCTTTCAGCAATCAGCAACCCAGGCAAGACCAAAAAAGGGACTCTATGCCTCATTCATTCATGCATTCATTCATTCATTCATTTGTTCATTCATTCTTACTGTGTGTCAGACACAGTGGTATACACTGGGAATAGCTGATTGCCAGAGGTTAGGAGTGTGAGGGATGAATGGTTGGGGTGACAAAGAAGTGAAGAAGACAAAGTTTCTGCCCTCATAAAAATCACCATCTAGGAGGCTTCTGAATAGTTGACTCATGGTTTCTACTTAATCAGGATAAGATAAAATATTAACATAGTGGTAGACTATAGAATAGCTTTGGTCTTCAAAGTTCTGTAGTATGAGCCTATGTAGTACCTGAGCAGGTATTATCTCCACTCTGCAGATAACTAACTGAGGACCAAAGACGCTAAGTATTCTTCCCAGTGTTGTACCCATCACAGCATGTGGAAGATTCTTGGTGGCAGGGAACTTCCATGCTGACGCTTCCTCAAAGGGCTGTCTCTGCAAAGTTATCAGTCATCACAGCCTCTTCCCCCTGGGTGTACCCAGGCCCAAGGGCAGAGTAAGATGATGACACAGTTCAGGGAAGGGTGGTATCTCTCTTAGCCCACTACCCCGCCCTTAGCCTTAAGAGCGTGCGGTGGAGCTGCGGAGGTTCCACAGCGCCGCACGTGCCCACGCGTCTCTCCACGTGCAATGCTCTTGACAACCGCTGTGTTGTTACCGCGCGAGGTAGCGTGAGGCGCACAACGGAGGAAGCAGATACCACCAAGCTCCTCTGGTCAGCAGACTCTGAACTGACCGTGCCACCTGCGGGATCACGTCCCTCTGGCCCTGTTCTCAGAGCATGACTTAAGGGTAGGGAGCCTTGGCAGGTTGCCACAAGCTCTCAGATCCGGTTACCTTGAGATCAAAGGTTGCCTGGCCCTGGCACCTTGTGACTCCATCATCCTGGGCTCTCCCATCCCTGTTTTACTGATAACAGTATTTGAGTTGAGAAGATCTATGCTCATTCTACACATTTCAGCACCATTCAGGAGGCTGGGTCGCTAACAAGCATTGCCTGGAAGAATCCTCTATCCTTTTAAGTGAGTAAATGCCCGTGGGTGAGCTGAATTTGTGAGTTGCAGCATTACTATTTATAACTCAAGGCCTGAAGTTCTAAGCATCCACCCAATTTGGGTTCCTCTTTGAGACCACTGTTTGTTTACCCCTTTCATCCTAATGCATCAGATTTCCTATGAGATCGCCTTGAGTCTGGGTTTCAGCTGTTTCATATGATCACTGTTTATCACCTTGAGGTGTGTTTCCAGAGTCCCTAAAGGGAATTTTGTGAATTCTCATAGCTTGAATTAAGTCAGTGCATTCCAGACATACCATCCAAGTTTGATGACAAGTTACCTGGAATTTCAACTTGCTTTTTAGGACAGTAGTAACAATAATATAACCATGACTACCTGTCTTGTTCACCTACTACATACCAAACACTTTTCTAGTTTTTTTCTCTTTAATTTAATTTAATGAATAACATGAGCCCATATATTAAGACTTATCACCTAAAATACCATGAAATGAAAGTCAGTTCAGGTGTCTGAACTGACAGGCAGTCAGGAAAGTCTGCAGACAGGCTGCAGGAAAACAGTAATTTATTTGCATTGAAACAGTTATTCAACAATCACTGAGCTCCCAAAATGTGCTGTACACTGTGCTTAAAGTCTATAATAAAAAGATGGGTATCACACAAACATACAAGAAAAAAATCTACAGTGAAAGTGAAACTAATCAGAAATGACTGGAGCTGCAGTGTGGTTTGAGAAACTGAACTGGAAAAGACACCAGAGGGCACACCATGAAAGGCTGTTGCATGTTTGGACACTGTTTGAAGACAGTGAGGAACCTCCTGAGTCATATGATCAGATTTGAAAGACTGCTGTGACTGAGGTGTGCAGAGTGGGCTAAAGACACAAGAAAAAAGTATAATGAGGTATTAGAGGAAAGAAGACCAAACTAGAGACCTTTGCAATAATCCAAGCAAAAAAAAAAAATGAACCCCACATCAACTCAGCCACTGATCTCTTACCCTTGTCTCCCACCTACCCCTCAACATAGTCTTAGATTTGTTTTTTTTTTTTTGCTTTTGCACATTTTAGTGGGTTGTTTGGTCGAGTTGGTCTCAGCTGGGTTGGCTTTGAGAGAAGAAGAGTAAAAGGGAGGAGGTTGGAAGGAAGCAGTGAGCATATCCAAGTTTAATGATACATCCGTCTGGTTTCTGAGCACCATTTTAATTTCACTGAAAAACAGACATTTACATTGGAAATGGGGTAAAGCCCAGTCCAGCAGATGGAGAGCTCACAGAGATTAGAGGAAAGCTGAAATACAGTGAGCATGTGGGAACCCATGAGGCTCATTTTTGGATATGAGGCTCATGTCAGCGAGCCTAATTTAAAAAGACATGGTTGGAGGTGACATCAGTGAAAATGGCAAAGTAAAAAACACCAAGCAATGAATAAACTGGCAAAAACTGTCAGAATCAACTGTCTCCCAACTCTGGAAATTAACTGAAACTTGCAAGAAGGGAATGCTTGATCAAGAAAATACAACTGAATCTTGGTAAGAGTGTTCTGTGGAATTTTAGCTTATATTATTCCCATTCCCCACTCCCCAACTTGTCAATGGCATTGAAGAAAATAGTCTGCATTCCCAGTGCAGGTACTAAGAGACAGAGGGAGTAGAACAAATCTTATCCTCAAAGGATTTGGTCCGTTTGTTTAACCTGTTTTGTGGTTTCCTAGAGGATCTGCTCAAAGGACCCATCTTTGTCTCACCTAACTCAGAACTACCCAGTGCCAAAGTTCCAACCAAATCTAGGAATGCATTAAAAGGACTATACTCTATGACTGCACAAGATCAATCCCTGTAACCTAAGGTTAGCTGAATACATGAAAAACAGCCTATGTAATACATCATATTAAGAGAATAAAGGAGGGTAGAGACACAGAATTGTTTCAACTGATGCAGAAAATGCACTTGGCAAAACCCAATACTCCTTACATGATAAAAATACTCAACAAACCAGGAATAGGAAGGAACTTCCTCAATCTCATAAATGATATTTATGGCAAAGCACAGCTAGTATCATGCTTAATGGTGAAAGACTGACAGCTTTCCTCCTAAGATCAGGAACAAGACAAGAGGTCTACTCTCTTCACTTCTATTTAACATTGTACTCAGCACTCTACTAGAGCAAGTGGGCAATAAAAATAAATAAATCACATCCACAGGAAAAACAAGAAGTAAAATGATCTCTATTAGCATATGACATGATCTTGTATAGAGAAAACCCTAAAGAATTCACATACAAAATATTAGTTAATAAATAAGTTCAAAAGCTCTCTAGATATCAGATCAATGCACAACAATCAGTTGCATTTATATATACTGCAATGAAAATTCCAAAAACAACATTAAGAAAACAATTCTATTTATTATAACAACCAAAAGAACAAAATACACAAGAATAAATTTAATTAATAAAGGAGGTGCAAGATGTGTACACTTAAAACAAAAAAGTGTGGTTGAAATAAATTTAAGAAGACCTACATAAATTAAAAGATTTCCTGTGTTCAATGGATTGGAAGATTTAATATGGTTAAGATGGAGTATTCCCAGATTGATCTACATGTTCAATGCAATCTCTATCAAAATCCCAACTGGTTTTCCTTTCAGAAATTGACAAACATTCTAAAATTTATATGGATGACAAGGGACCCTGATTAACCAAGACAAAGTACAAAGTGAAAGATTCATACATCCCTATTTTAAATCCTACTATAAAGCTATCAAAATAGTGTAGTACTGACATAAAGAATGACACATAAATCAATAGATTAGAATTGAGAGTCTAGAACTAGGTATCTATGATCAGTGACTTTAGATGAGTAACAAGACCATTTAATGGGGCAAAAAATAGTCTTTTCAACAAATGCTGCTAGATATTCATAGGCAAAAGAATTAATTTCAAACTATACAACACTGTATGGGTCAAAGACCTAAAAATGTAAGACCTAAAAATATGAAATGCCTAAAAGAAAACATAAGGTATAAGTCTTCATGACCTTGGATTAGGTGTAAGTTTCTTAAATATGACACCAAAAGCTCAAGAATAAAAGAAAAAATACATAAAAATGGAAAAAACTTCTCCCTAGCATTACTGAGGTATAATTGATAAATAAAATCAAATATATATTCAACATATACAACATGATGATTTTATATAGTGTTCTTTGTGAAATGACTACACAATCGGGTTAATTAATACATCTACTTAGCAAATGAAGTATATTATAGTCTTATTAACTGCAGTCACCATGCTGTACTTTAGATCTAAAATGTATTTATCTTATAACTGAAAGTTGGTACCTTTTGACCAACATTTCTCTATGTCCACTGTCCACACGGCCCTTGGCAACCACCATTTTACACTGTTTCTATGAGTTTGACTTTTTTTTTAATGTTCCACATGTAAGTGACACCATATAAGATTTGTCTTTCTTTCTCTGGCTTATGTCACTTACCATAATGCTCTTCTGTGGCAGACTCTGGCCAGCAGAGTCTGCACGTGTTGTGACTGAAGACGAAAACAAATGCACAGGCTACAGCAGTCCTGTGGAGAGAAAGGAACAGTATAGTACTCTCTTAAGATGAGAGTCCTGCGGCCACTCTCTCCAGGGGAGAGCGCCTTGGCCACTCTCTCAAGGGGAGAGCACACCGACCCTTGCCTGGACAGGCTTTTATTGTTTTTCTCAGGTCTTACATCAGAGAAGGATTTATTATCTATTACATAGAGTATTATTGTCGACATTTTAGGTACAATCAAAGAAATGAAAATAACAAATGCAGAAGGGAAAGGTGGCGAGCTGATTAGCTCCATCCTTGGGAAAATTCACACAGGCTTTGGAAATTACCTTGAAGATAGACGATAAACATCTACTGTTTCAGACCAGGGTGAGGGAGTTTTAGCAAGAGCAAGCCATAACACTCTGGATGCATTTTGTAGACCTGATTCCCACGGGAAAACCCAGTCTGAGGGTCCAGCTCCTGCCCACCACTTCACTTCTGTAGGTTTTCCATACAGGGCTGAGTCACATTTGCCAGACTGAAACAAAACGGTTCCCCACACTCTCCAGTTCCTTCCATGTCACAAATGGCAAGATTTTCTTCACTTTTTATGGCAAACTTTGTTCACTGCGGCAGGGAGGCTGTGGCTCTGCTCCCTGTGTCTGTGTTCTGGGATCCACACTGAAGTACAGCATAGCAACATTCTGGGAAGTGATAGTCCCACAACAGAGGTAAATGAGCAGGAAAACTGGAAGAAAGTTACAATAGTCATAAGGTTTTGGCTCAGATGTGGCATGTCCTCACACTGTAGCAGTCAAAGCATGTTACAAGGTCAAATCCAATACCCGCATGGTAGAGAAGTAATCCTTCCGTCAAGTGCAACTTGTGAAGCTGTTTAACTCTCTAACAGGCAAAGGAGAAAGAATAACTGGGGGATAGCAATTCAATTGATGATATCTACTTTTCTGAACCAATAAGCCCTTGGAGAAAGCTATTAGCCACAACCTCTGGAAATTTTATGAACTTTTAAGATTCAAAACATTGCCTTTTGTCCCAAGCTTTAAAACTCACTTGTTATTCTGGAACACTAGAAAAACTCTCATTTCATGTACTTCTTCTTATGTGAGTCTTAACAAAATAAAAGGGAATTTATTCTAAAGATACACATGTGTCTCATAGGCCTAAAAATCAACTAGAATTAGGAAAGTGAGAACCATCATATATTTTAGGGAGTACTCCCCCTCCATCTCTACTGTAGGTGTTCCTCCATGCTTCTTTCCAAAAGGTGGAATGTGGCAATGCTATGACTTCTTGTTCAAGAGACAAGCCCAGATTGGGACTGTATTGTCTTAGTGCTAAATACAATTTCCTGGGAAGGGAAATATGATTGGCTCAGTTAGTCAGATGTCCGTGCCTTCTCCGATCAAGCCTGATTGAGAGGCAGTCTTGTAAAGAACAAATATGGCAACCAGGAACCCAAACCTGGGTGACTCTGGGGGTCTAGGGGAGCAAGTTAATTCCTAGAAATGGAGAAAATAATGGGAGTGGGGCACCTGCATCAAAAGTTATCTACTCAGCAGGCCTTGGTCAGGTAGCTCAGTTGGTTAGAATGTCATCCGGATATGCCAGGGTTGCAGGTTCAATCCCCAGTCAGGGCACATACAAGAATCAACCAATGAATGCATAAGTAAGTGGAACAAACTGACGGGGTTTCTCTCTCTTTTTCTCTCTCTCTCTCTCTGTCTCTCTCTCTCTCTTTATTTTAATTATTGTTCAAGTACAATTTTCTATCTTTTATTCCCATCCCAGCCCCCCCATCCAGCCCTCCCCACCTCCCTCCCATTTCCACCTGTCCCTAGTTTTTGTCCATGTGTCCTTTATACTTGTTCCTGTTTCTCTCTCTTTCTAAAATCAATAAAAATTAAAAAGAATTAAAGTCATCTTCTCAGTCTTGTTTACTGACCATGATGAAAGCATAAAATCTGAGAAGTAGCTCTTGAGTTTTCACAGGAAGTTACTAGCTATGTAGCAGAAAGTAACATCAGCAGGTTGTTGTAAATAACTTCTCAAGTAAAATGGTGAAAAATCAGAGGCTGTAATGTCTTTTCAAAAATAATTAGTATTGCTTTACTCTGTATTTCTCTACAGAAAAGGAGTCCAAATTATTCTCCATAATTTATGTATAACATCCTAATTAAAATGCCAAGAAGATACATCCTAAAAGAGGAGGGCAGAGCAATGGGGGTAAGGACTAAGTACTACTTGGATTAATAAATAATGAGTGTTGCATATTCCCAATATAAAAAGGAAGAGACCACATCTACAATGAACTCTACAAGGGAAGGACAGCTGATAAAAGTGTTCTGAGGGGATGCCAGTCAAGCTAGAATAAATTAGACACAAATTTTAAATCCACAAACCTTAACTGAATAGTTCAACATCATCACAACCTACCTAGGGTTCCAGCAAATACACTCTGAGATTGCTTATGCATGGAATGTCCATTTTATGTCTTTGTTTGAAAACAGTTCGAAACAAGCTTATAGATAGTAAGTGAGTTTGTCAGGCAATGGGCCCATGACCAGAAGGGCCTGTAGACATTAGGGCCCTGTGGCCAGTGGCCATTTGATAACATTGTGTTCTCAACATGCTTTCCCTATATTTAGCTCAAAGAGGTCATATTCTGCATCAGTATTCTCTCTCTCCTTCTCCTCAACCTTAGAATGCTGTTCCCTTTTGTATAAGCCACCAATATTTGTCGGGCAATGACTCACTTAAGCCACAAAGATTAAAGCTTGTACTAGGAAAATTCCCAATATATCAAATCTATGATTATCTCTGGCTGGTTGGTAGCTACCTGGCCCACAGCCAGAATGCAGGGCACACCTTAATGCATCATGTCCTCATATAGGGCAGGGACAGGGGGCCAGTGGTTTCTCTACCCCATCTCCTATTATCATGGTGTTTTGGAACAAGAGTGCTTGCTTCTTACTTTCTTATCTGGCCTGGAGAGGGATGATGTCAATGTGTGTGAGAATATATAAGCCTGTCCCTGGCCACACAGTGACCTACCCAACAAGATTCACCACCTCAGAGAGAATGAAGGGTTTAGGATCTTCTGTAAGTTTCTCCAACTAATCCCTCCTGGGTGTTTCACTGAACTCAGAGTAAGTCAATGGATTCACGGCCCAGAAAGAAGTTGAAACTGAAGAGCGTGATAATAGTGAGCAAGTCCATCCAATCCCATCCCAAATTTCCATTCCCCACGTACCAGATATGTACCATGTACCATGGAGGCAGAAGTCACCAATAAATGCAAGTTTTTGTGTTGCTTCAAGGTCAGGGTAAACTTCAAGGGGGAGGCATATCATCACCCAATATGCACTTCTTGACTTGTTGTGATGGTTAATTTTTTGTGTTAACTTACCTGGTTCAAATATTTGGTCAAATTTTTTGTGCAAAGTGAGAGTGTTTCTTGATGAGATTAACATTTAAAGATTATTTATGTATTTATTTTTAGACAGAGGGAAAGGGTAGGAGAAAGAGAGAGAGAAACATCACTGTGTGGTAGCCTCTCACATGCTCTCTACTGGTGACCTGGCCCACAACCCAGGCATGTGCCCTGACTGGGAATCGAACTGGTGACCCTTTGGTTCTCAGGCCAATGCTCAAGCTACTGAGCCACACCATCCAGGATGGATGAGATTAACATTTAAATCATTGAACCATGAGTAAGGCAGACTGCCCTCCATAATGTGGGTGGGCATCATCCAATCAACTGAAGGCCCGACTGGAACAAAAGACTGACCTTCTCTGTCTGCTTCAGTCACTGCTTCAGTCTGTCTGCTTTTGTTACTGGTGTGATTATATGGCTCTTCTCTACCTGGAGAATGCAGCCCAGTTCTATGCATGGCCCCTGAGAACACTTCACAAGAAAGTTAAAGAATACCAGGGCTTATTAGAGAGCCATCCTTCATGGGTTTTTGAATAAAGCCTAGGGCTGTGGTCCAGACTCTGGTGACAGGGTGTGGGAATGGGCAGAGTGAAAGAAAACCAAAGTCCAAGTCCCAGACAAGAGAGGGTGGGAAAAGGAAAGCAAGTTGAAAAATTACCTAGTTTAGGTTGGTGAAGGAAACAAGAATTGACTCTTCTAATGGGAGTTAGCCTCGTAGACACAACCACAGGAAGGAGAGGGGTGTCCACATCCCCAGTGCCAGCAGCTCTCTTTAGTTTTGTGTCCTCCTGAACCAAACACACAAATAGGCCTCTGCTTTCTCATTAACTAGAACCAACTAGAAAGTTAAATATTAATTATCTCCAGAGCTTGCTTTAAACAAAAACAAATACTCCCTCTTTAAATAAGCATGGAGACCTTGCCTCCCTATTTTGGCCTCCCTTTCTTTATCCACATTGGGTCCTCCCTGACGTGTAGTTCTTTCATCACTGCTTCAGAAATCCCAGGGTGAGCTGGGCATCCCCATGACCTTTCAGTTGTCTGTGATGGATTTGACTTGAGTGATAATGATGCTTCTCTCTTTTCACAGGCTGCACAAATAATCATTGCCCTGATTCACTGTGCCCTGGGGATTCTCTGCTATCGTTTGTTTGTCGAAGTGGAGAGGATACCAAATACTGGTTCTGTCCCTGTATCTGTTACAATAATCTATGCATTTTGTACAATCCCATTTGTGAGTAAACAAGGGTGTTCTTGATTTCAATTTCTTTATTTTTTTCTAGTATATCAAATGAATTACTCAAGATATCAAACAAAGGCTGAAGACCCAATCTCTGACTCTAAAAAGCTCATTTTACTATGGAAAGAGCCTTTACAAAATTGGGGTGGGGGTGGTGAGCATGTGTACTTAGGAAAATGAAATGTTTTGATTAGTTCCTTGAGAGAGTGGGGTGTGCCTGCAGGAAATATGTTTAAGGTCATGTTTGAAGAACAATAAAGAGGGTGGCTTTGTGGATAACTACAAGGCTTTTCTTTGGCAGAGTAAAAATCCAAAGGCCTGAGCTTCATGTCTGAGGCTATAGCAGTGGTTTTCAGAAAGGTTGCTTAAGGAAAGAGAGAAGAAGAAACATGGTGGGACCTGGAGGAATTTAGGAAAGTTAAAGATTTTTTAAGTGAACATTTCGAGTAAGGGTATTGTAATAATTCCACAGGCATAGTTGCCAAGGGCCCTACAAGTGACATGCCCAGTAGAAGCTGTGGCTTCTCACAGGTTATTTTTAGCTCATGGTTACAATCAGTCCAGAAGCAATGTATCAATCAGAGGTTGTTTTACTACTAAGCAATGTGGCCTAGTAACACAACTGATATTCCAATCCTATCAGGTTTCCAAATGAACAAAGCTAGAAAGTTAACCAAAGACCAGATTTCTCCTTAGAGGAGAAAGGGTTTTATTAAGTCCTTGCCCACCCTTTTGCACTCCTCAACAAAAAAACAAGGCTTCCAAGTAGACAATATTTGAATGTAACTCAGTCCCTGTGCTTTGTGACAAGGCCTCTGAGACATGCACCAGCAGTAACTTCACCTAAGGAAGGGGCTGGTAATATGGGCTCTGGGTGAGACGTTTCCTTAGAGGCTTTCCTGCAGCATGAACCCTCGAGTGAAGGGCATTTATCAACACTGAGAACTTTCTGAAAAGTGCCATCTGTTATAAAGAGAAATGCTTTAAACTGAAAGAATACAATGAATCGCCTGTTACCAGGCATCCAGAAAAGATCCTAAGTCCAAGGTGTAGAAGAGACGATCACAGCTGAAATGAGCCACAAACAGTTGTTATTCCATCATATAGCAATTGGGTATCAGGTACCCTCCCAAAGTTCCTCAGGTCTGTTTTATAAAATTGCTGCAACCCATTGAGGATCAATAAAGCTATTGACCCACTGAGGATCAATTAAGCTATTAAAGTTCCTCAGGTCTGTTTTATAAAATTGCTGCAACCCAAATGAGGTTCAATAAAGCTATTACTGATCCTCATTTTACAAATGAGGAAACCAAGACTTGGGAAATTTAAGTAACTTTTACAGAGTGACCCAGCCATAAAGTATCAGAGATTTTAAAAAACAGGCTAAGGTACTTCTGCTTCTGTGACAGGATCTCATTTTCCTGGACTGAAAGAGTCTTGGTGCCCTTCAAATGAGTCATCCTTCATTAGTGCTGCAGGAAAATGGAAGATATAAGATCTGCCATTTGGGGCAAACAAATTCTTGACCTACCAGAATAACAATCCTTTCAACTGGTAATGAACATGATGTTTGAAGAAGTCAACCTGCGACTCTGCAAAACACATGCTTTCTGAAATTATTTTCTACTGGCAAAATATTGTTTTCTACAAAAGTATCCCCATACTTTTTTGCAAGTTCTTGCAAGTGAGAGCCACCCCACCAAGCCACCAGGGATTACTTTCTAATAATTTAGGTCATGAGCTTAGTAAATGACAGTCAAAACAAGTAAAGTACTTATAGCTTGTTCCTCATAAAATCGCTGTGCAAACCTAAGTCCTATCACCAAATACAGTACAAAGGTTTCGTTAATGACCAGAGACTTTACCTTTTCATCTCCATAACAGAGAAATGGTGAATCCATTTCTTAGAGAGCCTACTAGTGATCACCAAAGGACGAAAATCGTTAAAACCATTTTCTTCTGAGAATTCACCCATCCCTCAGATCTCGAGAATACCACTGGCATTAGGAAAAGTACTTGTTTGGGGGACCATCAGCAGGAATGGGTGTTTACAAATGCCTGTCTCTATCCACAGTTCATCACCACCGGATCCACCAACGTAGAAGCACAGAAGAAAGCTACACGACACACGGTATGGTAGAATGTTTGGAGCAATGCCAATGATAAAAAGATATCCTGACACAAACTAAGCATAAGAAATTACTGCTTCTGAGCTCACTTTTGGGGGAAAAACTTTTCCAAATGTCTGGATGGGAAACATTATTTAATTTTTATAAGGATGCCCTTCAGTGCATCTCTTGTGAATGGGTGTTGGGAGCACAGGGTGAGGAAGAGGTTTTATAAGGTGTCAGATGTGAGGGTCTTGGTGGAATAAATCATCTCAAGCTATCTAAAGGGGTATATATAACCACACAAAACTGTGACCTGGGAGTCAAAGCAGTCAAGGAAGGGAGGAAACGTAGGTTAGGTAAGCTTAGAATATCAGTGTTCAGTTAGGGAAGGGGATAAGACAAAATAATGTTTGAAAAGAGAATTGTCTTCAGCAAACCCAGGTCTAGAGAGAATATCATGAGAATACAAAACAGATATCATTAAAATACCTCCAAAAAGGGACAGGCAGTTTCTCCCTTACAACTTCTCTCCTGGTGGTTAGGATCACAGCTCTGGAGGTAGATTGTCTGAGTTCAAATTCTGACTCCCCTACCTCTGACTATATAAACTTGGGCAAATTACTTTACTCTGTACTTCACTCTCCTTATCTCAGAAAAATGTGGCTAATAATAGTCTCTACCTCAAAGGGTTGTTTTGAGGATTAAATGAGGAAATAAGCATAAAGAACCATCCCTGGCTCACAGTGAGCTCTATATAGCAAAACCTACGGAGAAAACTGGGCATTTCCAGAAATTGGTAAAATAAGAAACTGAAAAAAAAATGTTTTGTAACTCAGCTAAAGGTCTGCTAGCCACTGTTGACATCATTTCCATTCTAGTTCTTTTCCTAAACTTGTTTCTCTAATGTATTTACAAACATAGGGTTTATGTGACCCAGACACTTACTTTTCCCCCAGAGATATAAGTACAGTTAAGCTTATTCCCATGAAGCTCCCTTGTGATTTTGCAAATTTCCGTAACTGACATTCTCACAGTTCTGTTTCTGTATTTGCACACACTGGCCCAATTTTGCTTCACAACATCCGAAAAAACAAGTGTGAATTAATTTGTCCCCTTTACAAAAAGTGTTTGGTCATATCCTTGAGGGATGGTAGGAGAAGATTATGACTAATTTCCAAGTTCTAGCCACGATCTTGCTCTCCTCATAGTTCTCCCCGCAACCTCCAACTTCAGTCTATCTTCTGCCCTTCATTTCCCCTTGTCTCATACCACCTCAAGAAAAAGAAATAAAGTCCTCTTCTTGTCTCATACAGAGCAATTCTGTTTTCTTCCCTAGAAACACTTGACATCCTTCTTCACAGAAACATAGAGACTCATCTGCATCAAGGATGCTTGTCCAGGAATTTTCCAAACCAATGAGGCTCAATGCCACAAAAGAAACTTATTGAAAAATGCTTTAGAAAAATTAGTCTAGTGACAGCATAATACTCTATTATACTTAGATACCATAATGTACTTGCTGTACCTAAATTCCAATTATTCAATTTGAAAATTATTTATTGTGAGGCATGTTCTGGATATGTAGGGCACATCAGTGAAAAACAGACAAAGATTTATTGCCCTTGCGGAGCTTATATTCTAATAGGGGGGTTAAGACAATAAACATGACCAAAAAGGAAACAACAGTGTGTTCAGTGATAGCTTCCATGAGAAAGAAAACAAAAAGGGGCTGCCATTGGTGGGCTGTGTGTTTAAGATGATCCAAATCAGTCTTATTGAGCAAAGCTTAAGGGAGCAAGGTAGCCTTGCAGATATCAGCAGGAACAGCATTCCAAGCAAAGGGATCAGCCACTAAAAAAAGCCCTGAAGTGAGAACACGTCTGGCTTGTTCTGCCCAGGAGGCCAGTGTGGTCACAGGAGAGTAGCTCAGGGAACAGTAGCAGGAAATGTGAGGACTTTTAGGCCACTTTTTACTCCAAGGAAAATAGGAAACTATTTTGAGGAGTGACATGATGATGTATGTGTTTTGAAAGGACCATTCTGATGGCAATTCTCTGATAATTGTAAGGTGGGGGGGTGGCAAAGTTAAAAGTGGGGAGGCCAGTTATGGGGCTGTTAGTGTCAGCCAGGTAAAAGGTGTTGGTGGTTTGGACCATGGTAGATGCAGTAGAGGGAATGATAAATGCTTGGATTCTGGATATATTTGAAAGTAATGCCAACACGGCTTCCTAATGGGTGTGCATTGTATGAAAAAGAGAAGAGTCAGAAATTAAAATAAAGTTTTGGTCTTGAGCAGTTGGATGGATTGCATTGAGACTTTTAGACAGGAAGGTGATATTTAAAGCAATGAGGCTTGTCAAGATCTTCAGTGGGGAGGGAAGAGCAAAGAATAAAAGAGAAACAAGAACTGAACCCTAGGGCATTCCAACATGCAGTATAGGAACAAGCGGAGAAAATTAATTGTTTTAGTTGACAAGTGTTTTGTTTAATATCACATTCAAAAGAGTACAGTATCATTTACATTTTATGTGTATGTTTTCAATTTGAAGCAGAAAATAATCATAAGGTGTATGTTTTTTGCACTAAATTTTTAAAATTAATTTTTAACAATAATATGCATTAGGTGGCCCCTTGTTTGGGTAAAAATATTTGAGTTCACCAAGTTTTATTTTCTGAAAACATACCTATTTATTTTCATGTTATCCTAGAGAAATTTTTAGTCACCTAGTTAAAAATGCACTATTTTCATTCTGTTTAATTGTACAATTCAATAATGTTTAGCATATTCACAGATATGTGCAACAATCACCACAGTCAAGTTTAGAACATATTTAATAACTCAAAAAAGCAACCCTGTACCATTTAGCTATCATGCCTCATACTATTCTCCCATTCTCCCCAGCCCAAGGAAACTACTAATCTATTTTCTGTTTCCATAGATTTGCCCTCTCTGTACATTTCATTAAAAAGGAATCATACAATATGTAATGTTTCATGAATAGCTTCTTTTACTTAGCATAATGTTTTCAGTAATTCCTTGTTGTAGCGTATATCAATACTTGATCTTTTCTGTGGCTAAATAATATTCCATTGCACAGCTATATTGCATTTTGTTTATCCAATCATCAGCTGATGAACACTTGGGTTGATTACACCTTTGGCTAGTATGAATAATGCCGCTATAAATATTTCTGTACAGTTTTTATTTGAATATGTTTCCAATTCTTTGGAATATATAACTAGGAGTAGGATTGTTGGGTCATATGGTAACTCTATTTAACCACTAAAGTAAGTGACAGACTATTTTTCCAAAGCGACTACACCATTTTATATTCCCACCAGCAGTTAAATGAGGGTTCCTATTTCTCCCTATCCTCACTGACATTTGTTATCATCTGAGCTTTGACTCTAGTCATCCTAGTAGATTTGAGGTGACATTTTATTATGTAGGGATATGCATATCCCTGAGCCCCTGATGTCAAGCATCTTTTCATATGCTTATTAGCCATTTGTATATCTTCTTTGGAGAAATGTCTTTTCAAGTCCTTTGCCCACTTTTTAATTAGTTATTTGCCTTTTTATTACTTTTAATTTTTTTATATATTTAGGTACAAGTCTTTGTTAGATATATGATTATTTGCAAATATTTTCGCTTTCCCTTTGTGGATAGTATCCTTTGAAGCATAGGTGCTTTAATTTTGTTGAAGTCCAACTTGCTTATTTTCCTTCTGATGTTCTTGCTTACCCATTGTCAAAACTGAGGACATAAAAACTTATGCCTGTTTTTTTAAAGGCATTAAATGCTTTTAGCTCTTATATTTAGGTCTTTGATTCATTTGAGTTAATTTGTGTTGATGGTGTAATGTAAGGGCCCAATTTCATTCTTTTGCTTGTGAATATCCGATTCTTCCAGCATCATTTGTTGAAGACTGTTCTCTCCTTCATTGAATTGTCTTGGCATTCTTGCCTGTTTAATTCTGAACTTCGAATTCTTTTCCATTAATCTATATGTCTATCCTTGTACCAGTATCATGAAGTCTTGATTACTGTGGCTTTCTAGTAAGTGTTGAAATCAGTAAGTACAAGTCTTTCATTTTTCTCTTCTTTTTTCAAGACTTTTTTTTCACTATTTTGAGTGTCTTTAAATGTTCTATGAGTTTTAAGATCAGTTTACCAAACAGCTGGGATTTTGACAGAGGTTATATTGAATCTGTAGATCAATTTGGCAAGTATTGCCTTTGGCAATATTAAAGCTTCACATCCATATGACCATGAATGTTTATACACTTGCCTTTCAACAATTTTTTTTTTCGTTTTTGGAGTACAAGTTTTGTATTTTGTTTGTTAAATTTATTCCTAAACATTTTATTCTTTTTGGTGCTATTGTAAATAAATTGTTTTCTTAGTTTTATTTTCAGACAGTCATTTTAAGTGTATTTAGAAATACATGGATTTTTATATGTTGAGTTCGTATCCTGTCATTTTGCTGAACTCATTTATTAGTTCTAATAATTTTTAGTGAAATGATCACATGTTTTTTGTTTTTAATTTTATCAAATGGTATATTGCATTAATTGATTTTAGGAAATTAAACTGACCTCGTAGCCATGAAATAAATCCCACTTGGTCATGGCATATAATTCTTTTTATATGTTGTTGGAATTTGTTTGTTAGCATTTTGTTGAAAACTTTTATATCTGTGTTTATATGAGATGTTGGTTTATAGGGCTCTTCATTGCTTTTTCCTTCCCCATCTCTCTGGCAAACTCGCTGGCCTACAGTTAAGCTCATATCTCAGATGAATCTGTCAATTCCTCCCAATTGCCTTTCACCACAACTTCTACTGCTTTTGAGAGTACCCTTAGATATAAACTTCTCCACACTCTGTTGCAAATGAAGTCACTTCCTTTGGGGAGATTGGACCTTCCTGTTCTATAGCCGACTTCTCCCCTGGACTTAATCTCTGAGCCAAGGTTCTGGTGCTAGGATGAGGGGACAAGAGGACAGGGACAATGGAGTGTTTCTGAGTGACACCCTCACTTTGAGAGCTGAGGGCTTGGTGAAGATGAGCAGTAGCCCCAGGTCTTTTCCATTTGCCTCACATTATGTGGAACCCCTATCCCATAAACCAGGGCAGGGATGATCCAGACCTAGTACTCTCACTGGCAGCACACCCAAGATAAAATCCCAATCCAATGAGTGGAGGCTGGGAAAAAGAAGAGAACCCCTCTCCTGGCTGCACTCACTGGGACATAGCCTCAGCAGCAGGTTGCTGGGAGCAAGATTAGCAATGCTAATTAGACGACCTGCCTCTCCAGGGAACATAGCGCCTTCACTGGGATCAGAGGAGAAAGGGAGCCTTGTGTTCTTGGCTGCACCAACCCTCATGGTCTTGCTGAACTGAGAGGGGGGCATGAGGGTGTGGGTCTTGCTTCAGATAGCACAGACTCCAATAGATTTTACTGAGCTGTATTACCTTTTCTTGAATAAATGTTTCTTCATTTTCTGTATGTTGTTATGGCTGTTTCCAGAGATTTTAAATAATTGGGATTTTTAAAAGTAATTTTCACAAGTTTGCCTAGTGGGTTGATCTACAGAATGCTTCACACTTTTACTCTGGAAGCAAAACCTTTCAAAAGTAAAAGTGTTGTATATTTAATTCAAGTTTGTGGTTAGGATTTGGGGGGATGTAAATATCTTTCTATTGGTGATCCTGGTTGAAAGCCTCTCTGATCTCATAAAAGTACATAGGGTAAGTGTGCAGAGGCATTGTACGTGTGCATTTTCTGGGGCATCCCATAACCTGGCTTTGCACTAAGGAAGAGTCTTTCTAGCTGACTCTCCCAACAGCATAGCTCTATATATTCATAAAGATAAAAGACTGAAATCCTTAGTACAGCATACAAGATTCTTCATTTTCATTCTCCATCCCCTCCCCACTTCTCTAGCCACATTCTATCCAATTCCCCTGCAGTGATTCACATTTCAGCCACAGCAAACGCCTGATATTTTCCTGAAGACCTGCTTTCCCATGCCTCTGAGGTTTTTGTATACTCTGTTCTCTCTTGCATAATGTGTTTTATCCACTTTGTCCACCACTATTAACTGAATCTGGATATATCAAGGATCCATTGAAAAGACTTCCAGGCTCATAACAGGAAGGCCCAGGCTTAGAAAATAAATAGGATTTGAGGAAATTCCAGGAAGCCAGAAACAAAAAGCAAAGAAGTACAATAGCTGTCTTTTAGTGAGGGGAATATGGCCTTGTTGTTACCATCACTAAATATCATAGCTCTTTTCTAGCACCCAAGGCTCCCACTGTCCCCACTGCATAACATCACAGCTGCCTCTGCTAGGAATAAATTTCACTCTTTGTTTATCTTTAAGTTACTTGCTCAAAGTTCACAATCCTTAGAAGGAGGACTTGTTGCTGGTGGAAATGAGCTCTTGTGGAGGTGTGAGAAAAGCATTTCAGGGACCCACATAAAGGAGGATGAGGTATAGTGGTAAGATTTATCAAAGCTGGAGCAAATATAAAGGACAGTCCCCATGTTTCTGGAGTCTGTGTCTCATCCACTGCCAGGTGGTTTACCTCTCTCCAGCTGTGGGAAAAGATCAGCCTGCTCTTCATCAAGCCGAGAAGAAGGGCCAGGGTCCAGAAATTCTGTGCCATTCATTCTGTCCATCTCAAAGCTTAATCTAATTCAGTTTCTGTCCCTATCCACCTAGCTTAGCTCCTGTTCCTGGCTATGCTCTGCCCCACACTGTATTACTGTACCCAGGCCCGCACTTGGGCCCATGCTTGAAGCCAGAGCTTGGGCCCTCGTGGGTGCTAGGCCCACATGGCTGCTACAGATACTGTGAGAACAAACAGGAGAATAAACGTGTGTTACCAAGAGAGGCCTTTGTTAAGTGTTGATTATATTACCTCAAGTTTGGGAAAGATTAGGCAGTCTTTCGAACCAATCTCTTTCTTAATCCTTCATGGGCTTGTGTTGGGTCCTCCCCCTATCCAATGCTATCTGTTTCCCAGGCTAGATTTCTCCCCCGTAGGGTCACTATCTTATCCCCTACTGTGCATGCTTCATAGTAAAAGGACCTCCCCCTCTGCCATCTTAGCTCTTACTGAACATGTCTCAAAGTTCTGCTGCATCATCTGGTTTCTACTGTGCATGCACTTACTTCCCCCTGCGCCATCTTGGTTTCTACAGTGCATGTGCCTAGCAAAGGAATTTCTGCTGTTTTTATTCCTCCCTCGGTAATCCCGGCTAACAACCAGTAACCAATCCTTCCTGCTGCTTCAGGGATTAGGTCCCGAGGGGGGAGGATGTGGCGGTCCCCTTGGGAGCCTATCAATGCTGTGACTTCCTAGTAAATGAGACTTAATGTCTGATTCAGCTCCCTAGTTTATTCAGTTTAATGTCCAAGTCCCATTGCTTCCTTCCTTTATTTATAACTAGCTAACTGCCTACATAACAGATTCTCCTTCTTCATTGACCATGCCCTGGCCCTGGCTCTTAGCGGTTGAAGAGGAGGACCTCCCTCCTCTGAATTTCATAGTAGAAGTTTGATAAACCTCTGTTATAAAGATTACTCCAATGAGAAGAATTCCTTAAATGTAAAGGGGACTGCCTGCTGGACTACCAAAAGTTAACATGCTCACATAAGTCCTTTCCTTTGGTTAATCATATCCAATCACGTCCTTCCCACTACAAAAAGAGAAATTCTTTAAGACGCACCTATCCCTCACACATACACACAGAATACACGCTGCCCCTTCTCACAGGGGCACCGTCTCTCTGCTCAGCTTAGGCAGAGCCCTCAGTGCTCAGTGTCATTCCAGGGTTTGGATGCTGTCTTCCAGGGAGTTGGAAACTATGGAAAAAGTGTAAGTAGTAAAATGACGTTACTAGAATAAGAATGACCTTGACAAATCCTAGACTTGAAGCTTATCCACATGACATTTATTACATTTTATTAAATTAAATTTGTCATTTTGTCTCCCATATTATAATAGATGGCAGGATTCCCGAGTAGCACAGTTTTACCATGTTGTAGGCACTGAATAATTATTTGTTGGATAAATGAATAAATACTTTATATGAAAAATTGTTTTCATCCTATTGGGTTTCAGACAGTGTTGAGGCAACATTCTGATATCAACCACAGTAAGATTCCAGGAAAATCAAATAAAATTCTCAACTTGAATGTTCTAGCCAATACAATAGACTGATTGCTTCACCAAAATCGTTCTATGCTGCCATGACGCGTTGTTTATACGTCTATTATAGTTTGTTGCTGCCATTTTTATGAACATCCTAAGTGCCTGCATTGCTGCAGTTGGTGTACTTGTATTAACCATTGCATGTTTCACTTACGAGGCTGAAACACATGAATACATTTGGTCACAGGTAAGTACCAAGTTTAAAAATAACTGAATCAAAATGTTAATATAAATGAAAAAACTATAGTGAATGATATCTATTGTAGTGAGCAAGTTATGGAAAGTTTCATAACCATCTTTGGCATAGAAATTTCATAACTATCTTGGCATAGAAATATAAGAAGAAACTGATTTTTAAATATCCTCATGGCAAATATTTGGATGCTGTCTTCTGGGAAGTTGGGAACTATAGAAAAATTGTTAATAGAAAAGTGACATTACTGGAGTAGGAATGTCATTGACAAATCCTAGAGTTGAAGCTTATCCATATGACATTTATTAAATTTAATTATTAAATTAAATTTGTCGTTTTGCCTTCCATATTACAATAGATGGCGGGTTTCTTGAGTAAGAAGCTGAGTATTTCCTCCAAATATTTGCCATGGGGATATTTGAAAATCACTTTTCTTCCCAAATTTAGAAACACTAGAAACCCACCAGAGATCTAAATTATCATTACATAAAAAGAAGGTGATAGAATAAATACCCAAATACTCACCTGAAAAAACTACTGAAACAAGTAAAACAGTTTAGTAAAGTGTCTGGATAAAAGAAAAACTTACAAAAATTAAAAATTTTCTTTACACTAGAAATAACCACTTAGATAGTGAAGTGAAAAAAAATAACAAACAACCCAATAAAAACAAAAGCAAAACTATGAAAAACATAGTAAGACTCATAAAAAAGAACTGAATACTTTGGGAAACTACATTTCTGAATGCAAATTCACAATATCATAACATTGCAAGATTCTACAAATTAATACATAAGTGTGATGCCTTTTCATTTTGAATCCCACAAAGTTTTTTTTTGTGGGGGGGAGGCAGTGTGATAAAATTACTGTAAACTGCACATAGATGGAAGACTAATTGGATGAAATTGCTGAGAAAGTCTAAAAGGCACATAATTATTGGTGAGTACCAAACAGCTTGCTATACCAAATAGTGAAACATGTTACTAGGCTATTATAATAAAAATGGTATAGTATTTACATACTATAATAAAAATTGATCAAAGAAAAAAATAGAGTTGAGAAATAAATTCAAGTGTAGGCAGAAACATTATTTTGGAGAGACATAACTTTCCCGGCCCATATGGAAAAGATGTAAATAGTATTAAATCAATGAGCTATTCATTTCAAAGAAAATAATAGTGGGTACCTATTTGCCCAAGGTATAACAAGAAATCACAGATTAAATGAATGATCATGAAAATGACTAAAAAATAGTATAAAGTATAGAATTAGTATATTGCTTATAAAAGCAAGACAGAAAACTTAGAATTAAAGAGGAAGAAGATACACATTTTATGTCACAAATGTTTTGATTTTTGGTATTGTAGAGCTGAGACAATAGCCTAAAGAGTGAGGCTACTGACACCGTGGGCTGAGAGGTGGGGCAACCACCTTGGTGAACTGAGAAACCAGGGCCGCCTCCTCACTAGGCCTGGTGGACAGAACATTGAACTACACAGGATTATTCTCGGTCTTGAAATCTAAAAAAATTCACCCTGTTGAATTTTGGATTTGCTTGGGACGCATGACCCCCTTTTTCCTTCTTATTTCTCTCTTTCAGAATGGGAATGTCTATCCCATACTTGTCCCACCATTATATCTTACAAGTAGATAACTTGTTTTTTGGTATCATAGGTCTACAGGCAGAAAGGAATTTTGTCCCAGTATGGACCATACTATGAATCTCATCCATAACTGAGTTAGATAATTTAGATAATAAGATTGGGGCTTTTTGATTTGATGATAGTTAGGTCAGATACTGGACTTAGAGCTGATGTCAAAATGGGTCAGGTCTTCTGGAGATGCTGGGATCAGGTAAATATGCAGGGGACTGAGACAGACTTTTACAGATTGAATTGTATCCCCTCAAAACATTTTGAAGTCCTAACCCACAGTACCTCAGAAGGTGTCACTATCTGGGAATGGGGTCTTTGCAGATGTAATTAGTTAACATGAGGCCTTACTGCAATAGGGTGGCCATTAACCCTATATAACTGGTGTTCTTATAAGAAGAGGGAAATTTGGACATAGACACTAGAGGAAGATGGTTATGTAAACATGGAGACAGAGACTGGAGTTAATGCTTCTATAAGCCAACGAACACCTAGGGCTACCAGAAGCTGGAAGAGGCAAGGAAGTATTCTCCTCTACAGGTTTTGGACTTTTACCCTCCAGAACTGTGATATAATAAACTTCAGTCATGTTAAATCACCCAGTTGTGCTATTTTATTACAGCACCCCTAGAAAACTAGTACAGGATGCCAGTAAATAGCCATTCAGTCTTCTCTCATGTTTGGAACCAACTGAAATAAGACATGAGAATCAAGCAGAGGTAGATAAAACTATTCACTTTATTGTTGATTATTATATGTTAATAATTAGTTGGGGAATGAGTCTTAAATCTTTGGCTAAATGAACTTGCTAGTACCTCCCTTCATGAAGTAATCTTACCCACCTACTTACAAATAGACCATTGGCCTCCCTGTGCTAGGACCAGACCGTTATCAGTTGTTAAGGAGAACTTGTGGTCATAAACACACACCATTTGGGAAAAAAAGGAGAACCCAGAAGATCTAGGTTTCTTCTCTCAAAATCACCAGTTAGATAAATCCCTGCTTCTCACCTGGGAATTTGTAAGTGAAGAGCATTGGGAAGCACCAGAACCACTCTTCACCTATTTCTAAGACAGCAGAAACTCCTACTTTGGGCCACTATAGAAGTGTGGAAAGAGGGAGAGAATGGTTCTACTTACTATGTGTAATAATGTTTATGGTGCCTAAGTCAAATAAAATATAACGTGCAAGTTCCATGTGCACTGAAAAGCCTAAGACACAGACCACGCCATCAGTCTCACCAAAAGAGAGAACAGAAAGAGCAAAAAAGATGGGCACCCAGTGCCAAACCCTGAAGAATTCCAACAGCCTGTGGTATCATAGGTTATCTCTGTACTTTTCAGTCCTGTCATGTGTAGAATAGGAGTAAAAGTAGACAACTTACAGAGTTGTCGCTAGATGTAAAGTGCTTAACATAGTACATGGTACATGTGTAAGTATGCAATAAATGTAAAACACATTTTGTTGTTATGGAAAACAACCCAAAATAATCACAGTTGGGTGAGACTGCTATGATGAATGATATTCGTTCCCTGTTTTCTAACCCTTGTTCTTGCCTAATTCTTAAACGGTTAACTAATATGAGAAATATGTTTTTCCTTTTTAATTCAGATGGCTGGCAGTATGCTCTTACAATTTTTACTCTTCAGTGCCATCTCAGAACTGATCATTGCAGGCTTACTTGTCAGCTGGATTGTGAAAGCATTACATCATGCAGACTATAGTGAGGACAGTGAGTAATTTTGTTTATGGCTTGTAGAGCAGGATAAAACAGCTTCTGTTAAGAGCTCTGCCTGAGGAATTAAAGTTTAGGTAGAAGTGAGGAGCAGTAGCATTACTTCTAACTGTGGGTAGTCAGAAAATACGCGGAAAGCTTTCATTTGACAGTGTGTCAAACTGAAGTCAAACAACTTATCTTAAGCAAAACTACGTGGGAGAATTATGTCTTTTAGGTTTACATCTGCCAGGGGATTACTACGGGAAATGTACAGACTGAAGAATTTCACGGGTCATACCAGTAATACAGGGACAATGAATGCAAATTCAAATTTAGTTATGAAATGTTGGTTTCCAAAGTTTGAGGCCCTCAAATGACTTCATAAAATGAATATTTTAGAGGATGGTAAGGAGAGTACTTCCGTTAACTGAAGAATAGAAATCTCTAAAAATCCATTCTTTCATGCAATAAATGAAGAGACTGGCAGGAGTTGTCTAAATCAACTTTTTCCGGACTCTGGAAATTAGTCAAAGACTTGTAACAATCCAATGAGCACTCACTCAAGAAAAAAAATGGCTGAATCTTGGTAAGAACAGTGAGCTTTTTTGTGTTGTCATTTTTCCTTATCCCTCTTTGTCCTTGTCCACTCTCCACAGTAGCCTTTAAATTTAAATGAAACAACCTTGCAACCACAGTACCTGTGAAAAATAGTAGCCTAATAACCATAAGAGGGGTGGAAATGAAATTGGAGTTCCCCCGAAAGCCCCATTCCCAGATAATTGTTTCAATTTGTATGGCAGCCCCCTTGATACAGCCCCTGGCAGGGCTCTTCTTAATTTGAGCTCACTCAGAGCTCAGTCCTGGTGAACAGCTTTTTCCCTGGGGTGTCTGTCAGAACAATCAGTTGTATTTAGCATTACCTTTAAGGAAAGAAGGGACTCCTGTTGGGAAAACAGAGGACTGACCAAAAATTTAAAAAAAAACAAAAACAACTGAGGGGTAAGATGTCCATAGGAGTCTTTGAAACTATGAAAATACCTAGAAATTTAAAAAAGGCAATATGCACATGCAAGGATGTTTGCATATCAAAGAAAAACCTGAGAATGCCTTGATCTTCCTTCTTTGGCTGACCTGAGGCCATCTGCAAGCTGGAAATGCAAACTTTCTCCCAGAGCTTTGAAGACTTACCTCTCTCACCGCACCCCCCACACACCTTCTCAACAAAGACTGAGAACTTTATTGATTCAAGGCAGTTAAGGAAATTTATGTTCAATTATTTAATGACAACTAAGGTAACAGAGCAGAGACATCAATGCTCACACGTGACAATTATGAAGACTTTGTACAATTAGTTCAGGAAAGCCACTAAACAGAATGACCAAAAAAAAAAAAAAAAAAAAAACAACAAACACCAACCCATGGGCGGATCTGATTTTCCTTACTGCCATATTATATTATTTTAAATATGTAGTTTTTAACAAAAGAAAAGAAAGGGCAAGTATGGCCTAAACATAGGAGGAAAGCAATCAGTACAAATTGTATCTGAGGAAGTCTAGATATTGGACTTCTTAGAAAAAATAACTTTAAATTAGCTATTTAAAGTATGCTAAAAACAAAAAGAGGGAAAGAAACCACATCTTCCAACATCATTTTGTCCACCACAAACTAGATAATATTGAGAGAAATGAAAGATTTAAACAAATGGAAAAAACATTGTATGTTTAAGGGTCAGAAGACTTACATGTCAGATGATAACATGCCCCAAACTAACTTACAATTCAGGACAATCCCTACCAAAATCTCAGCTGATGTTTTTATAAGCTTATCCTAGTTTTTATATAAAAGTGGAAAGGACACAAAATAGCCACTCAATCTCACACACACAAAAAAAAACCCTACTACCCATTGTGGAACAGGTCACATTAACCTGACAAGCTGTAAATGTGCTGTTAATGTTCAGTGTCAACTATGATATACCCACCAGTGTAAAAGAAGTATGTGTCTCTCCATTTTACTTTTTGTCCAATCCCAGAGACTTCCCCACTTTGCTTTCCCCCACCTCCCTAATCTATCACCGGTGGATTTCACATAACCCCTTTATGTCTCCTTTGATTGCAACGTACAAAATACAGTGTTTAAACTGCCATTCTCCAGAGCATTTCTCAGTCCGTTGAGATTTTGGTCCCCAGAAATTATCGTCTGTTTGGCTCAAATAAACTCACCAAAATTTTCTACAGGTTCAAATGTCTCTTTTGTTGACACCACAAATTAGAAAGGTCAAAATCTGGAACATTGACAACACCAAAAGCTGGTGAGGTTACAGAGCAACAGGAAGTCTCATTCGTTGCGGGTGGGAGTGAAAATGGTTCAACCGTGCTGGAAGAGAGTTTTGCGTGTTTTTATAAAACTACATTCTTACCATACAATCTGGCAATTGTGCTCCTTAGTATTTACCTCCAAATTTTGAAAAATTATATTCACACAAAACCCTGCACATGGATGTTTACAGCCACTTATTCACAACGGCCCAAAGTGGAAACAACCAAGATGTTCTTCAGTAGGTGAATGGATAAACAAACTGTGGTCCACCCAGACAATAGAATATTATTCAGTGCTAAAAATAAATCAGGTATCAGGCCATAAAAAGACATGGAGAAGCTTTAAATGCATATTACTAAGTGAAAGAAGCCAATTTGAAAAGGATGCATACTATATGATTCCAACAATATGACATCTGGAAAAAGCAAAACTATGGAGATTTAGTTTTTATGGAGTAAAAAAATCAGTGGCCACCCAGGGGATGGGATAGAAAGAGGCAGAGCACAGAAAACTTCTAGGGGACTGAGAATACTCTGTATGATATTATTATAATGGACACTTAAAATAAATCATCAATCCCTCCCCCTAAAAAAACTCACATATTGATAAGTCAGCCTAAAGCTCTGCCTGAATGAAGCCAGAAGAATGGTGTGTCTGTGGAATCCCTGTAGAATAGTTTGTGGAGGAGGGTGCTGAAAAATGAGGCTGGAGAAGCAATTGACACCGAATCCTCATAGGGCTCAGCCACTTTACCAAGGAATTTAGAATTTAGTCTGTAAATGCCAGAGGTGCTATTGAAGGGTTTTTAACAGCAGTGGGGGTTTTTTGGTTGTTGTTTGTTTGTTTGTTTGTTTGTTTGTTTGTTTGAATCCTCACCCAAGAAGAGAGGACATGTTTCACTGATTTTAGAGAGAGAAGAAGGAAGAAAGAGAGAAGGGGGGAGAGAGAGACACGTCAATGTGAGAAACATCAATCATTTGCCTCCCTTACATGCCCGACTGGAGATCAAACCCACAACCTTTTGGTATATGAAAGAATGCTCCAACCAAATGAGCCACCCAGCCAGGGCTAACAGCAGCATTTCTTGATCAGCATATATGGTTATATAATTGTTTCCATTAGAATATTTTCTGCAGCAAATTACAGATCTCCCAACTCAAACTGCTTATTTAACTAGAAAATATGTCATCTCTTACAACAGCAAGTCTGCAAATAGAGGAGACTTCTGGCTCAATTGATTCATCAGGTCAGTGACATTATCCGTGACCCAGATTCCTTCTGTCTTCCTCTGCTATCTTCAGCTTTATCCCAAGGCTGTCTTGACTGGTGATCATAAGATGACTAGGGTAGCATAGTTCCTGGTTCCCATCAGCAGGAGAAACTGGCTTCTCTTTCTCAGAAGCCAGAAGGAAGCCTCTCTTTACCTCCCATTGGCCCAGTTGCCTTAGGCTAGCCCATCTCTGAACTGAATAATGGCAAAGGGGGATGAGGTTACCGTGAGAATTTAGACAAATGTGTAGTAGAGTAGTTTTGAAAGAATCAATCACAGTGTCCCCAGGCACTTCAGAAGAAGAATAGAGACAGAATAGGAGAAAAACAGGGCTAGAGACAGGGTTAATTAGGTGGTTGTTCCAACACGCCACATTACAGCCCAGTGATGAGTAGCTAAACTTGAACAACAGCGAGTAAGTATAAGAAGGTAAATTTGAAAGATATTTAGGAAGCTTATTGATATTTTATATATGTTTTTCCCTCACTGTTGCTAGATAACTACAGTCTTAGTTAATTAAATTAGTTTCCTAAACTCTTTTTTTGTGTGTGTGTGTATTTATTTAGTTTCCTAAACTCTGTATTCTTTATTTCTAATCCCTATACTGCTCAATTACTATTGAGCTTAGTTTTAAATACTGATCTATATTTCATTTGATTATAAAATTCTTTGAAATCTTCACATACATTCAATTTTGTATATGTGTCTGTGCTAATACAACATAATACTCTGCTGTGAACTTAAAAACAAAACACACACACACACACATGAGTTCTACTCAGGAAAAGAAAATGACACTGTTCCCATTAGAATCCCTTTTGTGATGACTCCCCAAAACCCTGTATGTGGGCCAGATAGTTCTCCACTCCATTGGTTGTTCAGGTATTTTTCCTTCTGAGCTAGGCCAAAAGAAATCTTGGGACCCACCAAAGTTCACCTGAAGGTCAAAATCCTTTGGGGAAATGTAATATGTTAGTTAAATATGGTTGTTGCAATTCATTCAAACCTCTGGTTTCTGATGGGCCATAGATCTGATGGACTTTGACTCCCCCAGCACAGTGAGAGCCTGCAGAGAGCTCTCACTGTCCTAGAGAGCTATCTTCTCAGTATGGTTTCAACTGGTCCCTTGCTAGGTTTATATGTTTGTTTGTTGCTGAAATTGTATTTTGTCTTGTTTTGACTCAATGGCTCAGTACAGGCTCTGGTTTTAGAATATTATAATGATCAATTTTCTATCACTCAACTCACCCCAGGTTTCTCTCTGTCGGAATGCTCCTCCACCCCTTTATAACTTGCAAAGAACCGGAGTGCCTCCATTCAAGAACAAAAAAATTAATTGTGAATTAATGAAGAACTCTGTCATTTTTTTCAAGAGACCTCATGGGAAATGCATTCTAATGAAGTCCTTTCTGGAACTCCTTTTTCCTGCTTCTTTAATAAAGGATGCAATATGACCACAAGTTGACTCTTTTATCTAAAAGCCATTCTGAGTAGACATGAATAAACATAGTTGGTCAGGGGGATGCTGGAAAGTAAAGTTAAATGCCCACTTTATTTCAAGTGGGAGGAGACTGGCCTGAGTGAAAGTGTAACAGGGAATAAAAACTTTATACTACTCTGACTTACCTTGAAATGGAATTAGAATAAATTGTACTAACAAACTGATGAAAGCACTCACACACTGACAGTTTCTCTGTAAGCATATTGGAGGTGCTGGCAGTTTCACTTCCTGCTTGTACAAGAAATGGCCTCGACCACAACTTCTATTGACGCAGCTCGCCCAGCCACAGGAATTTGGCTGGCGCGATCCAGTTCCAGGATGCTGAAATTGATGATACATATCAGGACCAGCAAGGACACTGCCAGCCCATCCACAGACTCTCCCCCACATCTCCTTATCCTGCTTTCCCTCTCTCTCCTTATAAAAACCCCTGCCTGCACTGAGATGCTGAGATGGGTGTTGACATATGAGCCTACCATCTTCTCAGGTTGTTGACTCCTGAATAAACCCCATTCCTTCTCAACCAGAACCTGTCTCATAAGTTTGGCTTTTGTTGGGGCAGGCAGCCAAACCTTGGTTTCAGGTACAAAGGGACTCTGTCTGAAAGAAGAAAATACTATGATTAATGCTGATTTAGAGCAGGCATAATGCTGATTTAGCAATAACAAAAACTATTATCCTCTCTGTGCTTTTATTTTCTCTCTTATAAAACAGAAATAATAGTCCCTATCCCACAGAGTAGATACAAGGGT
Source organism: Trachops cirrhosus (assembly GCA_028533065.1). Classification (NCBI taxonomy): domain Eukaryota; kingdom Metazoa; phylum Chordata; class Mammalia; order Chiroptera; family Phyllostomidae; genus Trachops; species Trachops cirrhosus. The sequence continues at coordinate 7,494,957 of CM052543.1, read as the reverse complement.
TAAATGACAATACATTATCAAAAGAACTTAGAATAGCTTCTAACTGATGGTAGTCCCTTAATAAATTATTACTTGTCACTTATTAGCTCTTGTCATTATATCTATAGCATAATGCCATAGGAGGCTAGATGGACTGTTTCCTGTTTTCCAAGAACTGGTCCACCTTTGAAAGTAGAAGATGTACTCAACACTAAGTCCAAAAAACCACTTGAAAACTTACTTAGAGGTGCTGTTATGGGTAGAATTGCATCCACCCCCCGCCAAAAGGATATATTACAGTCCTAACCCCCAGTACTTCAGAACGTGACCTCATTTGGAAGTAGAAATTTTATAGAGGTAATCAAGTCAAAATTAGGTCAATAGGGTAGGTCCTGTTCTAATATGACTGGTATCCTAATAAAAGGGGAAGTTTGAACACAGAAATAAACATACATGGTGGGAAGATGGAGTAAAGACATGTAAGAAAAACATCCTGTGAAAATGGAGGACCAGAGCAATATAACTACAAGCCAAGGAATGTCAAAGATTGCTGGCAACTAACCAGAAGCTAGGAAGGCTCCTTCTCCAGGTTTCAGGGGGAGCATGACCCCGTCAACATCTTCATTTAGGACTTCCAGCCCCTAGAACAATAAGACAATAAATTTCTGATTGTTCTAAGCTATCTACTTTGTTACAACAACCCTAAAAAACTGATACAGGTGACTTTTCACTATAATGACACTATATTCTCCCTACTCCCTGGAGGATGTTGGGATTATGAAGAGAGTTCTCCTCCCACCTCAGCATCCTACAATAGCAGTGTGGCCTTTGAATGTTTCTACTCTAAGGCTGAGGATAGGAGAAGGAACTGTTAAGTCTGTGGATGTCTCTAGGAAGAATCCCATACATTCCCCACCGACAGTCTTCGAGACCAAGGTAGGACTCACTGACCTGCTCCAGAACAACAGTGGCAAGAGCTAGCAACCTTCAGGGAAGGTACATTGGCAAAGGGGTTCTTGCCTACCCCAGATCAAAATCAAGAGAGGAGGCAAAATAGGTTCAAAAAGAAGTTAACTGAAAACAAAGTGAAAGAAAAAAGGAAAGAAAGGGAGCTTGATGCATCATGGGAGCACACACTAGTCAGGAATATGGCTCCAGAATTGCTGAGAGGGTCCAGCATATATAGGGCTGAGTTCTTCACACAGGCGCAAAGATTTCTTTGTTTTCCAGGTTCTTCCCTTGAGCTGGCATCAACTGGCACATGCGCAGAATAGAGCTATTTGGGGAGTATCTGAAAAGAAACTTTAAACTTACCTAGGAGAGCCTTTAAAAATAACTGAAGAGCATCCCCATCCATTTAAGAGAGGCTCACCAGTCTCAAAGGCATGGCTGTGTGACCATGCAGAGTGGCTGTAGACTACCCCTGGAGTTCAGAGTTTGCAAGAGGTGAAAAAGAAGGACAGCACCACTGCCTGCAGGCCCTAACATTGGGACACTGGACATAGATGAGACAGGAACCCTGAGGTTCTCTGAAAATCACTGTAGCATGGAGCAACACATAACAAAGCAGTTCAGCAAAGTGCTCCCGTCAAGAGTCAGTAGGAAGAGGAGGCCAGATTACAAATAAGACTATCAATGCCCAAGAGAAGTCCAAATCAGGTGACTCTTTACTGTGGCCAGTAGAAGCCTCCACGTATCCATCTAGACTGAAGATTTGATCTACAGAAAGAGGACCATGTCCTGACACTGGATTATACACATAGGGAGTAACACAACACACACAGTGAGCAAAATTGACAGTCACCTCTTCACAGACAGCCATGTTTCAGCTATTGCCTTGGCACCCAAAGCACAACTAGAGAGGAAAGATGGGAGTGGGCCCATCCCCCATCAACCCAATATTTGAAATTTAATTTCATGTAACAAAATTGCACTCAGTAACAAAAAAAAGTACATGCTGAAGTCTCCTATATATGTTTGTCTTTTTAAAAAAATCTCATCTTTATAACTCCTAATTGTTACCCTGTTGTCAATCTGCAGGCTTTTGTTCCTCATGTTATAATTAGGCACAGAACCTGTGACCATGAAAATGTTAAATTATCTTTTTCTCATTAAAAAATTATTAGGCAAGTAAAAGGTTTGTGCTTTTAAAAACTAAACCCTGTTTAAACTTTTATTCCATCCAGTATTTTCACATTATTTCATTTTACAATTTCCAAGTATAATCTGCAGCTTTATTATTTAGTTTTTCATTTGGGAAGTATCATTTCCAAGTAGAAAATCATTATAGGGTTCTGATAATGAATTTTTTAACCTAGGTATCAGATTTGTACAAATTACAGAGTGTAATTCACTATGTGGCTGTCTTTATAAACAGTGACCACAGAGCCTATATTTTAATTTTATCCCAGCATGGAGACATGTTCTTATATAATTTTCATTATTAATTCTTCCTAGGAGTTTTTGAAAATCTTTACTTATACTCACATACAACTGCTAAATATTTTTTTGAAACCCATCAAAATAGAACTTCACTGCTCTGAGGGATTTTACAATCTTTATCCAGTTTTATCTCTCTGTTTGCATTAGAATTCTTCTTCCTCTCTTCTCCAGAGGCCTGTGGTTTATAGCCATGGAGGTAATGTAGTCTCTGGTTATAGGGGATAGCTATAAACCATTTACTAGCCTTGAAAACAAGTTCATTTAGCCAAATCATTGAGTCTTATTTCAGATGGTGGCAATGCAAATGGGCTTTTAAAGTGAGACCTATATTGTGTAAACAAACAACCATGTAAACAAGGTCATAGTATACATTCTATGAAAACAGAAAGAACACAAAGGTAAATGAACACAGTAAATCATAAACCAGTTCCTGAGTCTGCGAGTGTGTCAGATGAGAAGACTTTCAAATGTAAGGCTTTGCTGGAATGAAATTAAGCAGTAAAAGTCTGAAAAATCCTCTTTATGTGCAGCTTAAATGTCTCTGATGAAATCATCAGGTTCTCAGATAAATTCTGTATGGTTGACACTGCATCAGTAGTTCTCAATACTTCCAAACCAAAGGATGAAAAAAAAATGAAACATTAGTCTGAAAGAAAACTTGAAAACTTCGGGATCCAATTCAGTCTGTAGATGAAAAAAAGAATTTTAACTGGAGTCCAACCTTCACAATTGGGCATTGTGATTTCCATTGAAACACAATTTCTCTCCCTAAAATTACCCTCATTTTTATCAAAGAGACAGCATTAAGCCCAGGTTTAATTTGGCCTGATTATTTGCATAAACACAACAAGAATAGCAATTGATCATACAGACTTTTAAAAATCTGCCTTGCTGGAATGTTACAAGGAAATTTTAGATTGAATGCTAATTTGCCCTCCAGGGCAAAGAAGCAAAGTCACACAGTTGTCTTATGGCTTTGCCTGCAATACCTACAGATTGGGTGAGCTCTTCAAGTTTTCGAGGTCCATAAAATGTCCTTAAATTCTTCCCTCAAAATGTTTCAGGAAAGCAACCCTCATTTCTTACCTGAAAAGACTGCCATGAACCTTCTGAATAAGCAAGGTGCCAAGCTATTTCCCCAAGGGGTTCTTGTAGGTTTTCAAAGTCAATCTTAATTCCTTCAGGCTTTCTGGTGACATCCAGAGTCCAGGCATGTCTCTTTTGATCATGATATTCCAGACAAAGACTTAGTTAATAAAACCACAGTTGAAATTGGCTTAACATGTCCTGTTATGAAGAAATCAGATTTTTATTGGATTTATGCAAACAAATATATTGCCATGGAAATAATACTCACTGACTAAGAGTTTACAAATTCTAGACCAATCAGTGGGGAGAAAAATATAAATGCTTCAATATTGCTTATGAAAATATAATTTACTAGATTGCTTTAAGAAAGAAATAAGTTTTCTTATTTCTGAAAAACAAAAAATTAAAAATTAGCATTATTTTTCAGAAAAAGTTATAAGCCTACTTCATACCAGTAAGAATGGCTATCATAAACAAATCAACAAACAACAAGGCTGTGGAGAAAAAGGAACACTAATACACATTGGTGGGAATGCAGACTGGTGCAGCCACTGGGGAAAACAGTATGGAATTTCCTTGAAAAACTAAAAATGGACCTGCCTTTTGACCCAGCAATTCCACTGCTTGGAGTATACCCTAACAAACATGAAACACCAATTCAAAAGGACCTATGCATCCCAATGTTCATAGCAGCACAATTTATTTATTTATGGAAATTATTTATCAATTTCCTCTCAAGATCCTTTTTCAAAAACTTTCCACTTGCACAGACCCTTTGCTACTTCCACAGACCCCCTGAAACTCACAGCTTTTTTCTTCAGTGAGTATTGGCATACCTTAGACCTTTCATTACCAAACCATTCAATTTCTTTCCAACTTAACTAGAACTCTTAATTTTTATTTTTTTATTTTATTTTATTTTTTTTATTTTAGTTTATTCAGTACAGTTTCTATCCTTTATTCCCATTCCAGCCCACCCACCCATTCCTCCCCTAGAACTCTTAATTTTTAGAAGTTGATTTTTAGTAACAATTAAAGGTTAGTCACATTCCTTAGAGTGATACTTCTAGAAAAAATGTTTTTTCATTTGCAAACACACTCACATGTTCAAGAGATACATTTCAAATAAACTACAAGATATATTCATTAACAGAGCTAAATCCATTTTCTAGCTTCTCTGTAATAAAAAGCCAAAGAAGGCAAACTCGGATCAATTAATATTTCAGTATCCTGTTATTTTGAAATATCTAGATATTTCATTATTTTCACCATTTAACCCAGCAAAACCCAAACTTTCAAGCCACCAAAGACTTTGGGAAATTATGTTTAGGTATATACATAATTGTAGGAGGTTGCAGCTAGGGGGCCCCCAAAAGAAGGATTTGTAATGGGGTCCAGAACTCAAGGTGTCCAGGAAATATTAGAAAGATATATAGGATGTTCTCTCCTGTGCCCCCACACCACAGGTGTGAGTTGGGGGAAGGGACACATGGAGCAGGGCCATTGAGCTGTTTTGCATAGCAATAGCCTTGCAACTAACCTCTGGCATGGTCATTTAACACATCTATAATTTTTAACTGGTTGCATAGATATGTTAAATAGCTGTGGCCATGCTCTGAGCCAGGGGGATGGAAGGAATTTCCCCCCAAGATGTAACTGGGAGGCAACTCCCCCTAGTTACAGCACCCTTGAGAGAACTTGGAGATGGTTGGCTCCATGACATGGGTCCCCCCTGCCCAGACACATGATGGCAGCCCAGTAAAGCTGGAAAGATATGGGAGTGCTGGCAAGTGAAGCTGATTGTGGGAGGAGTCAGAAATGGGGCTGCAGAGGAAGATTGGCGCGGGGATTAAAACCCAGACCCGGCTCAGCAGCCATTGAAGAGAGGACCGCAGGCAGTGGGGCGAAAACCACGCAGCTGCAGCCATGTAAGGAGAACCACATGCCTTTGGCAGAGTGGGGACCCCCGCAGCCTTGGTGAGGGAGAACCACATGGCTTTGGCCACAGTGGGGATCCCCCGCAGCCATGAGAAGAATCACCATGGGGCTTTGGCAGAGAACCACCACACGGCTTTAGCTGGAGATCCTGGTGACACAGCTGATGGTGCTGGGAACTGAGGCAGGCCTACCAGCTGAGCACAGATTACTGGGAAGAACCAGGGGCTGGCTGAGCCACGGACTTCTATTTCTTTTCCTGAGATATGGTACCCTAGACTGGGCAAAGCGGGGAAGGGAGGACTGTGTGTGTTTGTGGGTGTTTTAAGGGACTTTGGGATTTTGATGAAGACATTAAGGCATTACTCTTAGTCTGTATAACTTGAATAAATAACTCCTTTCCCTTTCACCAATCTCTAATATGGAGAGCTATAATTCTCTGGCCAAGGGAAAGGTGAACCTAGTACAGGGGGACCCCAGGAGAAGGGGGGGATCAATTCAGTAGCATTGTTGGACCCTCTTCCCTGGCGGCCAATCAGGGAAAATCATGGGAGACCACATGTGCAGTAGCTTTAAAGTAATACAACTACTTGTACATGCGCAGTAAAAGCCCACCAAAACTAGCCAGGAAGGCTATAAGAATAGAGTCCCTCCAGCCCATGAGGTCAATCTCTGCTTGGAGTTGGCCTGCTCCCATGTTCTCTGCTATAAACTCTGGGTGTTCGGTTCAATTTTTTGTCCCAATCACCAAGAACCTGGTTACCTGTGCCCACCTGTGACATAATTATTATCAAATCTCTTCATTTTAGTTATGTGTATTCATTAGTTTTTAACTTTATTTTATTTATATATTGAGATTTTAAAGTCAGTTATTACCCAAGCCATCTTATTGACAAATTTTGTAACAGAGATAAATAAAAGAACTTATTCCTGCAAACCCAGGCAAAACAAACACATATTCTATTTTATGTTAATAACTTCAAAAGATATTAAACTTAAACCAGCTTTAATATCAAATATTTATCCAGACCACATGGTCCTAAAAAACCATTTGACATAGTTCTTATTTTGTCCTTGACAACTTTAAGGCAGCTGCAGGAGAGGCGGGGCAGCTATCGGGCTCAGGCAGAAAACCACCTGAGCTTAAAAGTGTCATTTTTTTCTCCACATTGAGGAGAGGCAGCCATCCTTGCTGCTTCCACAACCAGGAGTTTGAGGAGTGGCATTAATTGCCCTGCTGTTCCCAGGACTTTAGTAGCTCCCCAGGAGGATTTAGAGTATTTAAAGCACTTATTTCCCCATTTTCCTTTTTTTCTGAGTTTTACAGTCTGGGAAGGGAGTGATATCTTCTCCCTCTTCAAACCATTAATTTAAATACTTTCTAAGTAGAATCCTTATGCAATAACAACATAAAGCTTGCACATAAGAGATCTTATTCTAGTTCCCAGATCTTTGGCAAAGCTAATTAGTCACTGACTTAGAGTGGTAAATTGACTATTTAGCCAACATGTGACCTAATGGACTCTTAGTGGGATTGAGACCAAGCCACTACTTTTCAAAATGAAACAAACCAAATCTAAAAACAAAAGACAGAGTTCAAACTGGGACTAACCTTAGGATCTTATCTCACCCCAACTTTCATTTCAGGCAGACCAGAGAAGCAAAGGAGAGTTCTCAGAGCCTGACTTTCTCCCACGGAGCAACAGAGAAACAAAACCAACAGACACTTAATTAAAAGAAGAAGAAAATCAGACAACACACAAAATCCATATACCAAAGCCAGAAGAGTGCTCCAACCAAATCCCACACTGGGGAGAACTGGGATTTTTCACTGAGTGCTGCCAACCACCGAGGGTGGCGGGGCAGGAGCTCCTGGTAGGACACACCACTGCCCGATCCAGTTTGCAAGTTTGAAGTCCACTGACCCCCCAGAAAAAACTGTTTACCAGATAATTTGTTTGTGAAAATCCCAGGTTTTGACTGTCAACCAACAGATGGCCAAAAGCCATAAACCAGATGGGCTTTCTAAGCACAAATCAAATTCCTTACTGAAAAGTGAAGGTGACAGGAGGTCCCCAAAGTGCCAAGAGTCAAAGAAGGCGAGTGCCCAAGTAAAATCACTTGGCAGCTAGGGAGTCTCCAAATTTGCACCCCAAGGTTCCCCAGTCCAGGCAGCCAATGGGACTCCTCATCAAATACCCAGACTTACCAAAGAGTCCCAAAGTCCATCCCACCAGCTTCACCAAAATTGAAACCAGAGGGTAACTGAGTCCAGGGCTTGTGCTGCCTGTCACTGAGCAGCCAAAAACCAGAGACAGGGATTGGATTATAACTGCACTTTTATTAATATCAGAAGCCAGCAGTCTGAGGAGGTAGCGTGATAAAATCCTAACATGCACCTTACCTTGAGCTTTCAGAACCAAGTTTATATAGAGGATACACAGGAATTTGGGAGGGGGAAATTCCTAGGAGGAGCACAGACTTGCTGTTTCTCTAGGGAGGGGGACACTGGGGGGCAGTCTCTCAGCTTCTTCCTAAGCTGGCTCCCTTTGTTCCAGTGTTTGCATTAGAATTCCTCTCTTCCCTGGACACCTGTGGTTTATGGCCAGGGAGGTTATGTAGTCTTTGGTTAGGGAGGAGTGCTATAAACCATTAACTCAAGTGTCCTTGGTTAAAGGGCATAAGGTCTTGCAGTTTACTAGATGGCTGTAAATAGCTCAAACTGCTTGGCCTTGTTTAATTTTCTTGTCTCAGTTTCCCTATTCCACTTGCCCAGGAATTCTCCTAGCTTTTTACTATCCTATTACAGGAGGAGACAGAAGGGGTTGGTTACATGAAATCCATTGGTGATAGATTAGGGAGGTGGAAGAAAGCAAAGCAAGGAAATACCTGGGATTGGATAAAAAGTAAAATAGAGAGCCACATACTTCTTTTACATTGGTGGGTATGCAATAGTTAATAATGAACATTTACAGTACATCGAGATTGTATTCAAGAGAGCAAGATAACAAGGGGCTCCGCAGATCTCTGCTCAGCTGGAATATTGTGCCCTCAGGAGTTTGGAAAAAAAATTATCTTGACATTCCAAAGGTGTGTTCTCTTAGCTTCAAAAAGACAACAGACAAGCTCTGTTAAGGTAACAATAGAGCTTTGTGAGGGTGAGATACCTGCATAGGACGTGACTACGTGCCATGAACTGCTTTTAGTTAATAAGTTTTAATTTCAGAACATCCTCTGTGTCTCTGAGTGTTGCTTTAGGTCTCTGAGTGTGTAAGACTGCCACACAGGCCTCCTCTGAGTTTGTCAGGTTAACATGTAGCCCCATTTTGTCCACAAGACTTTTAGGTTTTTCTATAAAATTAAAAATAGTCATAGATATCATGTGTGCATCCACTGGGGGCTGGCGAGGGATACTGAAGAAGGAAACAAATATCCACTTGCCTACCCAGATCCATTTTCTGCTGTAAGAGGAGTCAGGTAACTGGTAAAGCTGAGATGAAACATTGAAAAGGATAATTTGAGGGACATTGAATACTGGACCTTCTTCCAAAATGTGGACAGGATATACAGAGATCCCAGGTGATAGAATATTATCCCCAAGTTCTTAAGAGCAGAACTAAACCTGTATTTTATAGCTTGTGTGGATGGCATCACCCACACATCCCTGCGTGCTGATCCCACTGGTGGTTCAGACAATGAAAGGGGAAGTCAGGAGGACAGAGAAGTGAGACTTCACCCTCCCTTTGCTCGTCACAGTTGGCCAGCAGCTGAGGTCTCCTATCTAAGACCTCAGCTCCTATCAGGCAGCTCCCATCCTTGGCTGCAGCTTGTGCTGGCTGCTATAGTAACAGGGTTCATGCCTCTTGTCCCATATATCTAAGAGGAAAAGCTTCTCTGTATTACTGGTTCCCAGGTGTGTCAACAGCCCTTTTGATCACCATGATCTTCCCACGTTTCTCTAAATAGGTCCTTCACTAATCTCTCTTCAATGAAAGACATTAAGACTGCCCTCTGTTTTCCTCCAGGATCTCGGGATACTTAATGCACATGAGTATGTGTAAGCCATCCTCAGGCCCGGAGCAGTGGGATCTGTGTAAAGGGACTGAATGTTATGGAAACACTCAGTCCTCTCTGGGTGAGTAGGGGATAATAATCCATATGCTACCTTTCTCTAACAAGAGAACCCAGAGTAGCAACAGTTCCCCAATCCTGGAAGTGCTCAGAACTGGCAGGGATGTCATACAAGATCCATGAGCATCATTTGGGGGATGAGGAGGTTAAATTAGATATACAGCCTCCGTATCTACTTCAGTCTTTAGTCTCTTATTCTCTTATTGTTGCCAGATTTTTCTAAAACCAAGGTGGTGGGTGTCTTGTTTTAGGTTCCCACAAAAACAGGCACTGCCCTATGGATTTGGATACTGTGAGAAAATAGAAAAGTGATGTGTGGAGAGAGGAAAGCAAATAAAGTGTGTGTTCATGAATGGGTTCCTATTCTCTGCTGAGGCATTTGTTAGTCTGTCTTACACACAGCTATGCACATCACCCCTGAGTGCCCAGTTCATTGTTGTGCCAGCCCACCAAATACAACTCATTCTTCTCCACACAGATACCAGTAAACACTTACCCAATTGAACTCATTTAATTGGTCCCTTGCCTATTACAGGAAGTAAAAGTTCAGCTCTAGGCAGCTGGTAAACTGCCCTATCTTTACCAGAAGGATTTTGTTTTAGAGCTTTCTAAATATATTATCCAAAGGACTTTGTGCATTGTCCTTCTGGGAAAAACAAGTTGCCCACCACGAAGCACTGGGGAAGAGGAGAAAGAGTGTCTTTGCTGCAGGCAAAACGAAGTGAGTATATTTAATCTAATGATTTCCATGGGTAACTCAGGGATGCTGGTAAGATTTTCTGCCAAGTGAGACTTAAAATTTGTCACCAGTATTGGATCAGACCCAGACACCTGCCAATAGTGTGTGGTTTCTTGATCTTGTTGCAGGAAAGATTTCACAACATGGGTCTAATTTATTCCGAGAGTACCTTTATTAAGGCTAGGGACAGTGAAACAAAGGAAGGGTTAGGGTAGAAGAAGCAATAGGAGAGAGCCTAGGTGGTACTCTGTTCTTTCATTTGGGATGTCTCTTTGTCTCCTCACTTTGACAGCCTACTTGTGTTTGTTTCTAATGCATTAGGTAGACCTAATACAGCTCCCGGGCTTAATAGAATGGCTTAATGTAGTTGGCATCCAGTAGGGTCCAATGACACAGCCTGCCTTATTACCCAAGTTGGGTACTCAAGGTGCTACCTCTGTGTGGGTTGTATATAGCCTGCTCTTGTAGTTGACCCTTGATTGCTGGCCAAAGTCAGCCACCACCTGTGTCCTATCCAGGGTCACACAGCACTAACTACAAAGAGATCTACCAGTGGCTGCTACATATGCTGGTCTTGGAGGGGCCCAGGAGAGGTCAAGCTGTCAACCAAGGCTGGCTGTTCCTAGTGCAAATTCTGGGGTCCCTTAGCAAGAGGTACAGGGCTCACTGAAGCCAGAGGCTGCTTGTTTGTCAGAATTTAGAAAATCTGAAGCGTGGGCCAAGATGTATGGAAAAGCCACTGGAAACAGTTTGAGTGGAACTAAAATACGGGTGGAGCAGGGCCTCAAGGAATCCCTAGGGTAGGACAAACAGTGTGAGCCTTGTTGATGTTGTCTCAGATATTGTGTCTGCCTGCTCACTCTGTGGCTCACTAGCTCTGTGGCTCTGTAGGGGGAGGTCTCATAAGAGGAAAAATGGCCTCTGCCAGCACTTCTGTCTGAGAGAAAGCTGTCCCCTAGCTTTCACACTGATGCTAGACAATTTAGTTCCTCCCTGTATGTCTCTGATGCCTTTCAAGCTGCTACCCCAGCACTAGAGCTCAGAGGGAGTGAGTTTGAGTAGTCTATGCATAGACTACTATGCATAGTATGTGCAATTCCCCTTTAAGAGGAATGGCCTGGGAGTCGAGAAGTTTCTCTTTTCCAGGCCTTAATCTCAGCTGGTTTTATAGTCAGGGGTTATGGAGACTTACCTTCCTGGCACTGGAACCCTGTGATGAGGGGCCTAGTGTGGGGTTGGGACCCATTGCTCCTGAGATATCCCTCCTGTATTTTATCTACCGCATGTGGGTGTGGAACCAACCTGTTCCACATCTCTGCCCTTCCTACCAGACTCCATGTGTTTTTTTTTCTTTAATTCCAGAGTTGTAGGACTTCCATACAGCTCAATTTCTGATGTTTTTGACTAATGGCTGTTCTACAGATTAGTTGTAATTTTGATGCAGTTGTGGAAGGAGGCAAACTGTGTATACCTGTGCTGCCACCTTGACCAGAAGTCTACAATTAACTTTAACTTTTTCTGTAAATTTTATGCCTGAAACATAAGAGATCTGTATCAAATTAATATTTAGTAGAATAAGTACAGGAAATTAAACTTAATTTGTGTCAGATATATATATTTTATATATTATATATATATATATCAAGAAGAAAGAAAAGGAATTTTTAAACTTATAGAATCCACAATCAACCTGAATTACTCTATGCTGGGAATGGGCTTCCTTGAAGGATGATGAGTCCATTTAACAAATATTTATATAACTTGGACCTTGGAAAATTCATGTCCATGCTACCAGCCTTAGTTTCCTTTTTCAGAAATTGAGAGAATTGGACTCAATGGTCTCTAAGAGACTCTCCAGCTGTGAAATTTTGACATGCCATTGCATGCAAAACACAATACTAAGCATAGTAAGTGATACAAAAATCAAAAAGATGTAGCCCTTGCCCTCTGTAGTGCTGAGACTCTTTGCCCCTTAGTTTTCTCATCTATATAACTGGGCAGGTGTAAGGATTCAAGGTGATGTATTTGTAAAGCACTGAGTAAGAAACTGCCTTCTAACTGCTATGCAATAACCCTAAAACTGAATGAATAAACTTATATAGGGTTGTGATGATCAAATGAGTCAATGAAAGCAAAAGTTTTTTTTCAACGTAAGCATGAATGCACATGTGAAAGATGATTGTATTGCATTTTTTAGAAGCATGAATTCAGAGACTTCAGCAGGCCCAATGGCTTATATTTTGATGGAGGCGGCATCCCAACGTGCACATTCTGTAAACCTGGGGAGCACATCTCAGGTGTTCCAGTATACCTTCAACCAGGCACAAGTCCTAACTTCTGGGAACCAATGTGGGCATGTACATGTGAAACCAGCCCAGAGAACCTTGAAAGAGGGCAAAACCTTAGGGGTAAGTGAGAATTCACACTGCAGGCTGGGGGCCACGTGGCTGGAGTCAGTGTAGGGAGGAGGGTTGGAAATACAGAACTTCAAATCCAGCAAGCTGGGCTGGAGCTGACCCAGCCTTGAGAAACTCATGTCTGTTAAGAAGCTCAGCTGTGGAGCATCACCAGGGCCTCAGTATGGGGCCTTGTACTTTCTGACTTGGGCATTTTAGGAAAGAGAAAGAAAAGCAACAAGGAAGTAGAAAATTAGAAGGTTGGTCCTGTTGCTAGAATCCATGTTAACCCACTGGCCTTTGGAAGAAAGTGAGGACAGTGAGTGAGCCACAAGCGGGAGTCTAAACCCAAGTTGCTTGATGAAATCTTTGCCCATTGACAACAAAATAAGAACTCACTTTGATTTTCCATCTGAGAGGCTGTCCTGGGTAGGGCAGTGGGAGGCCCATTTCATTGCACAGCTGAATGATGACACATATGGATTCTGATCCAGGCTGCCCAGATTCAAAATTTAAGTGTTGTTTTTTCTGAGTGGGGGAAAATTATGAGACGTTTCCATTTTAATTTTATATTTCCCAAATTATTTTAACCAAGAAAATTAAATATGTATTAAAATAAAAAGAAACAAAAAATAATAATAAATTAAAATGATTTACACAGTGGGGAAAAGGGGCAGATTCCAGCCTCAGAAATGAAGGACTCAGATTGTGGCTCCCCTGACAGGCCCTCCAGATCCTGATTGGGCTGCTACACTTTGGCCTCGGCATCATCATGGGGACCATGCTGCCTGGGGACTATACACCTGTCTCATTCTATGGAGGCTATCCCTTCTGGGGAGGCATGTTGGTAAGTAATGACAGTCACCCTGCAAGTGAGTTTCTAAAACTGCCAACACACTCAGGACCACCTTGTCAAGCTCTGTACTTTGCTACAGGAGTTTTCCAGTCAAAAGAGCATGTGGGCTGTGAACCAGCTCAGGCCTTGTTCACTAAGAATGTTAGTCTGCTTGTACAGCCAGAACAAATACCACAGACTGGGAGGCTCAACAGCAGACATTTATTATCTCACAGTTCTGGAGGCTAGAAGTCCTAGATCGAGGTGTCTGCAGGGTGGTTTCCTCTGATGCCTCTCTCCTTGGCTTGTAGAGGGTCGTCTTCCTCCCTGTGTCTTCACATGGTCTGTGTGGGTCTATGCCCTAGTGTGTCTTCTTATAAGAACACCTGTCATTGGATTAGGGCCCAGCCATATGACTTCATTTAATGTTTATCACCTCTTTAAAGGTCCTATCCTCAAATATAAGTGCTCCTCAGCTTAGGATGGGGTTACATCCCAACAAATTCATCATCAATTAAACACCTCCTAAGTCAAAAATGCATCAAATTCTGCACTGCAGTGTATGGGCTGTTAATCCTGTGGTCACTCTCCTGACGGGGAGCTGTGGCTGGCTGCCACTGTCCCCCATCACAAGAGAACATCCCACTCCATGCCACTCACACTGGCAAAGATCAAAATTCAAAATCTAAAGAACAGTTTCTACTGAAGGCATATCATTTTCACACCATTGTAAAGTCAACAAAATCATAAGTCCAACCATCATGCATCTGGAACCATCTCTACAGTCACATTCTGAGGTACTGGGGGTTAGGGCTTCAAAAGATGAATTTTGAGGGGATGAAATTCAGCTCAAAATTCCAAGTGACAGCCCTGTAAGGCTCCATGGACCCAGACTGGGCACCTTTCCTGACTAGCCCACCTCAGAAGTCAGGAAACCTTCTTCTGGATATCAGCTCAGAGGCAGCATCTTTCCTAATTTACACAAACAGGGACGTATTGGGAACTCAGCTCAACTGTTGATCAGTGCAGGCCCCCAGCCTGAGCTCCAGGAGAGAACCATTTCCACCACTTGTTGAGAGTGGATGCCCAGCCATAGAAGAACCATTAAGAAGAGGGGATTCAGGATGTGAGGGTGATCTGGCTGCAACATCTGTCATCCCACTGATCGCCAGGGTTGATTTGGCTGATCTGGCTGGCTAGGCAGGTGCCCGCTTCCTCTCTCACTGATCCATGTGCATCCCTCCCGGAGTTGCATGGTGTGTCGAAGAGGACAACCTTTCCAACTACAGGAGAGGACCAGTTTTCGGTCAAGGGTATATGAGTAGCTGCACTCCCCCAATAGAACCTCCAAACAAGCTCTCAAGAAGAGGGGACTCAACCTGGTGTCCACAGATGGCCTCAAAGACCCCCTTTTAGCAAAATATTTGGTTCATTAGATGATTACTTTTTTTTGGAAAAGTTCATAGTTTTTATCACATTCTCAGGGTGATCTCCAACACCCCATTTTATCATAAATGAGTGATGGATTTTATCAAATGTTTTTTCTGCATCTATTGATATGATCACAGTTTTTGTCCATTTTATTTATGCGGTGAGTCACATTTATTGATTTGCAAATGTTGTGCCAACCTTGTATCACCAGAATAAATATCACTTGGCCATGGTGTATGATCCTTTTGAAATTGTTGCATTCAGTTTACTAATATTTTATTGACGGTTTTAGCATCTATGTTCATCACGGATACTGGCTGATAATTTTCTTTCTTTGTAGTGTCTTTATCTGGTTTTTGAATTAGGGTAATACTAGCCTAATAAAATCTGTATGGGAGCTAACCCTCCTCTTGAATTTTATAAAATAGTTTGAGAAGGAGAAGTGTTATTCTTCTTGGAATATTTAGTAAAATTCACCTGTGAAGCCTTCCATCCAGGGAATTTGTTTGTTGGGATTTTTTTTTTTGATTACTGCTTCAGTTTCACTAGGTGTAATCTGACTATTCACATTCTCTGATTCTTCCTGATTTAGTTTGAGAAGATTGTATGTTGCTAGGAATTAATTATCCATTTTGTTCAGATTGTCCAGTTTGTTGGCATATAGTTGTTCATGATACTTTCTTACAATTCTTTGTATTTCTTTAATGTCAGTTGTTATTTCTCCTCTTTCATGTCTGATTTTATTTATTTGGGTCCTCTCTCTTTTTTCTTGATGAGTCCAGTTAAAGGTTTGTCAATCTAGTTTATCTTTTCGAAGAAACAGCTCTTGGATTCATTGATCTTTTATAATTTTTTAGACTCTATTTCATTAACTTCTGCTCTGACCTTTCTTATTTTCTTCCTTCTACTCACTTAGGGCTTTGTTTGTTGTCCTTTTTCAAGCTCCTTTCAGTGTGAAGTTAAATTGTTTATTTGAGCTTTTTCTTTTTTTTTTTTTTTTTTGAGACAGGCCTGTAATGCCATGAATATCTCTCTTAGGATTGCTTTCCCAATGTCCCACAGATTTTGGATTGTTGTGCCCTCATTTTCAGTTATTATGAGTTACCTTTTCATCCTTGATCTCATTGGTGACCTATTTGTTGTTTAATAACAAGTTATTTAGCTTCCATGTCTTTGTGTGTTTTTCACTATTCTTCTTGTGATTGATTTCTAGTTTCATAACATTGTGGCCAGAAGAGATGCTTGATATGATTTCAATCTTCTTAAAATTATTGAGACTTGTTTTGTGTCCTAACACAGGTTTATCCTAGAAAATGTTCCATGTGCACTTGAAAAGTATGTATATTCTACTGCCTTGGGGTGAAATGCTCTGAAGGTTCTAATTAAATCCATTTGATCTAGTATGTCCTTTAATGCTGGTGTCTTCTTGTTGGTCTCTGTGGAAGAAACACCCACTGAAGTCAATGGGGTGTTAAAATCCCTGACTAGGACTGTATTTCTGTCAATTTCTCCCATTATGCCCATCAAGATTTTCTTTACATATTTAAGTGCTCCTATGTTGAGTGCATAAATATTTACAGGGGTTATATCCTTTTGTTGCATTGTTCCCTTTATCATTATGTAGTGTCCTTCTTTGTCTCTTACTATAGCCTTGGTTTTAAAGTCTATTTTGTCAGATATAAGTATCACTACCCTAGCTTTTATAAAGTTTTCACTTGTATGAAATATCTTTTTTGATCCCTTCACTTTTAGTCTGTGTGTATCTTTCAATCTGAGATGGGCTTCTTAGAGGCAGCATATATATGTGTCTTGTTTTCTTATCCATTCAGCTACCCTATGTCTTTTGGTTGGAGCATTTAAGCCATTTACAGTGAATGTGATTAATGATAGATACGTATTTAGTACCATTTTATTGTTAGCCTATTTTCCTCTGTTTTTTCTTTCTTTCTTTTTCTTCTTCTTCTTAAATCAAGCCTTTAACATTTGTTGCAGTACTAGTTTGGTGTTAACAAACTCCTTCAGCTTTTTCTTGTTTGGGAAGCTCTTTATTTCTCCTTCAATTTTAAATGATAGCCTTACTGAGTAAAGTGGCCTTGCTTGTAGGTCCTTATTTTAAACACCTGAAATGTTTGATGCCAGTCTTTTCCAGCCTGAAATGTTTCTGTTGAGAAATCAGATGATAGTCTAATTGGTTCTCCCTTGTATGTAACTACCTGCTTTTTTCTCCTATGGCTTTAAGGATTCTGTCCTTGTCTTTAAGCCTTGTCATTTTAATTATGATGTGTCTTGGTGTAGGCCTCTTTGGGTCCAACTTATTTGGGACTCTCTATGCTTCCCGGACTTGTGTGTCTTTTTCCTTCACCAGATAGGGAAGTTTTCAGTCATTATTTTTTCTAATAGGTTCTTGATCCCTTGCTTGCTCTCTTCTCCTTCTGCTATTCCCATGATGCAGATGTCATTACGCTTCATGTTGTCCAAAATGTCTCAAGTTCTCCTCATTTTTTTAAATGCTTTTTTCTTATTGCTGCTCTGTCTGGATGTTTTTTTCTACCTTGTCTTCTAAATCATTAATTCATTCCTCAGCTTCATCTTACCTACTGTTTATTCCTTCTAGTGCATTATTTATTTCTGACTAGTCCTTTTTTATGGCTTCTATGTCTTTTTTCATGCTGTTTAGAATCCTAGTAATCATTACTCAAAATTCTATATCTGATAAATTGCTTGCCTCCATTTCATCTAGCTCTTCTCCTGGAGAATTCCATTATTCTTTCATTTGTAGCCTGTTTCTTTGTTTTCCCATTTTGGCTGCTTCTTTATATTTTTTCCTGTGTAAGAGTTAGATCTGCAAAGACTCTAGTGGAGGCCTTTGTCAGACTGCTTGTGTCTGACCCTGGCCAACCTATTTGGAGCTATCAGCAATCCACAGTTTGTGTGCTGGGCCTGTTTGTGTGCTGAAAGAACCAGGCAGCACACCAAACCTGGTTTTTATCAGTACCGGACCTTGAGGGGGTCTCAGCTGAGAGCTCCCAGAGGCCTGTTCACCTTAGTTGTTGAACTAATCAATGCTATAACCTCAAACTGTAATCTTAAACCTGGCTTAAATTCCATAGTGTGGGACAGAGTAATTCCTGTGGGTGGGGCTACTGCTTCCCCTCAGGCCGATGCCATTCAGAGAGCAGTGCTCTGCCTGAGGGAGATGGGTTCTGCAGTATGATGAACGACTCAGCCCAGGGATCCTGTTTCTTCAGTTCTGTCCCCAGAGCCAACAACCCCAGCCTATCCTCAACTGTCTCTAGGCCACTCTCCCCTACCTCTGATGGAGCCCAGGGTAAGTGGCTGCAACTGAAAATCTGTGCATTAGCTCTTTCAGAGGCTCTCTGATTATCCAGCCATCTACCCTGGCAGACAGAAACCCTGCTGCTTTTCACAACTGGATATTATCTGAGTTCCTTTCTGGCTCTGGGGTTATAGGCTGTGGAGCCCAGCTTGGGGTTTAGAGCCCACACTTTTCAGGGGGGAGCCTCCAGCTTATGAAATGTCCCTCTGAAACTTCAACTGCCACCCATGGGAACCCAGCCAGTCCTCTCGCACCTCATCTGTACTCCTTACCAGTCTCATCGCAGTGAAATGGTTTCTTTAGTCTGTGTGGTTATGAGGCTTCTCGCTAGCTAGTGTTCAATTGGGTAGGATGATTTCTCAGCAATTAGTTGTAATTTCAGGTTTACCCTGGAAGGAAGTTAGTGTAACTTTCACTTACTCCCCCACGATCTTGAATCTTGCTCAACAAAGCTTTTATTAAACCCTAGCCAATACCCTCTCAGACCCTCAGCGATAGTAGGGAATCCCATCAGCCACTTGGACTGCAGAACATGAGTGTTGAAATAAATGCACACAATGTACCCCATCACCCTCATATATGATGTTCAGAAGTGTGGAGATGCAACATTTTTGAGTAAATAAAAGGGACTCACCAAATTGTAGACAGGCAAGGACTAATGTTGGGCTTACATGTAAAAGCAGTGAAAATTCAGGGAACTTTGCTCTCTCCACCAGAGTCCCCATGTCTGACTGACTCCTATTAGGAGGCCAACAAGATATGCCTACGAGGCAATAAAAGACAGAAGAGAGGCAACTTCTTGACTGTCTACTGTGTACAGGATCAACCATGAGCAACCATAATAAATGCCAGACTCAAAGGACAATATACCCTTTGATAATGACATTTAGAAAGATGTAAAATTTTTCCCAATTTTTGAATGAGGAAATATTGAAAAATTAATAACTTACCCAAAATCACATGATTTTCAAGTTAGAATTTAAAACTATGTCTGCTGTATCCTAGAATCTATATTTATCCCACTACATAACCTCTCATTTTGTGCAAAACAGCTCATTCACTCATTCACTCATTCTTTTCCCCATGTTGAGCAGAAGGACCCAGCAGAGGAACCTAGCATGTGTGAGAGAATATGTGTGTGATAAGAACCACAGGAGCCTGAAGGGGGGCTTTGACCTCTGACCTCTTTCTAAACTCCCTCTCTGTGCCAGTTCATCATTTCAGGATCCCTCTCAGTGGCATCAGAACAGCAGCCAAAATCTCCTTGCCTGGTAAGTCACATCCTGAGACAGGCTCTCCCAGCTGTGGACCTATAGCAGGGACACACTATAAAGGAAAGAAGCTAACACACAATCCCTCCTCCATCCTTGTACCTACATATAACCAGACACAGGGCACTGACATGCATGCTCACTCATACTCACATGCAGGACCACATCAACCTGGCCAAGTCACAAGCAGGAAAGAGTCCAGAAGATTCGGGGGAAGGGAGGGAAATACAGCCACCTCTGTTAAGGCAACAGGGTGTGGAAAGAGAAAAAATAAGAGGATCTTACAGGAAGAGGCAAAAAGCTTTCTGGGGCACAGAGCTCCTCCTCTACAGCAGAGCAGGGCACTGAGACTGCCTGCAGTGCACAGAGCTGGTCTCCAGACACTTCTACAGGGAAGCCAGGGGAGGCTCAAGCAGCAGCTTCCTTAAGGAATCCAGACAACCAAGCTCTTGTCAATTAACATGGCCAAGGCTCTGTGGTCCCCTAGCAACGGAACAAGAAAGTACCTTTGTTTCTCTAACAAGCAGGTTATCTAGGACAAGAGGCCCCAGGATGGCCAGGCCCCATGCCAAATTAGATGTATTTGAGAATCTCCAAAGGGAAGCTTATTCTGGGCATGCTTTTCTGCACATGGCCCACTATCGTGGAGCATCAGAGCCTGTTACATCCCAGGACACTGGGACTGAGTCTCCTGCCTGTCTCCTGTGGGACAAATGGGTCTAATGTTTTCCAAGGATTATTCTTAGGGAAATTTCTCACATGAGATACTTTATGAAGAAGGTTAAGTAAACTTGGCATGAAAATCTCTATTTAGCAGTCTCCTCTCTGGTAGATAAACAATCTTTGTTAAAGGCTCCAAGAAATCTTGCACATAACACCTGTTGAATGTAGTTCAACCCAGGTTTTTTCAATGTTCACTTACCCACAAACTTTTTTGCACAAATCATCTCTTTACTTGCTGCACAACTAGGGTTCCTGGAATTCACATTAAGAAACACTTATTGAGTCTCTGATCATCTCAACTGCAATCATTTTCCTCTCCCAGCCTAACCCTTTCTGTCTTCTTCAGCTGAAGGGCAGCTTGGGCATGAACATCGTCAGTGTGATCTGTTCTGTGACTGGAATCTGTCTCTTCATCTGTGATATCTGTATCTACAGGTCATATTACAACTTCAAAGAGAATGTGGTGAGTATCCTTTTTTACCAATGCTCCCCTGGGTTCCAGCTCAGCTGTGTTTAGGAAATCATTGGCCATAGACCTGACCACCACACTTCTTCACCAACCAATATAGGAAGCAGGTGCTGCCATAATCAGAACAGAGTTTAAAGTCCCTGACCTGTATCTTTGTTGCCAGTACTCTAAGCATGTGACATTTCTTAGTCTTAGTTTCTATGTTTATAAATCAGTACCTACCTTTTGACACTGTTGAGGGCATTAAATGCAGTTATACATGTAACACACAGGTACTCACCAACCTGCACCTCTACTCACAGGCTCACCTTCCTGCCCATTACTATAGACAAAGGGGTCAGCAAAGGTCTCCTGTACAGGGCCAGAGAGTGAATATTTAAGGCTTTGCAGGCCATCGGGTCTGTGTTGCAAACTCAAGCCTGTGTGAAAGCAGACATGGAAAATGCATAAATGAATGAGCCATCTCGGGTTGTAGACCAGAGCTGTCCCACAGAAATATAATATAGGCCATGTGATTTTAAATTTTCAAGTTGCCACGTTATAAAATGAAAAAGTAATGGGTGAAATTAATTTTAATAATACATTCACTTAACCCAACAGATTCGAAAATCTTCTTTCAATATGTAATCTGTGTAAGAAAAGTATTATTTCAATATTTTGCATTTTGGGTGCCACATCTTTGAAATCCAGTGTGTGTTTTGCATTTACATCACATCTCAAGCCCTTGGAAGATTCGTGGCTATCGGATTAGAAAGTGCAGCTACAGATGAGTCCCACGTAAACTCAATGTCTCCCCCTGCACCGACAGCCCTGTCTTCCCCGCCCACTCAAGGTTATCACTGCTAGCGCTTCTCCCCTCTCCCTTGCCCCCACCTCTTTTCTACATCCATTTCCCCCCCTTTGCTAGAGCTTTTCATCAGCTTTTCATCTATGCATGCTTCCGTTTCCTATACTTCAAAAACAAACAAATTACCTTTCAGCTCCTGTGGCTACCACCCTGTGTCTCTGGCCCTGTCTGCAGGAAAATCCTTTAAAAAAGTCCAGTACCTGTATGATACCACATAGTTATTACAATATTACTGACTATGTTCCCTATGCTGTACTTTACCTCCCTGTGACTAATTTTATAACTGCCAATTTGTACTATTTCATCCCTTCATCATTTTCACCCATCCCCCAACCCTTCTCCCATTAGAAAGTTTTATTTATAAAAGAATTTTGTTGTTAAAAATACATTTGAAATGGACCAGCATGATTTGTGAAGACCTCTGCTCCCTAAGCTTCTGTGATTCCTTGACTAAGACATCATTATTCTGCATTTCCCTCTGCCTGGACACCCTGGCAGTGTAGTCTGGACACCCAGACTACATCCCTGTCTCTAAATCTTGTCCTAAGCATGGATCTCTATCCCTTCAAGTGCCTGAGGAAAAATTTTTGGCTTTTTAATATCACTTACTGTGTCTGGTGTAAATTATAATTTTCTATATCTGTATCTACCTCCCTCACCAGACTGTGCTTCTTGGGTGCTTTCTTAGCAACTTGTACCAAACAGCTGTTTAATAAATGCCCTAAATGTAGGGGGAAGAGAAGGAAAGTGCTAAGGAAGGTGTCTCCAAAAGAGATGATTTTCTGAGCAGCTAGCTGTCATGCGTGCCATTTAAAAAATCATAGTAAAAAAATTTGTTTGGTACTTATCCTGTATCAAGCACTTTCACTTTCATATTTATTCTCTCCTATAATTGGAATCTAAATGATTTTGGGTATTATTCATCCCTTGTCCTTTAAGGAAAAAGTGGATTCTACCCTAACTCTCTCCCCAGATACAGAAACAGACCCCATTCTCCTGGGTGTTCTTGGAGAAGAGCAGGGAAAGGCTTAGATGTCTCCTGCTCCTCAGGTGAAATCTACTACTGCTGAATTAGTTCAGCTTGGGGGTCTTTGAACTGCCTTTTTCCCTAAATTCAAGACAGCCTGAATTATTTCACTCCACAAAATGCCACTGTCAGAAGCCAGGAAGGTTGTTTCACTGGCTCACTTTCCCTAAAGGTTCGGAGGAATGGTGGAGGTTCATATCGGAGCCCAGGCAACTACTGAAGGCTGAAGATTACACATCCTCACATACCACATCCTTTGTCTGCAGGCTCCACCTCCTGCCCTGTTGCTCAGTCCTGTCTTTCTCCTCTAACCCTCTCACTTTCTCCCTGCTGCTTGTCCATGCTCCAAAATTTCTATTCACTTCCTACACAGAACAGTTTCACTCTCTCACTGTCTGACTCCAGACCACATTCTTAGATCTCGTCCCCTGTGCCTAAAACAAGGTATCAAGGTGTTGCCTGAAACAAAGACCATTCTTTCCCTTACAAGAACACTGGTAGTGTTAAAAATTTTTTTTTTACAAACACTTGACCCTCACCAAACCTGGTGAGATATTTTCTGCACGAGACTGAGATGAGGTTACAGGACTTCCTCAAAGCCATAGCCACAGTCCATTGTGGAACCACACTTTGAGCCCACCTTGGACCCCTGGAGCAGCACTCATAATCTCCCGGTTAGGTCTCGTTACAGATCCCTGGCAGAGCTACTTCTGGCGTGCTGCTCATCTTCAGCCTCCTGGAGCTCTGCGTTGCCTCCACCTGTGCCCACTTTGGCTGCCAACTGGTTTCCTATGTGAGTCCAAAGATCCTCAGTGGGTGGAAAAATGCCTCAAGAGGGTGGAGACTAGAGGGATCTTCAGGTTTCCCCTTCCTGTCCAGGAGCAGGGGAAGCTAGGAATGCCTAAAGCAGGAGTCCATAACCCCTGGGCCAGTGGTTGGTACTGATCCTTGGCCTGTTAGCAACTGGGCCACACAACAGGTGGTGAGTGACAGGTGAGCGAGCGAAGCTTCACTTGAATTACCACCAAGTTCTGATCCCTGCCCCCAGCCCCCACCACCACCTTTTGTCTGTGAAGAAATTGTCTTCCATGAAGCTGGACCCTGGTGCCAAAAAGGCTGGGGACCATTGGTCTAAAGGCCTTCATGTGTGCCTGGATCTCACCAGAGCATCTCCTGTGTCTATCTTTTCCAGAGGACCGTGGTCTACCAAACTGTCTACGTGGCAAACCCAGTGGCCAATCCAGAACCAGTGAACTCACCACCTGCTTATTCCCATGTGGTACAGAACTCCCAATTAAGCTAAAGGTTCTAGAAGAATCTTTCACTGGGACCAAAAGAAGACCTGCCATTTCTGGGCTTCTGAAACTCAACTCCTTCCTTCCCTGTCAAACTAAGGAACATGTCTCTCCAACTGTATGCACTCTGTACTTCATTTACTTCAACCTTGTAATTTGTGCTGTGCCTCTGTTAAGAAGGAGACAGGGACTTCTAGTGAGTTTTAGCAAAGGGGTCCTCCCTAGGGCAGCCACTTGTGGGGACGTCATGTGCACTTATTCATGTGCTTCCCTGCGTGGGCTTTGCAGTTAGAGGAATACATGTCCAGACAACCCAAGCTTCATTCTTTCAACCATTCACTCAGTGAGTAAATGTGAACTAAGCATTTGATATGTTCAAGTCTCTTCATGGCAGGAGAAGGATGAACATGAGTGAACACACACAGTGTTTGATTTCAAAGCACTTCTGTCTCACAAGGGAGAACAACATGCAAGCACCTTTCTCTAACACAAAGCAAAATGTGAGGATGTATAAAGAGAACAGAGAGGGAAATGATTTATTTCTGGCAGTGACAGGGAAAGTAGAGAAGTAGCCTGGTTGAGGGATCAACATTTGTTGGAGCATTAAAGGAGATGGTGTTGGTTTCATTTTTTTTGTTTGTTTGTTTTTTGTTAGTACAATAAGAAACTGCAGTGTTAGGAAGACCTTTGGAGACAGTGAGTCATCCACTAACATGATCATTTTTTAATACTGTTACCACTGATGCAGAAGTACTCAAGAACATTGTCTTAATATATTTTCCAAATGATGACATTAATATATCTTTATATACAAAAGGGTAAGGACTAATTCTAAGAGAAATGTCTATATTGGTATCTTCTATATTTTTACTCATTAATTTAAATATTGTTATCCATGATGGCCAATTGACTTCCAAAATATTATGAGCCATCAGATTATAGCAATTATCTCTTAAGTCCAAGTGCCAACAAATTTTTCTTTACTGCAGAAGCCTGGCTATGACTTTGGAGGTGGTGGGGGCAAGGTGGTTACATTGGAAATTCAGAACAATCTGACAGTAACCAGAAGGGAGGTAGGAGGGGAGGA
This sequence comes from Trachops cirrhosus, assembly GCA_028533065.1. NCBI lineage: Eukaryota > Metazoa > Chordata > Mammalia > Chiroptera > Phyllostomidae > Trachops > Trachops cirrhosus. The sequence goes on along the minus strand of CM052543.1, from coordinate 7,469,924 downwards.
TGAGGGGAGAGGGGGGAAGGGATTTCAGGAACAACTATAAAGGATACATGGACAAAATTGGTGGGGGGGATGGAATCAAGGGAGGGAGTTGGGGATGGCTGGCATGGGGGAATGGCTGGGGGATGATGCAGACAACTGTACTTGAACAACAATAAAATTAAAAAATAAAATATAAAAAGAAAAAGACAAATTATAACTGTGACAGCTTAAAAAAAAAACATGGCTTTAAGTGCCGCTCAGCTGGCAAACAAATGCAGCAATTATTCTGTAGTAAGATAGACATACATAGGGGGTGGGTTGGAAGAGATGGAAATAGAATGGTCATGGAAAAGAGGAAAGCAATTATGACAGAGGCAAATTTGAATGAAAAGACATAGTTAGGAGAAAGAGGTCTGGAATCCCTGCTGAAGGTTAAAATCGTACCTTCTCCTCTTGAGAACTAACCCTCAAAAAGGGATCAAGACAGTGACAGTAAAGGTTAAGTTGGTGGATAGAATTATAGTTAAGAGATCCATTCATGGGCCAGACTTCCTGGTCACCCAGTTTGTATCGAGGCCAGACCTTATTGCAACAAAATCAAGCACTTGGGCTTGAGGTCAGTAAGTCCTAGACCCTTCAAGTTCTTAAGTAGACATCCCAATGGGGAGTCATTGGGCAAGGTTGCCTGAGAATTGCCCATGATGAGAACTACAAAAAAGAAAAGGAAATGTAAATAAGAAAGGGAAGGATATCTCAGGGACCTGAACAAACAGGGTTGGGGTGAGGTTTAAAGAGAGCATCCCCAACTCAAATGACCTAGAGATCTGCTGCCAGCGTCAAGCATCCCTGAGCCTGAGAGCAGACCAACAGTGAAGATCTGCCTCAGAGCCAGGCATCCCTTAGCCAGAGAGCAGACTGAACCATGAACATCTGTTCAAAGCAGGGCATCCCTGAGTCCGAGAACAGACCGATCACAGCAGGGAGACAGAGGGAGGCGTGCCTCACAGCCAAAACCCTGGAAAAGTGATAGTCCTAGTACCAGGGTTTAGAACAACAAGACAGGGGCTAGCTATCACTTTGAACAATGGGAATGTTTTTGTCCTGAGATTCAGAGAGATTTACCAATTGCTGGCCACGTAGGGAGTGAGGAGAAGGCTGTCTGCAGAGTCCAAAGAGATGGAAAAGGATTAGAAGCCTCTTTCCAAACCTTGCAGAGATAGGGTTTGGGGGTTAGCCTGGGTTGAGCTTCCATGGCCCACTGCTCCCCTAATAGTAATTATTGGAGGTGAGGGAGAGGAAGAAATAGAGAAATCCCCATTTGGGCCACCAAAATGTTAGAGTGGGTGATGATGTGAGCTATGAAGGAATTCACAAAGGGAAGACATGCAGAAAGCAAAGTTTGTATTCACTTTCCAAGAGTGGAAAGGGGCATGGTATGGAGAGATACACAAGCAATGAGGGGTGGGGCTTTGAGCTTTAATTAGATTATAATTGGAGTATAAAGTGGGGGGGTTGCTGTTATCTGGACCCTGGGCTGTTGGGGGTGCTGCACACAGGAGGTTTCGGGTAGTTTTGCAGAAGCTGCAGTTCGCTCCAATGATATTTTTTGCCTGCAGCTGTGGGAGGTGGTTAGTCGTATTTTGTTCTTGCTTTTCCCTTCACGTTCCAGTCCTGGGGACATAAGCTCAGAAGAGTAAGACGGCAGTTGTATTTAACAAGGTCACAGGCCTGCTCTGCAAATGGTGCCACAATAGCAAGTGGCACCAGCTTTATCCTTTCACCAACCACAGTGTGATTTCTGGGAAATTTATGAACATGTTATTGTTTGTCACAGGGAGTGGGAGAGGTGACAACTCACTAAGAACATTTAGAGATTATAACCAGGGATGCTAGATGTTCTGAAAATTCAGGACAATCCCAAACAAAGATCAATTCTTTGTCTCCCATGACTTTGGAATGTCCCATCAGACATTCACAGAGAAGATAAACCTATTCATCATTATCTGTGCCTAGAACTTCACAAATAATTCTCATGGTTTTATCATATATCAAAGTTTCTAGCAGTGTGGCTGCCATGTACTTGGCTTTACTTGAGACTTCAAGTCCCAGGAGGGCTTCACTGTGTAAGATAATAGGAAGGAAAGGCAGTGCCGTTCGTGCTCAAGTCCCCACTACAGCACAGCCCTGCCAGTCTAATTTGCTGCTGCCTCATGCAAACAGCTCACAGAAGAGAAATATGACCCCTTTGACACAAAATCAATTACACCATTAGAATAAACACATGGAATACAGGGAGCTAATTTAATTTTATTTCATTTTAAACAGCAATAATGGTAGGGTTTTTAAATACCTCTTATTATGGCCACCTGCAATGGTTAATCTTATGTGTCAGCATAAGATTATGAGGGAGCCACAGGGTGCCCAGATAACTGGTTAAATATAATTTCTGGGTGTGTCTCTGAGGAGGTTTCCAGGAGACACACTGTTTGAATTGGTGAACTGGGTAGAGCTAATGGCCCTTCCCAATGTGGATGAACCTCACCCAGCCCACTGAAGGCTTGAATGAAAGAGAAAGGCAGAAGGTTGAACTGCTCTCTGCCTCACAGCTTGAGCTGGAACATTGTTCCTTCTGCCCTTGGCACTCCTGGTTCACAAGGCTTTGGACTCCAAATGGCATCTATGACATCAATAAACTGGCTTGAAGGTCTTCAAATCATACCACCACCAGCTTTCCTGTTCTGAGTACAGCTCGCAGGCAGCATATCAAGGAAGTCCTTTGCCTTCACAGTCAGGTGAGCCAACACCTTGTAATAAATCTCTCCTTTTTTGGGGAGAGAGAGAGAGAGAGAAACTATACATATATATCCAGAAATTACCCACCCATGTAATATGAAAAATAGAAACATTTATTGAAGAAGATACAAGATACAAGAAACATTGTACATAGGACAATGATGCCTCAGCTCCCATCAAACTAGGCACCTTGGGACTTCACACAGTTCTCCAAGTTGCCATCATAGAGGGGTGCCATCACAGTTCTCCAAGTTGCCAGTGCTTCAAGTAACCTATTGTTTATTCCAGTATATTTTCATTTCAGATACTGTATTCTTCATTTCTGACTGGCTTGTTTTATGGTTTCTATGTCCTTTCTCATGCTGTTGAGCATCATTATAGCCATCACATTGAACTCCATTTTATTAAGCTCTTTTTCTGGATATTCCTTCTGTTCTTGGTTTTGGGGCCTGCTTCTTTGTCTCCCCATTTTGGCAGCCTCTTGTGTTTGTTTCTATGTATTAGATAGATGTGCTATGAATCCCAGTCATCACGCAATGTCCTTTTGTAGCAGGTGTCCTATAATGTCCAGTGGTGTAGTCTCCTTGATCACGTGACATGAATGGTCCAGGATATCTTTTTTTTATAAGTTCTGTGGGCCCTCTTGTTATAATTGAGTTTTGATTGTTATTGGCATGTTCATGCCTGGCATCACCCCTCAGGGTGGCTGACTGTGAGGCTCAGGCCAGATGACAGCGTGTAAGCTGCTGCACATGCATGGACCACACGAAGTGGAACTTGCCTCAATGGGGTTAGGTGCCTGCAGAGATCTCCCATTGGATATGCTGCTTGTGAAGCTTATTGGATTCTTCCCTGATGCTGTCTGAAGCTGGCTACTGGAGGTGTTTGTTCTGGGCCTCTTAGAACAGACTCTGGTACAGTCCAATGTTAGAGGCTGCATTTGACTGGCCCTGGGCAACCTGTTTGAAGAAACAAGTCATCCACAGTTTGTGGCTGCCACTACTGGACCTGGGTGCACATGGGAAGGACCAATCTGTGCACCAAAGCTGACTATTACCAGCATCAGGCACAGGGATGGTCAGCACAAGTCCCACAGCACCTCGATATCTGCCTCTGCCTGCCTCCACCTGCTGGCTGTCAGTTAGGCTCACTCACCGAAAGGGCCTCTGGCTGTACTTGTCAACAGGGCACAAGTTTTCACAGGGGTGAAAGGAAGTCCAGAGGGAAAAGACCATTGCATTCTCCAGACTGTTGCCACATGCATGGGAGTGCTCCACCCAAGAAAGATGGCCTCTGTGTTATGGCAGAATGACTCTGCACAGGGCTCCTAGCAGCTGTCCCTTCAGCTCTCTCCCCAGAGCCACAAATGCCAGATTCTCCTCACGCAACACTAGTCTGCTCAGCCCTCCCTGTGCTGGAGCTCAGGGTGAGTGGCTGAGAACAAAATTTTGTGTGTTGGTCCCTTAAGAGTTTAGCTGTGTCTCTAGTGGACTCCACTTTCTCCCTGGTGGACAGAAACTCTGCTGCTTTTCACAGCCACATGTCATGTGGGTGCCTCTTCTCAGCTTGGGGAGCCCAGCTTGGGGTTTAGACTCCACACTTTGCAGGGGGAACACCTGACAGCTGAGAGAGCCCTCTTGTACCTCAGCGACCACCCACAAAAGCAAAGCCAGCCCTTTTTCCATCTCCACCCTTCTTGCCAATTTCGATGTGGCTTCATCTGTAAATATTTGGTTAAAAGAGTTATCTACCACTAATCTTCAGTTGATTATTTAGGATGATTGTTCTATAATTTAGTTGTAGTTCAAGTTCAATGCTGGGATAAGGTGAGTATAGCTTCTACCTACTCCACCGCCACCTTGGATCTCTCGTTTCTTGTTTGTTTGTTTTTTTTTTTTAAGTTGCACAGTTGGCATCTGATTTTCTTCTCTCTTTTTTAAAAGATTTTATTTATTTATTTTTAAAGAGAGGGGAAGGGAGGGAGAAAGAGAGGGAGAGAAATATCAATGTGTGGTTGCCTCCCACACGCCCCCCAGCTGGGGACCCAGCCTGCAACCCAGGAATGTGACCTGACTGGGAATCGAACCAGTGACCCTTTGGTTCGCAGGCCTATGCTCAGTCCACTGAGCCACACCAGCCAGGGCTGATTTTCTTCTCTTAAATCCAAACTTATTGTTATATAAATGTACAGGCATCTATTATGTCTTCTAACATATGTAGGCATGAAATTTTATACAATGAAATAGACTTTATATATTATATATACTCATTTGTGAATTTTTGCCCTTTATGTGACAGTGAAGGCATTACTCTGGGCTGGAAGGTAGTAGGACGGTCCTGGTTCTGCCAGTAACTACCTGGAGTGGTAAGCAAATCACTGCTCTTATCTGTATGGCAGTTACTTTGTGTGCAAAGTGAGAGGCCTGGACCAAATAATTTCTGGATTTTCTTCCAAATTTATCACTCAAAAGTTTAATATAAAATCACACAATGTATAGTGGACTCTACTTTCAAATTTCATGCTATTCTTTTGAGTACTTTAGGTATGTTCTTTTTAAGTTGTACGTACAGTGCTTGGTCTTCTCTGACCTTATCTAAGTACCGATGGGCAGTCCTTGACTTTCAAAGAATTGTTCCTCACATTAGTTATGCAATCATTCTCCACTCCATAATGTAAACATTGTTTTCCAGCTACATTTGCATCATTGCAGAAATGTTAGATTATAGAGAAGTCAATAAGGGAGTAAGAAAAACAGATGGCCAGTGATAAATAGTCCCGAGGATGTAAGGACAGCACAGGGGATGAAGTCAATAATGTTGTAACAACTATGTATGGTGCCAGGGGGGCACTTGACTTACCATGGTGGTTATTTCATGTGGTACATAAATGCCTAATCATGATGTGGTACACCCTAAACTAATGTAATATTATGTGCCAACTATAACTGCAAAATAAATTTCTCAAAAGTATTCAAGAAATAGAGACTTAGCTATGAACAGCCTCAGAGCATCTGGATTCCCTGAAACCACTGCATTTACCAGTACGAGCTTCAGGTGCAGAAATACAAAAAAAAAAAAGGAAGAATGCATTTTAAGTTAAGAACATTTTTGGGTATTAACAAGGAAAAAGAAAGTCCTCTCTTGTTTTCAAGAATTTGAAAAACTGAGTTAGTCATGTGACCCAATATTTGAAATTTAATTTCATGTAATAAAATTGCACTCAGTAACAGAAAAGAACACGCTGCAGTCATCTGTCTGTGTTGTCTTTTTTAAATCTCATCTTTATAACTTCTAATTGTTAGCATGTTGTCCATTTTATGGCTTTTGTTCTTTATGTTGTAACTAGGCAGGGAACCTGGGACCACACGATGTTAAATTGCCTTGTCTTCTCATTAAAAAAAAATCTTAGACTTTTGCGAAGGGTAAAATTTTCTTGTTTGTTAAGGCCGAGTAGTATTCCATTGCATAAATATCCCATACTTGTTTTATCCCCTCATCTATTGATGGACGCTTGGGCTGCTTCCTTATCTTAACAATTGTAAATAACACTGCAATGAACCTAAATGTGCTTATGTCCTTTACAATTAGTGTTTCGGGTTCCTTTGGGTATATTCCCAGAAGTGGGATTGCTGGGTCAAAAGGCGGTTCCATTTTTAATATTTTTAGGTATCTCCATACTGCTTTTCATGGAACATTATGCTAACTGAAATAAGCCAGTCAGAGAAAGACAAATACCATATGATTTCACTCACGTGGGGCATCTATTGAAGACACTGAAATAAAAAGAAAATGGGACAGACTTATAAACGGAGAGCAGGATGACAGTTTTTAATGGGGGTTAGGGAAAGTCAGTGGGTGGAGGGATTGAGCAAAAAAGAGAAAGGACTCATGGACGTGGACAACAATGTGGTGATTGCTGGCGGAGGGGATGTAAGGGGACTAAAAGGTAATGGGAAAAATACAATAAAGTTTTTAAAAATGTTAAGAAAGGTTTATGTTTTTAGAAACTGGGCCCTTTATATTCTTTTATTTCTTACAGGATTTAAAATTATTTCATTTTCAATGTCCAAGTGTAATCTTCACTTTTATGCCACAGTTTCATTTTTTAGATTTTCACTTGGGAATATTCCAACTAGAAAATCATTACAAGATTCTGACAACCAGTTTTGTTTTTTTTTTTACCTATTTACCACATTTGTACAAATTACAGAGTGTCATTCGCTATGTGGCTGTCTTTGCAAACAGTGACTACAGAGCCTATGTTTTAATTTTATTCCACCATGGAGACTCTTTAAAAGAATTGTTTCTTGTTGTTTTTCTCCTTAGATGTTCCTGAAATTCTTTCCTTATATTTGCTTACAGGAGCTAAATAGTGTCTTGAAACCCATCCAAATGGAGAAGGACACCTTCTGAAGAAAAGGTTGCCTTCTCCCTTCCTCATACATCCATCTTAATCTTAGAACGAGAAATTAGAATTAGAAACGTTTGCACTTATGTGGAAGACAGGAGAAGCTAGGCGTTCAACTTGAGGATCTGAGAATTTGAACAGATTTACCTCTGTGCGTCTTGCAGGTCTTGCAGATATAAGGCTTTGAATCAAAAGATTCCCTTCCCGACAGCCATCCTAGCACCCTCATGGGTCCCCACGCCCAGCTCATTTTCCACAAGGACTTTCACAACACGGAAAATAACTTCGTGTAAGTATGAAAAAAATATATAATTATAAATTGTTTGGTGATTATATGCACTCCTTTTTATCCAAAGGGAAAGTACAAAAATGTATCTGTTAGATTAAAAAAACAGTATTGACACAGCGGCTCTGAGATTTCCGTGAGCCAGGCTTTCTGCAGGGAAGCACAAGGCCTCATGTACTTGTGGGGAGTCCTGAGTTAACCTGTATGAGACTTTTAGGTTTTCTCCTTTAAATTAATAAAGTCACACATGTCCTGTTCACCTCCATGTGGGACAGGGGGAGGGAAGTCTCCACTTGCCCATCCATCCATTTTCTGCTGTTAAAAGTCAGATAACCGGTAAAGCTGAGACGGAACATTCAAAGGGATAATTTGAGGGGCATTGAATACAGGGCCTTCTTCCAAAATGTGGGCAGGGTTTGGAGAGATCCCAGGTGATAGAATAATGTCCCAAAGTTCTTAAGAGCAGAAGCAAACCAGACTCTGTAGGCTGTGTGGATGGCATCACCCTCACACTTGTGTGCTGATCCTGCTGGCGGTTCAGCCAATGAAAGGGGAAGTTAGGAGGACAGGGAAGTGGGACTGCACCCTCCCTTTGCTGAAGTCTCCTAAGACCTCAGCTCCTATCAGGCAGCTCACAACCTTGGCTGCAGCTTCTGCTGGCTGCTACAGTAACAGGGTTCATGCCTCTTGTCTCTTTCATCTGAGGGGAACAGCTTCCCTGTATTACTGGTTCTCAGGTGTGCCAACAGCCCTTTTGGTCACCACAACTGGCCCACATTTCTGTAAATACATCCTTCTCTAATCTTTCTTTAATGAAAGACATTAAGACTGCCCTCTGTTTTCCTCCAGGATCTCAGAGGATACTGAATGCACACAAGTATGAGTAAGTCATCCTCATGCCCAGAGCAGTGGGATCTGTGTAAAGAACTGAATGTTATGGAAACACTCAGTCCTCTGTGGGTGAGTAGGGGATAATACTCCGTATGCTACCTTTCTCTAACAAGAGAACCCAGAGAGGCAGCAGTTCCCCACTCCTGGAAGTGCTCAGAACTGGCAGGGATGTCATACAAGATCCATGAGCATCATTTGGGGGATGAGGAGGTTAAATTAGATATACAGCCTCCATATCTACTTCAGTCTTTAGTCTCTTATTCTCTTATTGTTGCCAGATTTTTCTAAAACCAAGGCCGTGGGTGTCTTTTTGTGTGCTTCCCCCAAGCAGACACTGTCCTCTGGATTTGGATATTGTGAGAAAATAGAAAAGTGATGTGTGGAGAGAGGAAAGCCAATAAAGTGTGTGTTCATGAATACATTCCTTTCTCTGCTGAGGCATTTGTTAGTCTGTCTTACACACAGCTGTGCACATCACCCCTGAGTGCCCAGTTCATTGCTGTGCCAGCCCACCAAATACAACTCATTCTTCTCCACACAGATACCAGTAAACACTTACCCAATTGAACTGCATTTATTTTGTTCCCTGTCAATTACAGGAAGTAAATGTAGGTAGGAAAGCTCAGCTCCAGGCAGCTGGTAACCTACTTAGATGTTTTAGATCTTTCTAAATGTATCCCTTAAAAGGACTCTGTGTGTTGAACTGTTACTGGAGAGACCTAAGGTAAGGGCTCCCCTCCTCCTGCACTATCATAATTTTGCTTGATTCTCAAAACGCCTGGCAATCTTATCAGACCAGGCTCAGGACTGCTGAGTTAATGGGTGAGACATGTCTCCCTCCTCCTCCCTGCCTTGGTTTACTATCGATTTTTCCTAACAGAACCCAGTGTGTTTATTCTTCAAGAAAAACACGTTGCCCACAACGAAGCACTGGGGAAGAGGGGCAAGAGAAAGCTGCAGGTGGAACAAAGTGAGTATACTTAATCTAGTGATTTCTGTGGGTAACTCAGGGGTGCTGGTATGATTTTTCTGACAAATGAGACTTATAATAATGTGACTACACAGGGACTGGGCCTGGAGCAGGTCTGCCTCAGGCCCAGCCAATAGTGTGGGTTCTTGACTTTCTGCAGGAAAGTTTTCACAGCATGAGTCAAGTTGATTTTGGGAGTATATTTATTAAAGCTGGGGACAGTGACACAAAGGAAGGACTTAGAGTAGAAGCAACAGGAGAGAACTTAGGTGTGCTCTGCTTTGGCTCCCTAGACTCTTTGTAGAAAAGAAGTGAGCCAAAGTGGGACTACTGTGAGCTCACTGGGAAGTAAAAGTCAGTGACAGAAGTGAGCCAGGGCAGGGCTGCTTTAAGCTCACTGGAAGGTCAGAGAAAAGGGGGGCGTTGGAGACAGATGCAGGGGTAAGCTCAGAACGAGATGCTGCTGCCCACTGCTGCCCTGGTTGCAAGTCTCGTGGAAACGCTTAGAGTTAGGAAAAAGAGTGTAAAAAGTTCATGCTAGAGAAAGACCATGGGCATGCTCCAGAGAAAGCCTGCACTGGCACCCTTTGTCCTGAGAGTTTTTCTCTCTCTTCTGCAGGTGACAATCTTAGGGGAGGGTTTCAGCAGAATATTCATCAACTTTTCAGGTGCATTTTTTAATATTTATGTTGATGCATCCAAATGAGCATATAGGGGAGTTTGGGACTATTCTTTGGTCAGCTTTAATGTTTTATCTTGGCTTTGTCTGGCTCTAATCATGTTTTTGTTATTTGTTCCCCTGACTTCACCCATCATTGGGTTTGGCTGGCACAAATGGCATTAATTGGATCTCTGTTCTCTCTCTCCCTGAGCAGGATGATTTAAGCTATGTATTCTGTGGTCAGGGAGCAGAGGCAGAAACCATTTGTTCTCAGGTGTTCTTGGTTATAGAAGCTGAGGTCTTGTGATTCACTAGCTGGCTGTAATTAGTCGAATTGCTTGGTCTTGTTTAATTATCTTGTCTCAGTTTTCCCATTCCACACCCCTGTTACCAGGGAGACCTGAGTCAGGGCACTCCCCTTCCTCAGTCCTTGCCTTGCTCACAAGAGAAGAATTCAGGAGAGAGACGAACACATATACTGGAATGAGATAGTTTATTTATGAAATATAGAGGGGGAAAAGGTAGCAAATTTGTTAGTAAGTTTGTTCTATACACTTGAGCTGAAGCAAGTAGTGGGCACTCAGCTAACTGACCATTGAGGTTTAGGAATTGTATACTTGAGTCAGCTTCTAGGTTCCCCCTCCTCCACCCACTTCCAGACCTTGGGACCACTACAACAGCTTTCTTTCCCAGCTGTTGGAGATGATATGCACAGACTTTCAAGGGCTCCCCCTCCTGCACTATCATAGGTTTGCCTGTGCTGTTCAGCGCGCCCTGCAATCTTATCGGACCAGGCTCAGGACTGCTGAGTTAATGGGTGAGACCTGTCTCCCTTCTCCTCTCTGCCTTACTCTACTACTTATTCTACTTAACATCCCTAGAAAATTTTCTGGCTTCTTACTATTCTGCTTCATTTCTTCCTTAGAGACTTCCATTTCTGAAATCTTGTAGGGCTGATGAGTAACTGCTTTCTGCTCACAAGGGCTGTGGTCCCCCCCACATAGGGTATAGAAGCCTCTCCCTGCCTGATGTAAGGTAGACAGGCAATGGGGTCTGAGACCAGAAGAGCGAGGCTGTTGGCTGACTTTTCTAAAATAGGGGTATGCTGGAATCCCCAAAGAGTCATCATCTGGACATGGAATTGTATTTTAGAGGTACCAATTTTGACAAGAAGGTTAAAAAGGCATGGCCCAAAGATGAGGAGAACTATAACTGCTAGGGGATCAAGGATGGGTAAAGACCAAGCAATAGCCTCGAAGAATAATCTAGCAAAAGGGTTCCCTTTTCCAAAATTAAGAAGCCATGAGGCTTGGTCATAATTGTTTTGTTTTTGTTTTTTTATTTTCACCTTGACTTGAAGAGTTAATGTAGATGCAGCAGGTTTGTTTATGACTGCACACACCCCTTTGCCTGCTGGTGATCAAGGGTTAATCTGTCATCTAGTACAACATTAACAAGAGAATCTAGAGGCTGTTGCAAGTTTTGGAGGGCATTGCCAGTACTATATTTGGGGAAGCTATATTGTCTGTTAAATTTTTTAAGGTGGCTTCATGATATACAAATCCTCCCCATGGGGCTATTATGCCAATGGCTGCCCCTATGCCAGTTATAATAAGACCTGTGGCTTTAATTTTTTGAGGGTGAGTAGTATTATGAACAATGACAGAAATCCCTCTGGGTCTAAAAAAACCTAAGATGCATTGGCCCTAAAATTATGTGTTGTTAACACATGGATAGGCTAGAGCAGGTAATGGGTAGTGGAAGTTGGTATCAGGTAAGACATCATACGGTTGTCTATTTTGGAGGTGTCCACAAAGAAAGAGGTATCCAGGAGGGGTGCAAGCTCAGCCCACATAGGTTGTTGAAAACCAGGCCTGTAAGGTCCAACCCCAGCAGGTGTTTTCTATGCAGTCGTGGAAAAGGTTCCTCCTTTCAGGAGATGGTCCCTTGTTCCTGTGGGGCTTTATGTGCTCTGGGGACTTGGTAAATGAGTGTCCACTTAATGTTAGTTTTTTCCCACCAATAACTGCTGGTGTTCTGGAGGTCATTTTGAGAATTAGTTTTCTAGGCATCTAATTTGGCCCTACCGTCTAGTGGATACTAGTGTGTCAGATGAAAGGTACAAAAAACATTGTCAGAAAAAGTCTTTGGATATATCAAAGTTAGGACAGAATTATCTAGTTCAAGTTTAGTGACACATTCGTTCGACGTACCACAGTGACATCAGGGTTCTGTAAGGGTCTTGCATAAGAGCCTTAATATCAACTGGTTATTAGTCTGATTAATGACCAGAGCATGGTTGATACAAGGGAAAAATCAGGAACTGGAGGGAGGTTTACTAAAAAAGAACTGGCTTTTTCAAAATTTCTGAGGAACCCTAATAACAGAGTCAGATTTAGGTTGAAGGTTGTAGGTTGAACCTGGATGGGAGGGGTGTTGAGTTCGGTTATTAATGGCAGAGCCAGCAACTGAGAAGTTGATTTTCAGCCGCAATGATATTGGAAAAGTTTGCTAGTATATTAGTTTTCCACTGTCCTGGTAGGGGTCTTTAGTACAGTACAGATAGGAAAATAGGAAGGATAAACATTATTGGCAAAAATCTGAATAATTTGAGTGGAGTATACAGGAAAATTTTTTCCTGGGTGAAGATGCTGGGCATACTAACAGGATAGTAAAAAGAGTGTCAAAAATATGAGAAAGTCCATATATTAAGACCTAGCTATTATGTCATTTACCTGTACTAGGTCTTGTTTCCTGAAGAGGAGCTTGGGGTCCTTGATGGGTTCGCAAGTAAAGGTCTCAGATTATGATTCGTATGGGGACTCACAAGAAACAGGTTTAATTTGAGATAAATGAACCTAACTGACTGTTTTTATGAGCTGACTCACTATTTTAGCAGCACTTGATGTGGACGCTTCTTGTTGTTGGGACTCAGGACGGTTGTCCCTCTAGGTTTTTCAATAGACCATGTCCCCCGGTTTAACCTGTTTGGGTTTGGAGTCTGTATCGAGGGCAGGTGGAATTTTGTTTCCATGCTCTTTTCTGTAATGCCTTTTGTGCCTGTCCTAGATTAACAATGCATGGTTTCCTCGTCTAGTAGCCAGGCAGAGCTGAGAAAGACCCTGCCACAGGCGGGTGGAAAGGGGCTCACTTTAATTTTTCTTTAGGAGCAGCACTTCTCATGCCACCTGTGGGTCACATTGACACCCAGGACTCTGAGGTTTCTTCACATAGTTTGGCCACACTCCTTTTTAGAATTTGATTAGCTTTTTTTATGTTACTTGAGGAAGAAGTCTCTACAAAAGTGGTAAATAATTCTTTTTTTTTTAGATTGCATTCTATTTTATTAAAATAAATGCTTGAAATACTTTAGGGTTTAATCTCTTATTTTGATTTCTTTTTTTTATTTTTTATTTTAGATTATTTAGTACAGTTTCTATCTTTTATTCCCATTCCAGCCCACCCACCCATCCCTCCCCACCTCACTTCCATTTCCAAGCCCCGTAGTTTTGTCCATGTGTCCTCTATATTTGTTCCTGTAAACCCTTCCCTTCTCCCCTGATAATTCTTAAAGCTTGAACCAGTTTTTGTACAATTTTGGCTATAAAAGAGGGTTTACTGTTGCTCTGTAAGCTTCTTTTCTTTTTTTTTTTTTTTTTCCAGAGAGAGGGGACTGGAGAGCAGGAGAGGGAATTGAGGGGAGAGAGAGAAACATCAAAGTGAAAGAAATATCAATCAGTTGCCTCCGGTACGCTCCCCAGGCAGGGACCAAACCTGCCACCCAAGCATGTGCCCCAACAGGGAATCATAACTGCAACCCCCGGGTTCACTGAACAATAATCCAACCAACTGAGCCATACCTGCCAGGGCTGCAAGCTTCTTCTAATGCAAACCTAGGTGAGATTTCTTTTAGTAAGTACTTGGCCACCTTAGTAGCCTTTTCTATTCTGGTAGGAAAGGATTCAATCCATCCGCTGAAAGTATCTACAAATAGTAATAAATATTTAAATCTAGCTTTTGGGGAAATCTGAGTGAAATCAATTTGCCACTCCTCCAGAGGGTATGTGCCCCAGTGTTGTCTTGGCATCAAAAGGGGAGCAGGAGGGAGGTGACTCTGGGGGTTATTTTTGCAGCAAAATACACCTTGTCGGGTCACTTCCTGTATAGTTTTATGAAGCGTTTGTGTCATAAACAGTGGGGGACAAGGGTGGCAAGAGCATTTCTCCCAAGTGGGTGCTGCTGTTGGAGCACTGTGATCCTTTTCTATTTTAAAGTTTGAGATAATAAAAGTTTATTATCTCTTGACAGCCTGCTTAATCTCTAGAGAATCCATTTCCTAAGGCCCAAGAGACCCCCTCGGTGGTGTAGGAGGGGCTTTCTGGGGGCTAAGGGGGGTAGGGGAATAGAGCTGCCTCTAGAGTGATTGGTGAAGACACTGCTGCTATCTTAGTTGTTCGATCTGCCAATGTATCACCTTTGATTACATCTGAGTCTCCCTGTGAGCAGACCAAACAGCATTATCACTGCTCCTTTTGGGGAAGTGTTACAGCTCCTAGAAGTTCTAAATTTTCTTCACGTTGTTTTATAGGTAAAATTTTTTGTTGGTAAAAGTCCTTTTTCTTCCCAAATAACAGCATGGGCCTGTAATATTAGAAACCCATACTTTGAGTCAGTGTAGAAATTAACTGGAGGTGTTTTCCTAATTGTAGGGCCCTTCTGAGTGTTAGGAATTTAGGTTTTTGAGCCAAAGTAATACGGGCTATGGGTTTTGCTTCTCATGTGTCCTGAAAATGGAAGATGGCACACCTGTCCCTTGTGACTCCGTCTTGTATAAAACCGCTGCCATCTGTAAACCATTCAGCATCTGGGTTAGGTTCAGGTTCACCTTTTAAGTCAGGCCTGCTTGAACATCCTTGTTCAATAGTTTCATTGCACTGGTGTGCGACCTGGGTTTCTGGTTTATTGGTAAAAGGGTAGCAAGACTGAGAGTTTGGCAAACTTTAGGCTTAGTTCAGGTGAGTCAAGGAGGAGAGCCTAACCTTGTAACTGAACATAGGTTCAGCTGTCTGCCACAAAAGCCATAGTCGTGAGACAAGTGCTGGTGAGAAGGAAAGCAGTGTACTCCAGTGCCTGCCACCTGGGGAGATGGGGAAATCACCCCAAAGTCCATCCTTACCTCTCAGTGCATGCAGGGGTTTTCTCAGGAACAAGGGGGAAAACAAAGCAAAGAAATCAGGGAGAGGGGTTGTGGACATGCAGGACGTCTTCCTGTAGGCCTGGATGTGGGTCCTTGTGGTCAGCATCCTTGAGTTGGCCATCTGGTTTCTTTTTAGCTGAATTCCTGGGTCCTGAGGTCAGGCTGCTGCTGAGGTTTACACAGGAACTGAAACTGATGTTTCCTGTAAAGTGTACTTAATCAAAACCTTTAACACGTAAGCTCTAGTTTTCAGAGAAAAAATCTGGGTTAGAGTAACAAGTTGGGTTTAACATTTCGTCAGAGTTGTATAAATTTTTTAATTCCTGTTACAATATTTATGTAGCCTTCCCACTGCCACAAGCCATTGAAGTTCCTTGATTTCTTTTTTTTTTTAATTTTTTATTTTAGTTTATTCAGTACAGTTTCTATCCTTTATTCCCATTCCAGCCCACCCACCCATTCCTCCCCTCCTCCCTCCCCTTTCCAACACCCCTAGTTTTGTCCATGTGTCCTCTATATTTGCTCCTGTAAACCCTTCCCTTCTCCCCTGAAATTCCCTCCCCTCTCCCCTCTGGTCACTG
>CM052543.1:7431886-7453658 GCA_028533065.1 Trachops cirrhosus | reverse complement strand
TTTTTTTTTTTAATTTTTTATTTTAGTTTATTCAGTACAGTTTCTATCCTTTATTCCCATTCCAGCCCACCCACCCATTCCTCCCCTCCTCCCTCCCCTTTCCAACACCCCTAGTTTTGTCCATGTGTCCTCTATATTTGCTCCTGTAAACCCTTCCCTTCTCCCCTGAAATTCCCTCCCCTCTCCCCTCTGGTCACTGACAACTCTCTCTCTATATATATATAAGTTCCTTGATTTCTAACACAGCGTGTATTTGATGGGGGTGTTGAACCTCTGATGGCTGCCCTAGGATAAACTTATTAGCCTCTCCTACTAAAAGAGCAGTGGCTGCTACAGCTTGTAAACAATCTCAGGAGGAGGGAGTGGGGGACTGGATAAAAGAAGGTGAAGAGATTAGCCAAAGAACATATATGCATAGCCCATAGACAGAGACACTAGTGTGGTGGGGTCAAGGGGAAGGCGTGGCAGGGGCTGGGTGGAGAGATGGGCAAACAAGGGGGGCAGACTGGGGAGCATCTGTAATAGTGTCAAGAATAAAAAAATTAGAAAACAGACAAACAAATGCACAGCCTATATCCTAAGACTTATAATGGAATCCTTAATTTATCTACTTAGCTTTTGATGAATTTTTTTTCTTCTACTAAAATGTATAATGTCCTCTCATAGTTAAACTGCAGAATCTATTCCACTCATCTTTCTCACTCTGAGACATAATAAAGAGACAACTTATGGCCCAACAGTACATTGGAGACAAATTTTCTATAAAACAAAAATGTTTCTTACAACATGTAATGTTTCTCCAAGGAGGTGGATCAAAACATAGACATCAAAGCTCTGTGACCATTTACTAAATACTGTATTTGATTTGAGAATATTAAAATGTACTATGTTATTTAAAAAAAAATAAGAGATCAAAGCCACCAGCCAGCTGCAATAGGGGTTAATTGTTCTGCGGAGTAAGCTACTGGCCTTACAGTCAGACCTAATTTATGGGTGAGAGCCCCGAGTGCCATTTCCTATTTTTCTGCTACTATAGGGTAAACGGTTTTTCTAAATTTGGCATCGCTAGGGCAGATGCACTGCTTAGTTTGACTTTCAACTCTTTGAAGGCACGTTGACATTCAGGGGTCCTGTCTATAAGCCCTTTGTTGTCTCCCTTTAAAGTCTTATGTAGACGTTTAGCAATTAGACCCAACGTTGGTATCCATTGCCGGCAGAAACCAGCGATTCCAAAAAATCATTGAAGCTGTTTTTTACTTCGTGGGACTCTGAGGGCCATTATGGCCTGTTTCCCTTGGGGTGACAAGGTCTGGACTCTTAGGGTAAGTGGGTACCCTAGATATTGGACCCACTGGGAGGTTGTTTGGGCCTTTGGGGGAGAGACCATATCTCCTGTCTGCAAGGAGGTTTAACACTAGAATGGAGTTTTTATTTGAGTTTTTTTTTTAAATGCCTGAAATTGGTCAAATGTCGATACCATTTCCAAACAAATGGGGACAGTCTCTAAAGCCCTGAGGGAGTATAGTTCTCCTGTATTGGTGGGTTTCCCTAGTTTGGGGGTCAGTCCATTCAAATGCGAACAAGCACTGGGAGTCAAGATGAAGGAGATGCAGGAAAAAGCATCCTTTAAATCTAATACAGTAACACAGTTGGCTTTCCCTGGGATTTGAGGTAAGAGAGTGTAGGGGTTTGGAACTCCAGGATGTCCTGGAATTACAGCTTCATTTACTCCCCTTTGCTCTTGTACCAACCTGCATTCTCCGTTGGGCTTTTGTGCTGGAACATGGGGTGTTGCACAGGAACTGGCAGGGCCTGCAAGCCCAAGCTTTAAAGATTTTTCAGTGAGAGGCTCAGTCCCTTTTAGAGGGTCGACTGCTCTTATGGCCTTAGGTTTCAGAGGGCACTGCCTTTTGCTAGGGTAGGGGGTATGTCTGTTGCCCTGCCCAGTACTCCAGTTTGCCATACCTCAGGGTTGACTTAAATGAGGACAGGTTCTGGAATATCAACTTCTGCTTTAGGGTGAGAAGTTAGATCAACCAACAGGCATAACAATGAGGGTTCATTATCTTCTATGACTAATGCACGTAGGGCTGCAGCAGTTCCTAGCCTAGATGAGATGTCCCTCCCTATAGAAAGTGGGCACCCCAGGGACACTAGAAGGTATGGCTAAAAGTGAGATTCTTGAGACAGCAGCCCAGGACTTGAGTAAAATGGTAGCTTTGAGGATGCCCATCTACCCCAGGGATCAAACAGGATTTGGAAGAAAGAGGCCCTGGTGAGTGGGTCAGAGCAGAGCAAGCAGCCCCTGTGTCTAATAAAAGATAGCGAGCTCCTCGAGGGTCACCTGAGGCTCCTCTGGTGATAGCGTCAGATGGCCAGCGGGGGTGGTGGTAGGCCTCAGGCACCGCCAGTTCTCGGGGGTTTCAGCCATCATTGGTTTGGAGGCACCAGGTTCCCTTCGGAGCCCAGGACACTCCCGGCTCCAATGGCCTTCCCTCCTGCAGAGGGCGCGCAGTCCTGGAGGTAGCTGGCCCCAAGTCAGTTGTGGGCAGCCCTTCTTTATGTTGTCCTTCTCGTCTGCAGGAATAACGGTGCCCCTTTTTTGTCCGTTGCAGTTTGGGGCTACATGACCATGAGGTAGCAGCTAACAAGTGAGCCTCTTGTGTCCATCAAAGGGCTTTTGCTCTTCATCTGCCCTTCTCGGTTGTTAAAAGCCCTAAAAGCTATTCCTACCAGGTTCTCAGGCAAGGCCTGAGGTCCCAAGGCTGGTTTGGGTAGCTCTCTCTTGATGTCTGGGGCTGCCTGCTGGACAAAGTGCATCCCGGGAAGTGCTCAGTCCTCACAGACTCAGGGTCGATGTTTGTGGACTTTCTTAAAGCTTCTGTGAACCACCCACCCCCCCACAAAAGGGCAGGGTTTTCATCCTTTTCTGAGTAAGCTTTTTTATTTTGTTGTACTTAACAAGTTTCATAGTACATTTTTTATCCCTTCTGTCAGACAAGTAACCATATGGGTCCAGCAGTCCTTTCCTTCTTGTCCTTTGTCTGTCTGTCCTAGTTTGATAAGCCCAGTAGGGTCGTGATCTAGAACTGCTTGGCCTCCTGGTTGGTATATAGGATGTGGAGCATGTCGACAGGTCAATTCATCAGCATACGCCCTTGCCACTGCTTTCCATCGACTGTGCAGCAGTGGGAGAGAACAGTCTGTAAACCAGCCCAGGACAGGTCAGAAGTCAGTGTTAAGTGATTAAATGCCTCTGTGAATTTGCTAGTGTCTTTGGAAAACCAACTGAGTTTTTCTTTGCAAAAGGCTAGGTCAGACAGAGAAAACAGAACACATACTCAAGTAATTCCTCTACGAGGCTCCCCTTTTGCTACTTCCCTCGGAGATGCCACGTTAGGGTTTGAGTGATACTGAGTTCCACCCCTGGTATGAGCAGGGGCGGATGTGGGCAATTCTGCAGCAGAGGAGAGATTAGACAGAAGCAGCCCTTTGGGGGATGTCAGGGGAGTGAGTTGGGAGCAAGCTGTTCTGCCCTCTGGGTGGGTTCTGTTGGATCCACTAGAATCAGATCAGGGTCTTGTGTGGGCTATGAGGAAAGTGTTGTCTAATTTATCTGACACTGTGGCAACACACATCCTACATGATTGTCTTAAATTTCTATCTTGATAAAAGTAAAAAAGTGGTGGTGCATTTATACAATGGAATACTATGCAGCCATAAAAAGAAGAAACATTTACCCTTTGCAACAGCATGGATGGACCTGGAGAATATTAGGCTAAGTGAAATAAACAAGTCAGTAAAGAGCAAAAATTACACAACCTTTATATTTGTTCCTTGATGACCCTTCCCCTATTTTCCCCCATTATCCCTCTCCCCCCACCTCTGGTTACTATCAGTTTCTTCATTATTTCATTGTCTCTGTATGGTACATTTACACAGTGGAATACTACACAGCGGAAAGAAAGAAGGAGCTCCTACCCTTTGCAGCAGCATGGATGGATCTGGAAAGCATTATGCTAAGTAAAATAAGCCAGGTGGTGAAAGACAAATACCATATGATCTCACCTACAAGTGGAACCTAATCAGCAAAACAAACAAGGAAGCAAAATATATCCAGAGTCAAACGAGTTAATGAAAGTAAAAGTTCTTTTTCAATGTAAACATTAGTGCACATCTGAAGGATGACTGTATTGCATTGATTTTTTAGAAGCCTGACTTCCAAGATGTCAGCAGACCCCAGCATTTACATTGTGATTCAGGAACAACAATCTCCGGCGCGCTGGTATCCACTCGACCCGTCACAAACCCTACACACTACTGGGGTTCTTCCTGTCCTTGAGAGTGCACGAGACCATAGAAATTTGAAAGAGTGCAAAACGTTAGGGGTAAGTGAGATATCACACTGCAGGCTGGGGGCTAAATGGCTGCAGTGAGAAGAGAGAAGGGTTGGAAATACAAAAACAGAAAATCCAGCAAGTGGGGCTGGAGCTGACCCAGCCTTGCCAATCTCAGGTCTATTAAAGAGCTCAGCTGTTGAGCACCACCAAGGCCTCAGTATGAGGCCTTATATTTTCTAACTTTGGCATTTTATGAAAGAGAGAGAAAAGCAACAAAGAAGCAGAAAATTGTAAGTTTTGTCCTGTGCCCCAAAATCCATGTTGATCATGTGGCCTGTGGAAGAAGGTGGGTGCAGTGAGCCACAAGGGGGAGTCTAAAGCCAATGTGCTTGAACGGAATCTTTGCCCAACAGCAAAAAAAATAAGAGCTCACAATGATTTTTGCCCTGAAAGGCTGACCTGGGTAGTCCCCTTTCATTGCACAGCTGAATGATGACATGTATGGATTCTGATCCAGGCTGCCCAGGTTCAGTTTCTAGCTCCAGTCCCATATACTGCTTGTGGAATGTCAATTAGAACAACCTGCATGGAGGGCCATCTGTCTCTGCCAAATTTTAAAATACACAACAATTTCATTTCTGAGACTTTGCCCTGTAGTCATGTCTGTGCACATGAGAAATATGGCATGCATGAGTTTATTTATTGCAGTCATGGTTTGTGATATGAAAAGAATAGAAAAAAACAAAATATCCATCACTATAATACAGCTTAATCAATCTGTTGTACATCCAAGAATGATGTGTTGCAGGGCTCTGAAAAGAAAGAAAGATCCTTGTGTAATGATATAGACACGACCTCAAACTATATCATTAATGGGAAAAAATAAGAGGCAGACAATATGTATAATTTGCTACCATCTGCGCAAATTTACAGAAATAATATATTTGTATTCACTGCCACATTCATAGTACATACACATATGCATATATATCTGTATATATGTGTGTGTGTGTGTACAAATAAATGTATATATACCATTTTGGCAGGAATATATAGTAGGTTCCTACAGCTGCCATAACAAAGTACTACAAGTGGAATGGCTTAGAACAACAGAAGTTTACTGTCTCACAGTCTGGAGGCCAGAAGCTTGTAATCACGGTGTCCATGGGGCCATGCTCCCTCTGAAGGCTCAAGGGAAGGACCTGCCCTGGCCAGTCTCCAAGATTCCAGTGAACTTAGCCTGAGGCAACATAACTCCAACCTTGGCATTCTCCTGTGTGCATGTGTGTCTCTTCACATGGCCTTCCTTTAAAAGGGTAGCAGTCCTAGGGATTAAGGACAACCCTATTCCAGTACACCTCATGTTACCTAATTATGTCTGCAGCAACCTAATTCCCAATAAGGTCCCATTCTGAGGCAAAGGAGACTAGAACTTCAACATATTCATTTGATGAGGGAGTGGCAGACACAATTCAATTGAAAACAATATCACAAAGAAATGAGATGAGCAGAGACACTTACCTACAAAGGTGTTCATCACAGTGCTGTGTATAATACAAAAATATAGAAACAATCTTACCTGCCCGATATCTCTCTTCCACCTACTCCAGAGCCATTTTGTATTATCAGTGCAGATATTTGAAAAGTTAATGGAAGGTTATGCACCCAAATGTTAGTGGTTGTTATATCTGACTGGGGAAAATTTGGGAAGTTTCCTTTTCATTTTGATATTTTTCATATTATTTTTTGACCAACAAAACAAATGTGTTAAAATACAAAGGCGTCACAAGGCAGGGAAAGGGAGCAGATTTCATCCCCAGAAACACAGGTCTCAGCTCATGGCTCCCCCGACAGGCCCTCCAGATCCTGATTGGCCTGATATACTTTGGCCTTGGCAGCATCCTGGAGACCTTCCTGCTCGGGAACTATATAGCCCCCTCATTTGACGGAGGCGTTCCCTTCTGGGGAGGCATATTGGTAAGTAATGACAGTCACCCTGCAAGTAAGTTCCTGAACCTGCCAACACACTCAGGACCACCTTGTCAAGCTGTGTACTTTGCTGCAGGAGTTTTCCAGTCAAGAGAGCATGTGGGAGCAAGAGAGCAAGTGAACCCAGCTCAGGCCTTGTTCACTAAGAACATTAGTGTTCTACAACAGTGCTTCAACATGCTTCTCAGTGACTAAAACTGACTTGTCAAATTGTAGACAGGCAAGGACGGATGTTGGGCTTATATCTAAAAGCAGCAAAAATGGAGGGAACCCCTTCCCTCTCCTCCCCAGAGCCCCCATGTCTGACTAAATCCTATTGGGAGACCAGCAAGATATATGTGGGGAATTGAAGATAAGGAAAGAACTAACTTTTTCAGTGTCTACTGTGATCTACCATGGGCAAGACATAACAAATGCCAGATTCAAAGGACAAATGATCTCATGACAATGACACTTAGGAAGACATATCATTTTTCCCAATTTTCAGACAAGCAAATATTGAGAAATTAATTACCCAAGAACATGTGAGTTTCAAGCTAGAATTCATGACTATGTCTGCTGTATCCTAAGAATCCATATTTATCTGAATCCACTGCCCTGTTATGTGGTACCAAACACCTCATTCATTCATTCTTTTATTCATGTTGAGCTGGAGGACCCAGCAGAGACATCTAGTGTGTGACAGAATATGTGTGTGACCAGAATTACAGGAATCTGAAGGGGGTGACCCTTACCTCTCACCTCTCTCTAAACTCCCTCTTCTGTGCCAGTTCATCATTTCAGGATCCCTCTCAGTGCCATTAGAACGGAAGCCAAACTCTGTTTACCTGGTAAGTCACATCCTGAGATGGCCTCTCGCAACTGTGGACCTATAGCAGGGACACACTACAAAGGAAAGAAGCTAACACACAATCCCTCCTCCATCCATGCACCTACTTATAACCAGACACAGGGCACTGACATGCATGCTCACTCATACTCACATGCAGGACCACACCAACCTGGCCAAGTCACAAGTGGGAAAGAGTCCAGAAGATTTGGGGGAAGGAAGGGAAATACAGACATTTTTGTTGAGGTATCAGGGTGTGGAGACACAGAGAGTAACTCTCCAAAGAGAATCTTACAGGAGGAGGCAAAAGGCTTCCTGGGGCACAGAGCTCCTCCTCTACAGCAGAGCAGGGCACTGAGACTGCCTGCAGTGCACAGAGCTGACCTCCAGACACTTCTACGGGGAAGCCAGGGGAGGCTCAGGCAGCGGCTTCCCTTAGAAATCCAGACAACCAAGCTCTGTCAATCTATATGGCCAAGGCTTTGTGATCCCCTAGCAATGGAACAAGAAAGTACCTTTGTTTCTCTCACAGCAGGTTATCTAGGGTAAGGGGCCCCGGGATGGCCAGGCCCCATGCCAGATGAGATTTGTTTGAGAATCTCTGAAGGGAAGATTTCCACCCCCATTGGCCCCCTCCACCTAGTACTCCCATTCCCTCCCTCTAGCAATCCTGTCCCTTAGTTCTTGTCTTGGGTCATGCATGTAAGTTCTTTGGCTTCTCCATTTCCTATACTGTTCTTAACACTCCCTACCTAATTTGTAACTACCAATTTGTATTTCTTTTTTAAGTATATTTTATTGATTATTTCATTATAGTTTTCTCAATTTTTTCTCCCCTTTATCTGCCCCTCCTCCCTGTACCCCTACACCCTCCAGCACTCTCCTCATTAGTTCATATCCATGGGTTGTACATATAAGCTCTTTGGGTTCTCTGTTTCCTATACTATTCTTAACCTCCCCCATCTATTTTATGCCTGCCAATGATGCTTCTTATTCCCTGTACCTCCCCCCATTCTTCCCCTCCCCCTCCCCACTGAAAACCACCCATATGATCTCCATTTTTCTAGCTCTGTTCCTGTTCTAGTTGTTTGCTTAGTTTTTGTTTTTGTTTTTTAGGTTCAGTTGTTGATAGTTATGAGTTTGTTGTCATTTTGCTGTTTGTATTTTTTATCTATTTCTTAGATAAGTCTGTTTAACATTTCATATAATAAGGGTTTGGTAATGATGAACTCCATTAACTTGACCTTATCTGGGAAGCACTTTATATGCCCTTCCATTCTAAATGATAGCTTTGCTGGTTAGAGTAATCTTGGTTGTAGGTCCTTGCCTTTCATGACTTCATATACTTTCCAACTGCTTCTTGCCTGTAAGGTGTCTTTTGAGAAATCAGCTGATAGTCTTATGGGAACACCTTTGTAGGTAACTCTCTCCTTTCCTCTTGCTACTTTTAAGAGTCTGTCCTTATCTTTAATCTTGGGTAACTTAATTATGATGTGCCTTGGTGTGTTCCTCCTTGATTCCAATTTCTTTGGGACTCTCTGGGCTTCTTGGACTTCCTAGAAGTCTATTTCTTCACCAGATTGGGGAGGCTTTCCTTCATTATTGTTCAAATAAGTTTTCAATTTCTTGCTTTTCCTCTTCTCCTTCTGGCACTGCTATGATTCAGATGTTAGAGTACTTAAAGTTGTCCCATAGGTTCCTAAGCCTGTCCACATTTTTTTGAATTCTTGTTCCTTCATTCTTTTCTGAATGGATGTTATTTTCTTCCTTTAGTTCCAAATCATCAATCTGAGTCCTGGTTTCCTTCCCTTCACTGTTGGTTCCCTGTATATTTTCCTTTATTTCACTTTGGGTAGCCTTCATTTCTTCCTTCATTTTGTGACCGAATTCAATCAGTTCTGTGAGCATCCTGATTACCAGTGTTTTGAACTGTACATCAGATAAGTTGTCTATCTTCTTGTCACTTAGCACTTATTCTGAAGTTTTGATCTGTTCTTTCATTTGGGCCATATTTCTTTGTCTTGGTGCACCTGTTATGTTGTAAGGGGGTGGAGCCTTATGTATTTTTGCTGCATTGTGGTGCTGTCTGTGACGGAAGGGTCAGAGAGGGAACAATGCTGCTGGCTTGCTCTACTGTAGACCCACTTTCCAAGGAACTCTCCTGTGAGACTAAGAGTTTCTCACACCATTGCTATCCCCACACTATTTTACAGCTGGTTTTGAATCTTTAGTTTCCTGTTCAGCAAACCCCACCTCACCTACATGGTCCACCACCTTGCCCCACATCCTCTCAGCAGGGCTGCCCATCTCCCCTCTCCACCCCTCCTACTGGTATAGGTGAATGTTTCTTTAACTTCTTGGTTGTTGGAGTTCCATGCAGTTTGACTTACTGGCACTTCTGGTTGTTTATTGTTTTTAAATGTGTTGTTATCCTTCCTTTGGTTGTGTGAGTAAGTGAAGCATTTCTACCTATGCCTCCATCTTGGCTGGAACTCCTCTCAATTTGTACTTCTTAGTCCTTGAAACTTTCCCCCATTCTCCTCCTTCCTCCTCCCAGCTGATAACCCTCCAAATATGAAGATCGGAACAGATCTTCATATCTCTGATCTGTTCAGTTCTGCTTGTTTGTTTACTTTGTTTTTTTTTTAGATTTAGTTGATAGTTGTGCATTCATTGCCATTTTAATGTTCATAGTTTTGATCTTCTTTTTCATATATCGTTCCCTTTAACACTTCAGATAATAATGGCTTGGTGATGATTAACTCATTTAGTTTTACCTTGTCTGGAAAGGACTTTATCTCCCCTTAAATTCTAAATAATAGCTTTGCTGGAGAGAGTAATCTAGGTTGTAGGGCCTTGATTTTCATCATTTTGAATACTTCTTGTATTCAAAGCCCTTCTAGCCTACAAAGTATCTTTTGAGAAATCATCTGTTTTTCTCTTGTTGCTTTTAAGACTCTCTCTTTACCTTTAACCTTTGGCATTTAAATTATGATGTGTCTTGATGTGGTCCTCTTTGGGCCCAACTTGTTTGGGACCCTCTGTGCTTGTATGTCTATTTCCTTCACCAAATTAGGGAAGTTTTATTTCATTATTTTTTCAAATAAGTTTTTTGAATTTTTGCTCTTCTTCTTGCCCTCTAGGACCCCTATGATTCAGATGTTGGTGGGTTTGGAGATGTCACAGAGGTTCCTTATTCTATTCTCATTTTTTTATTCTTTATTCCTCTTGCTATTCTGATTGAATCCTTTTTTCTTCCTTACATTCCAAAATGTTGATTTCAATCTTGGCTCCATCCTCTCCATTGTTGGTTCCCATTGTTTATTTCACTTAATGCAGCCTTCATTCCTACCTGGAATGAATCTATTTTATGCTATTACAGTACCTGACAATTTCTTTGAGCACCCTGATAACCAGTGTTTTGAACTCTGCATCTGATAACTTGCTTATCTCCACTTCATGTAGTTGCTTTCCTGGAACTTTGTTCTGTTCTTGCATTTGGGCCATATTTCTTTGTCTCCTCAATTTGTTGGCCTCCTGGTGTTTGTTTCTGTTTGTATTAGGTAGAGCTGCTTTGACTTCCTGTCTTAGTAGCATGGCCTGTTGCAGAAAAGTCACCTGTGAATGTTGTGGGGCAGAGTGTTGGGTAGTCATCACCATGGGGCAACCCATTTCACCACTTTGTGGTTCTGTGTGGGGGAGGGCTCAGAGACAATGCCACTACCTGGCCTCCTGAGATTG
Source organism: Trachops cirrhosus (assembly GCA_028533065.1). Taxonomy (NCBI): domain Eukaryota; kingdom Metazoa; phylum Chordata; class Mammalia; order Chiroptera; family Phyllostomidae; genus Trachops; species Trachops cirrhosus. The sequence goes on along the minus strand of CM052543.1, from coordinate 7,442,759 downwards.
CCCGAGAAGAAGCTGTCTTCCCAGCACTCACCCCCTTGCTAGTCACTTCACTTTCTCTCCTTCTCCCATGTGCTATTTGTTCCCTTCTAGCTGTTGCACTGGTCCTGAGTCACAGAGGTGATGGATCTGCATGAGTCCTAAGTCCATTGCAGGCCGTTTAGGAGAAGTTTCTTGAGAATCTCGCAGTTTCTCCCGCCACCCCAACCCCCACTGATTTTTGCAGACAGACGTTATTGGGATTTATCTACCTGGCACTGGAACCCTGGGATGGATGATCTGGTCTGAGGCTGGAATTGCTCACTTCTGAGGAACTCCTTCCAGTTTTTATCCACAACACATGAATGTGGGACCACCTGTTCTGCTGCCTCTCCATGACTCTCTGCATCTCCACCCTTCCCATTTGTCTGGAAGAAGATGTGACTTCTTTAAATCCTTGGTTGTTAGACTGCCATATGGCTCAATTTTCTGACAAATCTAGGTGATATTTGTTTTGCAGTCTGTTTGTAATTTTGCTGTAGTTGTGCATGGAGGTAAAGCATATTTACCTATGCTTCCATCTTGGACAAAAGTCAATGCCCAAAACCTTTTTGCACAAAACACCCCTTTACTTCCTCCAGAACTAGGGTTCCAGGAAATTATATTAAGAAACATTTATTGAGCTTCTGCTCACCTCAGCTACAATAATTTTTTTCTCCTAACCTCACTGTCTGTGTCTTCTTCAGTTGAGGAGTAACATCATCACAAACATCTTAAGTGCAATCACATCTGTGATTGGAAGCTCTCTCTTCATCACAGAGATCATTATCAACAACCCGTATAGGCACCTCTACATGGAAGTGGTGAGTATCCCTCTCAAACAATGCTCCCCTGGGTTCCAGCTCAGCTGTGTTTAGGAAATCATTAAAAACAGACCTAACCACCAAGCTTCTTCACTAGGAACTACAGCAAACAGTGGTGCTGTCAGAATTGGAACAGAGGTTAAAGTCCCTGACGTGTAGCTTTATTGCTCTTACCCTAAGAATGTGACTTTTCTTAGTTTTAGTTTCTATGTTTATAAATCAGTACCTACTTTTTGACATTGCTAGGAGAATTAAATGCAGTTATACATGTAACACACAGGTACCCACCAAACTGCACCTCACTCACATGCTAGCCTTCTTGCCCATTATTATGGGCAAATGGGTCAGAAAAAGTCCAGTATAGGGCCAGAGGGCAAATATTTAAGGCATTGCAGACCATCTGGTCCGTGTTGCAAACTCAAGCCTGTGTGAAAGAAGACATAGAAAATGCATAAATGAGTGAGTCATCTCAGGTTATAGACGAGTGCTATCCAACAGAAATACAATGTAAGCCTTGATTGTGATTTTAAATTTTCAAGTCCCCACACTACAAAGTGAAAATAAGGAATAGCTGAAATTAATTTTAATAACATTTATTTAATTTGATAGACCCCAAAATCTCATTTCTATATGTAATCCATGTAAAAAATTATTAATTCATTATTTTGCATTTTGGAGGCCACATCTAGGAATCCGGTGACATTTGGCCTTTATATCACATCTCAAGTGGCTACCGGATTAGGAGAGTGCAGCTACAGATGAGTCCCATGAAAACTCAGTGACTCCCTCTCCACTACAGCCCTGTCCTCCCCGCCCACTCAAGGTTATCACTGCTAGCGCTTGTCCCCTCTCCCTTACCCCCCCTTCTACATCCATTCCCCGCTTGGCTAGAGCTTTTCATCAGCATCTACACATTGTTCTGTTTCCTTCATTTTCAAAAACAAACAAATTACCTTTCAGTTACTGCAGCTACCAACCTTGTCTGTGGCCGCATCTGCCGAAAACTTAAACAAATTGTCTGCCTCATATCTCCAATTCTCTCCTCTCATAACTTCTTCTCTTAAACATTCTTTCAGCCTCGTTTACTCTAAAGCCTCCTCTGCTTGAGGTCCCCAATTATTCCTCCTCTTTGGAGACTTCCCAATGGCTTCCAGGCCCTGTGGCTGATGTTCCCCCACCCACAATGGTCATTCTCTTCTCTGTCTCCTGTGTTCTTTTTCTCATATCCATAGTCTCTCAGGCTCAGTCCTTGGTCTTCTTCTCTGTTTCTCTCTCCACTTACTGTCTTGAATTTTCATACAGCCTGGTGACCTTCTCTATGACAATGATTCCCCAAACCTGTCTCCCAAACTTCAGTCTTTTGAATCCAGTTGTCCACTCACCATCTTGAAATTAACATATCCCATTCTGATGTCCAGATTTTACATTCCAAACCTTCTCTCAGGTTTCTTTTTCCCCATTGATGGTTACTGCATCCTTCCAGTCACTCAGGACAAAACCTTAATGAAGTCCTCAACCTTCTCTATTTCTCCCACACCTGCCAGCCAATTCCTCAGGCAATCCTACCTCTTTCACCTTTAAAATGCATCCAGAATCCAGCCAGAGCCACCCCCATCTAGTTTCTAATCTCAGTCCTACCAGTGTCTGCTCTTGGAAACAGAACAACCCATCCTGGCCACCCAATCCACCTCTAGCCTCAGCCCTTGCATCTGAACAAGAAGGGCTGGACTTCATCACAGCCTTATAAATGATGAGCAAGAGACTGAGCACTCCTACGTCTCAACAAGCATAAATTAATGCTCACAAAATAATATATATCTAAGATGCTTGAGGAACCCCTCCTCCCTCATGGAACATTTCTTTTTAATTTTTAAGTTACACAGTTGATGTACAATATTATATTAGTTTCAGGTGTACAGCATAGTATTTAGACATTTATGTAACTTATGAGGGGATCACCCTCAGTCTACTGATCACCAATCAGTCTACTAGCTGTATGACACCACACATAGTTATTACAAATTATTGACTATACTCCCTATGCTGTACTTTAATTTACTTCCCTGTGACTAATTTTATAACTGCCAAGTTGTACTTTTTAATCCCCTCATCATTTTCACCCATCCCCCAACCCTTCTCCCATTAGAAAGTTTTATTTATAAAAGAATTTTGTTGTTAAAAACACATCTGAAATGGACCAGCATCATTTGTGAAGACCGCTCCAACCTAAACTTCTGTGACTCCTTGACTAAGACATCATCACCCTGTGTTTCCCTTTGCCTGGACACCCTGTCCTAACCCATGTCTCTAAATCTTCTACCAAGCATGAACCTCTGTCTCTTCAGTGCCCCAGAAGCTAAATTTAGAGGGAAGAGAAGGAAAGTGCTAAGGAAGTTCTCCCAAAAAGTGGTGATTCTCTGAGCAGCTACCTGTCACACATGCCATTTTAAAAATCATAGTCAACAAACATTTGTTTTGTACATACCCTGTCAGGCACATTCACTTTGATATTTATCCTCTCTTCTCATTGAAAAACAAATGGTTTCTGAAGTATTTCATCCCTTGTTGTTGTTGTTTTTTTATGATTCAAGTGGATTCTACACAGTCCCTCCCAGATACAGTGGGAGACCCCATTCTCCTAGGGATTCTTGGAATGAGCAAGAAAAGGACTTACTGTATTTTCTGGACCATAGGATGCACCAAGGTTTTAGAGAAGGAAAATAGGGAAAAAAAATGGAAGCAAAAAATGTAAAATATTTAATAACATAACATTTCTGCAATGTAAATGTAAACAGAACTCAACAGCAGCATTAACAACCATTATTCCTCCCAAATTTGGTGGGGGGGGGGTGTCTTATAGTCTGAAAAATACGTTAGATGTCTCCTGGTGTTCAGGTGAAATCTACTACCACTGAATTAGTTCAATTTGGGGATCCTTTTACTGACTCCTTTCTCAAACTACAGACAGGCCAAATTATTGCTCTCCACAAAATGCAACTGTCACAAGACAGAAAGGTTGTGTCAGTAGCGAACTTTCCCTAAAGGTTCAGAGGGATGGTGGAGGTTTACATCAGAGCTCAGGCAATGACTGAAGACTGAAGATTACACATCCCTGTTTTGTCAAGTCTTCATTTCTCACAGGAAGTCTTTGTCTGCAGACTCCACACTCCCATCCTGTTGCTCAGTCCTTTCTCCTCTGATCCTCTCACTTTCCTCCCTGTGGCTTGTCCATGCTCCCAAATTTCTATTCAGTTCCTGCACAGAACAGTTTCACTCTGTCACTGTCTGACTCCAGACCACATCCTTAGGTCTCATCCCCTGTACTGAAACAAGGTATCAAGGTTTTTCCCTGGACAATGACTATTATTTCCCTTACAGGAACACCAGTAGTGTTTGGCCCTCACCAAAACCCAATGAGATATTTTCTCCACGAGACTGAGATGAAGGTTAGGGGACTTCCTCATAGCTATTGCAGAGAGACATTTCTAGCCAGGACTCATAACCTCCCATTTGTTCTGGTTCCAGTTCTCTGGAAGGGCTACTTCTATCATGCTGCTCACCTTCAGCTTCCTGGAATTGAGGATTGCCCTCCCATGTGCCATCTTTGGCTACCAATATCACAAAGTGAGTTTGAAGGCTCCTCAGTGGGTGGAAAGATCCCCTACAGAGGGTGGAGACTAGAGGGATCTTCGGGCTTTCCTTTCCTGCCCAGGAGCATGGGAGCCTGGAATGTCTAAAGACCTCTGTGCATGCCCTGCTCTCACCAGAGCACTTCCTGTGCCTGTCTTTTCCAGAGACTTATGACAGCCCAAAACAGTTCCGAAGCAAACCAAGTGGACACCAAACAACCAGGAAACTCACATTAGACAGATTCCAGTGAGGTGCAGAACTCCCAATAAGCTAAAGGTTCTCAAAGCACTTTTCACTGGGACCAAAGGAAGACCTCCCCTTACGAGACTTGTGAAACTCAGCTTCTTCCTTCCCTGTCAGACTAAGGAATGTGTCTTTCCAACTGTGTGCACCCTGGACTCCATCTACTTCAGCCTGGTAAATTGTGCTCTCCCTCTATTAAGAAGGAGACAGGGACTTCTAGTGGGTTTTAGCAAAGGGGTCCTCCCTAGGGCAGCCATTTGTGGGGATGTCATGTGCACTTATTCATGTGCTTCCCTGTGTGGGCTTAGCAGTTAGAGGAATACATGCCCAGACAACCCAAGCTTCATTCTTTCAACCATTCACTCAGTGAATAAATGTGAACTGAGCATTTCATATGTTCAAGGCTCTGTTCATGGCAGGAGAAGGATGAACATGAGTGAACACACACAGTGTTTGATTTCAAGGCACTTCTGTCTCACAAGGGAGAACAACAGGCAAGTACCTTTCTCTAACACAAAGCAAAATGTGAAGATGAATAAAGAGAATGGAGAGGGAAATGATTTATTTCTGGCAGTGACAGGGAAGCAGAGAACAAGCCTCATTAAGGAATCAACATTTGCTGGTGCATTAAAGAGAGTGGTGTTTTTATTGATATTGTTGTTCTTGTTATTTTAAAGCTTTTTGTGGGTTTTTTGGGGGGCTTGGTTTTTTTGTATTTGTTTTAGTGCAATAAGAAACAGTAATGTTGAGAATTCTTGATCCTTTGGAGATGGTGAGTTATCCACTGACATGATCAGTTTTTTGACACAGTTACCACCAAAGCTGTAGTACTCAAGAACAAACATTGTCTTAAGATATCTTCCAAAGTTATGAGGCTAGTATATCTTTATTTACAAAAAGATAGGGCCTAATTCAAAGAGAAAAAGATATGTCTATAACTTCTAGATTTGCATATATTAATATAAATATTGTTATTCATGATGGGCAACTGGCTTCCAAAACATTACATGGTGACAGGTTATAGCAATAATCTCTAAGGTCCAGGTATCATCTAATTCCCCTTTGCAGAAGCTCAGCAATGGCTTCTGGGGGGCACTACTAAACACAGAACATGATTTTACTCTTGTAAATAGTTTTAGGCTCTGACTCTTCTAAGAAGTCTCTTCTAAATGGCTTGCTGTTCAGGGTTCTGTTCTCTTCTGCACCTGCATCTTCTCTGACAAGGACCCTTTGGTTACTCATCACTCATAGCAGCATTATTTACAGTAGCCAAGTGCTGGAAACAGCCTTAGTGTCAATCAGTAGATGAGTAGACAAAAAAACTATGGTACATTTACACATGGAATACTACGCAGCAGAAAGAAAGAAGGAACACCTACTCTTTTGCAGCATGGATAGAACTAGAAAGTGTTATGCTAAATGAAATAAGCCAGGCAGTGAAAGACGAATACCATATCATGTGATCTCACCTATAAGTAGAACCTAATAAAAAAGAAAAAGAAAAAAAGAAACCAAGTGAGTAAAAAGAACCAGAGACACGGAAATAAAGAACAAACTGACAGTGACCAGAAGGGAGAGGGGAGGAGAATAATGGGGGAAAGAAGGGAAAAGGTCAAGGAACATGTATAAAAGACCCATGGACAAGGACAACAGGGAGGGAAGATAGAATGTGGAATGGGAGTGGGAGGGCAGGGGAGAGCAATGGGGGATAAATGGGGACAACTATAATTGAGCAACAATAAAAAATTTTTCTTAATAAAATAAAAAATAAAAAGATATACCTGAGCTTCCAAGGCCTCCTGTGGGTTTTCTAGCACTGAGCAGGGCTTAGGAAATCATAGACAAGAAAGGTTGAAGATAGAGCAGGTAATATTCTGGTTTCAGGCCAGCCCTCCACATATCTGTTTTGTAAGCTGATATGTTTGTACACTGGGCTGCCCAAAAGCGGCTGGCCTGTTTACACAATTCTTGGAGAGTTAGGTGGTCAGAGTGAGTCTGGCCCTTTTGCCATTTTCTTCTTTTTTAAAAGATTTTATTTATTTATTTATTTATTTATTTATTTATTTATTTATTTATTTTGGACAGAGGGACAGGAAGGGAAGAAGAGAAGGAGAGGAACATCTATGTGTAAGAGAAACATGGATCAGTTGCGACACACATAACCCCAAATGGGGTCTTGGCCCACAAACTGGGCATGTGCCCTGACCATAAATCAAACCAGTGAAGCTTCAGTTTGCAGGATGATGCCAAATCCACTGAACAACACCAGCCAGGGCTCCTTTTTCTTCTCCAGTGTTGCCTCTCGCTGCCCCATCCGACTCCATACCTCCTCAGTCTATAGATCTCCATCCTCCACCTTGATCCTCCACTCTGTTCTCAGAGCTTCCTTCCTGACTTGTCTGACCTGTGAGTTAACACACATGTCCCACATCTGTCCCACCTCCTACAGTGTGGATCACCTCAGAGAAAGCAACTTGAAACACACCTGGTGCTTCTCCAGAGAGGTGACACCTGCCACCTGCACTGCTGGAATCACCAGGGGGCTTGGAACAGACTCCCTTTCCCATCCTTCTGCCCACATTATTTGCTCTGTGTGCTAGGTCCCTCATCCCGGTGACCCCTTCACCAACTGGGGTGCCAGATCACTGCTGCCTTCGGGCAATAAATTGTGTGTTTGCTCTACACTTTTCCACAAGCTATCCATTGCACACCTCCATTCACTCCATTCCCTCCAGAAGGATGACACATGAAAACTGGAAGAGACCTGGAAGATCTATGGATAGATGGAAACACACAGATGGAGAGGGAAGGCATTTTCCCAAGGTTGTCAACCCAGCTGGGAGTATAAGCAAGACCAGAACCAGAAGTCCAGAAGGCCAGTCCAGGGCTCCTTGCAGAAGCAGAGACACCTGGTGGGAAAAGTAAGGTGATTTAGTTCAGAAGACAGTGTCTCTACCACCTTAGCAACCACCACTTCCCCTCAGCTTTCTCCCACATCGTGACACCCTATTCCAGTGGCAATACTGCTGTCACCAAAGTCACCAATGTCCCCTTGTTGCCAAGCTCAATGGTTGTGTTTTTCCACTTACCTTTTCTGACCTTTGCAGGATTTGACCCAACACCATCGAAAACACCGTCTCCTGGTTCTGCCACAGCCTCTCTCCAACCTGATATTTTCTGACTGTGAAATTACTGCCATTCTGGCAGATGGAATACCAGCTGTCTCAGTGATTTGGTTTTTGATCTCTGATACCAATGGGTCGAGCACCTATTCATGTATTCTTTGGCTATTTAGTTTTCTCTTTTTTCTAAAGTCAGTCAATTTCTCCTGCCTATTCTACTGGGTTGCTTGCCTTTTTCTATTTGATTCTTCAGGTCATTGTCTATTCTGCATGTTTTCCCTTTTTTTACTTGTGTGTTTCAAGTGTCTTTATCCAATATTTTGGATATTGGATATCCAAATATTTATCCTTTTACTTTCTTTAGGGTATCTTTGATGAACAAAAGATCTTAATTTTAATGTGATCTAACATGTTTGAAACTTTATGATTTATGCCTTTTGTATCATGCTTAAGAAATATTTTCCTGAATTTCCCCAAGAATTATTGCAGCATGGAGAGCCATACATAGCAACGCAGTTCAGCAAAGTGCTGCTCTCTGGGGTCAATAGGAAGATGAGCCTGGATTACAAAAGAAGCTACCAGTGCCCAAGAGAACTGCTCAGAATCAGGTGGCTCTTCCAGGGGCTGGTAGAAGCCTCCATGTACCCACATAGATTGAAGATTTAATCTACAGAAAGAGGACCATATTCTGACACTGGGTTATATACAGAGGGTGTAACACTCATAGTAAGCAAAAATGACAGTCACCTCTTCACTGACAGCCACGTTTCAGCTATTGTTTTCGAACCCAAAGCACAACTAGAGGAGAGAGAAGGGAGGGGGCCCATCCCCCATCAACCATCCCACTAAGCCATTGGAGCCAAAAGACTAAGTTAGGACAGAAGGTAAACTTTGACTCACATATGATATTGAAGGCTTAAAATGACCAGTTCTGAGCCTTAAGAGCCTACAAGAGAACTTTTAATAACAAAACTGAAACATTATAATGGAAGAACCATCCACCCACCTCCACTCACCACAAGAACTAAAACACCACAGTTCCACTGCATGAACCTGAGTGCCCTTCCCCAGACCCCTGCTCCTGCCTTCCCACAGTGCTTACCATTCTCAGCTCTCTGGGGTGCCTAGCACAACAGGTACACCTAATATACTGGAATGCATTGGCAAAATGTCTAATGCTCTGTGTGAGCTCACGCCAAAAGGTACACCTGAAATATTGGAATGCATTGGCAAGCTTGACAAATACCCTGTGATAGCTAACACTACATTTTCTAGCACATGAATCCCTGTGGGGGAGCCACCAAAGGAGTCCCAACTGTCCCACCAGGCCTGCTCTTCATTTCATGTGCGAGGAGTTCCGGAGTTCTCTTTGCTGTGCACCAGTTCACATCCTGCTCGTGTTCTGACTCATTCATTCATTTTTAATGCCATTTACTGATCCCCCACTGATCCTGCATGCTCTGCACAGCTGAAAATATTGATGAGTCTGTGGAGCTTTACAAACTTTCTTTACCATTTTCCCATAAGACATGCACCTTGATTGTTAGGAACAGAAAATGATAGCCCAAACCTAGGATGATGGTCTTCTTAGAAGTCCTCCTGCTGCCTGATGTTGTTTGATCTTGCACATGGGTATGTTTCCACTCGTCCTGAAAAGGTAAGTTGCAGAATGACCTCCTGAAAGTCAGGTTTGTGTACATAATGCGCTAATAAGAAAAAGTATTGAAACATTGGTGCTTGGAGATAGAGAAAGCTTTATTCAGTTTGGCTGAGATGGAAGGACAGGAGAGGGAAATGTCTCAAATTCACCTGTCTCAAAAAACAAATATAGACTGCACCAGTCTGCATTCCCATCAAACGGTGTGCTATTTACAATAGCCAATAGCTTGCTTACAATAAGCAACCTAAGTGCCCATCAGTAAATAAATGGATCAAAAACTGTGGTACATTTACACAATGGAATACTACACAGCAGAAAGAAAGAAGGAGCTCCTACTCTTCGTGACAGCATGGAAGGAACTGGAGAGCATTATGCTAAGTGAAATAAACCAGCCAGTGAAAGACAAATACCATATGATCTCACCTATAAGTGGAACCTAATCAACAAAACAAACAAACAAGCAAAATATAACCAGAGACATTGAAATTAAGAACAAACTGACAGTAACCAGAGGGGAGGGAGGAGATGGATAATGGAGGAGAATAGGGGAAGGATCATCAAGGAACATATATAAGGGATACAAGGACAGAGATGAAGGGGGTAAAATCCAGGATGGGAGGTGGGGAAGGGTGGGGCGGGGAAGTGGTGGGGAAACAATGGAGACAATTGTTCTTGAACAGCAATTTAAAAAAAGAAGAAAACATCATATTGAGGTAATTGCCTTGTGATTTCTAAGAGCCAGGCCTTCTCTAGGAAAAGACAAGTCCTCATGTATCTATTGGGAGCCCTTTGTTAATTTGCATGAAGCTTTAAGTTTTCCTTTAGATTAAAAATACTCACAGATGCAGATCTTCCAAACAAAATACCAACAAAGATATTGTGGCATTGAACAATGCCCTAGAAGAAATGGACTTAACTGATTATAGAGAGCCCTCCATCCCAAAGAAACCAAATATACATTCTTTTCAAATGCACATGGAACATTTTCAAAGAGAGACCGCATGATAGGACACAAAACAAGCCTCAACAAATTCAAGAAAATTGAAATCATACCAAGTATATTCTCGGATCACAAGGGACTGAAACTAGAAACAAACCCCAAGGGAAAAAAACTCAAAATCATGGAGATTAAATAACATGCTATTAAACAATGAATGGGTAAGGAATGAAATCAGGGAAGAAATCAAAAAGTTTCTGGAAACGAACGAAAATGAACTCACAACAACCCAAAACTTATGGGACACAGCAAAGGCAGTCCTGAGAGGGAAGTTCATAGCAATACAGGCCTACCTAAAAAAGATAGAAACATTTCAAACAAACAACCTAACCCTACATCTACAAGAACTTGATGAACAACAACAAAGACAGCCCAGAGCAAG
>CM052543.1:7408126-7431386 GCA_028533065.1 Trachops cirrhosus | reverse complement strand
CAAATACCATATGATCTCGCCTTTAACAGGAACCTAAACAACAAAACAAAGAAACAAGTAAAATATAACAAAAGACACTGAAATAGAGGACAGGTTGTCAGTGACCAGAGGGGAGAGGGGAGGGAATTTCAGGGGAGAAGGGAAGGGTTTACAGGAACAAATATAGAGGACACATGGACAAAACTAGGGGGGTTGGAAAGGGGAGGGGGAGGGGAGGAATGGGTGGGTGGGCTGGAATGGGAATAAAGGATAGAAACTGTACTGAATAAACTAAAATAAAAAATTTTAAAAAAATAAAAATAGTCACAGATGTCCTCTTTCCCTCCATGTGGGGCAAGGGGAGAGGACTAAAGAGAGAAACAAGAACCCACTTGCCCATCCATCCATTTTCTGCTGTTAAAAGAGTCAGATAACTGTGAGAGCTGAGATGGAGCATTCAAATATGATAATTTGAGGGACATTGAATACAGGGTCTTCTTCCAAAATGTGGGCAGGATATAGAGAATTCCAGGTGTTAGAATAATGTCCCAAAATTCTTGAGAGTAGAAGCAAACCAGACTCTGTAGCCTGTGTGGATGGCATCACCCACACATCCCTGCGTGCTGATCCCACTGGTGGTTCAGACAATGAAAGGGGAAGTCAGGAGGACAGAGAAGTGAGACTTCACCCTCCCTTTGCTGGTCACAGTTTGGCCAGCAGCTGAGGTCTCCTATCTAAGACTTCAGCACCTATCAGGCAGCTTGAATTTTTGGCTGCAGCTGGTGCTGGCTGCAATAGTAACAGGGTTCATACCTCTTGTCCCTTACATCTGAGGGGAACAGCTTCCCTATATTACTGGTTCCCAGGTGTGTCAAAAGTGCTTTGGGTCACCATGATCTTCCCACATTTCTCTTAATAGGTCCTTCACTAATCTCTCTTCAATGAAAGACATTAAGACTGCCCTCTGTTTTCCTCCAGGATCTCGGGATACTTAATGCACACGAGTATGTGTAAGCCATCCTCAGGCCCGGAGCAGTGGGATCTGTGTAAAGAACAGAATATTATGGAAACACTCAGTCCTCTCTGGGTGAGTAGGGGATAATACTCCGTATGCTACCTTTCTCTAACAAGAGAACCCAGAGAGGCAGCAGTTCCCCACTCCTGGAAGTGCTCAGAACCAGCAGGGATGTCATACAAGATCCATGAGCATCATTTGGGGGATGAGGAGGTTAAATTAAATATACAGCCTCCGTATCTACTTCAGTCTTTAGTCTCTTATTCTCTTACTGTTGCCTGATTTTTCTAAAACCAAGGCCGTGGGTGTCTTTTTGTGTGTTTCCCCCAAACAGATACTGTCCTCTGGATCTGGATATTGTGTGAGAATAGAAAAGTGATATGTGGGGAGAGGAAAACCAATAAAGTGTGTGTTCATGAATACGTTCCTTTCTCTGCTGAGGCATTTGTTAGTCTGTCTTACACATAGCTGTGCACATCACCCAAGTCCCAAGTTCATTTCTGCAAAATCCCACCAAATACGACTTTTTCTTCTCCACACAGATACCAGTAAACACTTACCCAATTGAATTGTGTTCCATTGGTTTCTTGGCAATTACAAAAAGGAAATGTGGGTGAGAAACCTCAGATTTACGCAGCTGGTTAGCGCCCCTGTCATTGACAGGAGTTTTTTCAGATCTTCCTAGACATATCCCCTGTGAATACACAGTAGGGTGAGCCCAGTGTGCTTATTCTTCAGGAAAGACAAGTTGCCCACAAGGAAGCACTGGGGAAGAGGAGCAACAGAGACTCATCTGCAGGCTGAACAATGTGAGTAAACTTGATCCAATTATTTCTTTGGGTAACTCAGGGATGCTGGTATGATTTTTCTGACAAATGAGACTTAGACTAATGTCATGGGATGAAGAGCGGACCCACACTGGGTGTGCCTCAGGCCAGCCATAGTGCATGTTTTCTTGACCTTGTATAGGAAAGATTTCATATCACAGGTCAAGTTGATTTTGAGACAATGTTTATTAACACTGAGGACAGTGAAACAAATGAAGGATTTAGGGTGGAAGAAGCAGCAAGAGAGAACCTAGGCAGAGGGAGCTCTGCTTTGACTCCCTAGAAATGTTATAGAAAAGAAGTGAGCCACACTGGGCTGTGTGAACGCACTGAGAGACAGCGACAGAAGTGAGCTAAGGTGGGGCTGCTTTTGTCTCACTGGAAAGTCAGAGAAAAAGCGGGCCTTGGAGACAGGTTCTGGGGGTAAGCCCAGAACAAGCTGCTGCTGCCTGCTGCTGCCCTGGTTTCAAGTCTTGTGGATCCTTAGAGTTCAAGAGGAAGAAAGTAGAAAGGTCATGAGCATGCTCTAAAGTGAGCTTGCACCGGTATTTTTTGTCTTCAGGGATTTTTATCTCTCTTCTGCAGATGACAGTCTTAGGGGAAGTTTTCAGCAGAATATTCATCAGCCTCCTAGGTGTAATTTTAATATGATGATGTACCAAAATGAGCATATAGGAGAATTTGGGATTATTCTTTGGTCTGCCTTAGGGTTTACTATCTTGAGTCTCTCTGGCTCTAATCAGGTGTTTGTTACTTATTGCCCTGACTTCATGCATCTCAGGGTTTGGCTGGCACAGATGCCATTATTAGGGTTCCTATCCTCTCCCTCTCACCAGGGTGATTTATGCTATTTACTCATGGGTCCCAGAGGAGAGGTATATACCATTTGTTCTCCAGTGTTCTTGGTTAGGAAGATGAGGTTTTGTGAGTCACTAGCTGTATATTGGTCAAGTTGTTTGGTCTTAATTATCTTGTCTCGGTTTTCCCATCCACACCACTAGAATTTTTTCTAGCTTCTAACAGTTCTGCCTTATTTCTTCCTCAGAGACTTCCATTTCTGAAACCTTTGGGGGGTGATGAGGGAGAAGGGCATGTCTTCAGTAATGGCTTCCTGCTGACAAGGGCTGTTGTCCCTGCCTATGTAGGGTGAAGATGCCTCTCCCTGCCTGCTGTAAGGTAGACAAGGGAATGGGATCTGAGACCAGAACAGAGAGGCTGTTGGCTGATTCTTCTAAAGTAGGGATATGCAGGAATTCCCACAGAGTCATTGCCTCCACATGGAATTGAGGTATTTTAGAGGTAACGATTTTGACAAGAAGGTTAAAAAGGTATGGCCCAAAGTTGAGGAGGAGATCTATACCTAGGGAATCAAGGATGGGTGAAAACCAGGTAATAGTCTCCCAGATTAAGCTGGCAGAAGGGTTCCCCTTTCCAAACTTATGAATCCATGTGGCTTCATAAGATTTTTTTAATGTAGTTTCTTCTAGTTGACGTGAAGAGTTAATGCAGCAGGTTTTGTTTATGACTGCACACACCCCTCCTCTGTTACTAAGTAATCAAGGGTTAATCTGTCATCTAGTACAACATTAGCAAGGGAATCTAAAGACTGTTGTAGATTTTGGAGGGCATGGCCAGTACTTTTTTTAGGCCATGTATACTATCTGTTAAATTAATTAAGGGGGCATCTGATAGGCAAACCCTCCCCATGGAATATTATGCTGATGGCTGCCTTTATGCCAGTTATAATAGTCTTCTCCTTTTTATCCTTCTTGTTAAATTGTTACCTCTAAAAATACAACAATTCCATGTAAAGAAAATGACTCTGTGAGGATTCCTGCATATTCCTATTTTAGAAGAATCAGCCAATGGCTTCTCTGTTCTGGCCTCAGATACCATTCCCTTGTCTCCCTTGTAGCAGGCAGGGAGAGGCATCTTCACTCTACATAGGCAGGGACGACAGCCCTTGTCAGCAGAAAGCCGTTACTGAAGACATGCCCTCCCCACTGTGGCTTTCATTTTTTGAGGGTGAGTAGTATTATGAACAATGACAGAAATTGTTCATGGGCTAAGAAAACCTAAGCTGTTCTGGATGTGAAACTCTGTTGTTAACACATGTATAGGCTAGAGCAGGTCATGGGTAGTGGAAGTTGGTATAAGATCAGCCATCATACGGTTGTCTATTTTGGAGGTGTCCACAAAGAAAGAGGTATCCAGGAGGGGTGCAAGCTCAGCCCACATAGGTTGTTGAAAACCAGGCCTGTAAGGTCCAACCCCAGCAGGTGTTTTCTATGCAGTCGTGGAAAGGGTTCCTCCTTTCAGGAGATGGTCCCTTGTTCCTGTGGGGCTTTATGTGCTCTGGGGACTTGGTAAATGAGTGTCCACTTAATGTTAGTTTTTTCCCACCAGTAATTGCTGGTGTTCTGGAGGTCATTTTGAGAATTAGTTTTCCAGGCATCTAATTTGGCCCTGTAGTCTAGTGGACGCTAGTGTGTCAGATGAAAGGTACAAAACACATTGTCAGAAAAAGTCTTTGAGTATATCAAAGTTAGGACAGAATTATCTAGTTCAAGTTTAGTGACACATTCGTTCGACGTACCACAATGACAGCAGGGGTCTGTAAGGGTCTTGCATAAGAGCCTTAATATTGACCGGTTTTATTCTAACTAATGACCAGAGTGAGGTTGGTGCAAGGAAAGCCATTGGGAACTAGAGGGAGGTTTACTAAAAAAGAACTGGCTTTTTCAAAATTATTGAGAGACCCTAAAGCAGACTTAGTACATTGAAGGTTGTAGGTTGACCCTGAGGCAGGAGTACTCTTTGGATTGGTTGTTAATGGCACAGCCAGCAATTGAGAAGTTGATTTTCAACAGCAACAATATTAGAAGAGCTTACCAGTGTATTAGCCCCCCACTCTCCTCGTAAGGTCTTTACTACAGTAGAGATATGAAAATAGGAAGGATAAACATTTTTGGTTAAAATTTAAAATATTTGAGTGGCGTGTACTGAAATATTTTTTCCTGGGGGAAGAGGGGTTGTGTACTAACAGGCTAATGGAAAGAGTGTCAAAAATATGAGAAAAAGCATTATGTTAAAGATTGGCCATGGTGTTGTTTATCTGTAACAGGTTCTTGTTTCTTGAACAGGACCTTGAGGTCCTTGATGGGGTTCACAAGAGTAGGAGTAGGATTATTATTCCTGTGGAGACTCACAAGAAAAAGGTTTGCTTCGAGATAAATGAACCAAACTGGCTTTTTCTATAAGCTTTACTAAGGTGAGGGTGCTTAGTAGGACTTGATGTGAGTCCTTCTATGTGGTCTATAGTTGGGACTCAGGACTCTTGTCCCTCCAGGTTTTCCAATAGACCATGTCCCCTACTTTAACCTGTTTGTGTCAGGAGTCTTTACCAAGGGCAGGTGGAATTTTGTTTCCATACTCCTGTAATGCCTCTTGTACCTGTCCTACATTAATGATGTAAGATAACAACTGGGTGATTTCTTCATCTAGTAGCAGGTCCTTTAGCTTTTCCTTGTCTGGAAAGCTCTTTATTTCTCCTTCAATTTTAAATGATAGCCTTGCTGGCAAAGTAGCCTGGGCTGTAGCTTCATATTTGAAACACCTGAAATGTTTGATGTCAGTCTCTTCTGGCCTGAAATGTTTCTATTGAGAAATTAGATGACAACCTAATGAGAGCTCCCATGTAGGTAACTAACTGCTTTTCTCTTGGGACTTTTAAGATTCTCTCCTTGTCTTTAAGTTTTGCCATTTTAATTATGACATGTCTTGGTGTCGGCCGCTTTGGGTCTATCTTGTTTGGGAGCCTCTGCACTTCCTGAACTTGTGTGTTGTTTTCCTTCACCAGGAAGTTTTCAGTTAGTATTTCTTCAAATAGGTTCTCAGTCACTTGCTCCCTCTCTTCCCCTCTTGGTATTTCTGCGATGCAAGTACTGTCATGCTTCATGTTGCCCCAAAAGTTTCTTAAACTCTCCTCTTTTAAAATTTTTCTTTTTCTTTACTCTTCTGCTTGAGTATATTTTTCTACCTTGTCTTCCAAATCACTGATTCGAACCTCTGCTACATCTGACCAACTGTTCATTCCTTCCAGTGTATTATTTATTTCAGATAGTGCATTCTTCATTTCTGACTGGTCCTTTTTTTAGGGTTTCTGTGTCTTTTTTCATACTGTTTAGGGTTCTTATAATCATTACTCTAAACTCTCTATCTGATAAATTACTTGCTTCCAATTCATCTAGTTCTTCTTCTGGAGAATTCTCTTTTACTTTCTCTTGTTTGGGGCCTGTTTCTTTGTCTTCCCATTTTGACTGCCTCCTTGTGTTTGTTTTTATGTATTAGGTAGGTCTGCAAAGACTGGTGCAGACCTATGTGAGACACTGTGACTGGCCCTGGGCAACCTGTTTGGAATTATCAGTGATCCACACCCTGTGGCTCCTTCTGCTGGGCCTTGGCATGTGCAGAAAGAACCAGCTGTGCACCTAGGGTGGTTTGCTCCAGCCTCTGGCCTGCGGGAGTGCCAGTATATGCTTAAGTATCAGAGCTCCCAAGTATTGCCTTCAACTACAGCCTTTCTGTTAGGCTTAATAGTCTCCATCTGTACTCCGCAACAGCCCTGCTTTAGTTCCACAGGATGGGACAAGAGGGATTCCCGAGGGTGGGGCTACTGCTTCCCCCCAGGCTGATGCCACATGGAGGGGAGTGCTCCCAGAGAAAGACAGTTTCTACAGTATGAGGGAATGACTCAGCACAAGGACCCTGATGGCTGACCCTTCAATTCTCTCCCCAGAGCTACCAATCCCAGACTCTCCTCACATGGCTCTAAGCTGCTCTGCCCTCCCTCTGCCATACCTGGGGGGACAAGGCCATGAAGGAAATTTTGTACATTGGCCCTTTAAAAGGTTCACTGCAAGTCTGCCATCTCTCCCAGCAAGACAGAAACCCAGCTTCTTTTCAAAGCTGGATATTACTTGGGTTCCACTCCCAGTTCTCATTCTCTAGGCTTGGGAGCCCACCTTGGGGTTTTAACCCACACTTCTCAGGGGGAACCCCCCACCCCCATTGCGGCGGAAATATTTCTATGGAACTTCAATTGCTATCTGTGGGAACCCATCCAGCTCTCTAGCACCTCCACACTTCGTACCAGTCTCATTGTGGTGGTGTGGTTTCTTCCATAAGTGCTTGGTTATAAACCTTCTCTCCAGCTAGTGTTAAGTTGGTTATTCAAGATGATTTTTCCTGTAATTTAGTTGTAATTTCCACCTTGGTCCTGGAAAGAAGGTAGTGCTGCTTCCATCTACTCAGCCACCATCATGGATCTCTACCTAATATCTCTAAAACAGAATGAATAAACTCATAATGGATGGCAATGCTCAACTGAGTTAATGAAGGCAAAGTTCTTTTTCAATGCAAACAGCACGGCACATGTGAAGGATGGTTCAAGTGCATTTATTTTTTAGCAGCATGAATTCGATGACTTCAGCAGGACCCATGGCCAATACTGTATTTATGGCAGCACCCCACAATGCACATTCTGTAATCCCAGGGAGGACAACTCAGGTGACCATGTATCCACACAACCAGCCCCAAGTCAACCTAATTCCTGGGAACCAACCTGGCTTGCAGACACCTGCGGGTGCACCACCAGCCCAGAGAATCTTCAAAGAGGGCAAAACCTTAGGGGTAAGTGAGAATTCACACTGCAGGCTGGGGACCACATTGCTGGAGTCAGGGGAGAGAGAAGGGTTGGAAATACAGAAACAGAAAATCCAGCAAGTGGAGCTGGAGCTACCCTGCCTTGCCAAAGTCAGGTCTATTAGGAAGCTCAGCTGTGGAGCATCACCAGGGCCTCAGTATGAGTCCTTATATTACCTAACTTAGGCATTTTACAAAAGAGAAAGAAAATCAAAAAGAAGCAGAAAATTAAAAGGTTTTTCCTGTTGCCCAGAATCCATGTTGATCATGTGGCCCCTGGAAGATAATGGAGCAGCAAGTGACCAAAAGGGGGAGTCTAAAGCCAATGTGCTTGACTGGAATCTTTGCCCGATGGCAACAATATAAGAGCTCACTTTGATTCTCCCCCTGGAAGGCTGTCCTAAGACAGGGGTAGGCCTGTTTCACTGCATACTTAAATAATGACATGCATGGTTTCTGATCCAGCCTGCCCTGTTTCAATTTCTAGCTTCACCCTCATATACTGCTCTTAGGAATGTCAATCAATACAACCCTTTCGGAGGGCCATCTATACATGCCAAATTTTAAAATACCCAATAATTCCATTTCTGAGACTTTTTCCTGCAGACATGCCTGTGAACATAAGAAATATGGTATGCTTGTGGTTATTTGTTGCAGACATAGTTTTTTATAGGAATAGAATGGAAACAACCTAAATATCCTTCACTATAATACTGGTTAAATCAATGTATTGTACATCCAAAAAATAAAATGTTGCGGAGATATAAAAAAAGCACCTTGCATAAAAATATGGACATACATCCAAGCTATATCATTAATGAGAATAAATTAGAGGTAGATATTGCATATAATCTACCACCATTTGTGCAGATTTACAGAAATAATATATTTGTATTCACTGCCATTTTTATAGTATATACCATTTCAGCAGGAATATATAGTAGGTTCCTACAGCTGCCATAACAAAGTACTACAAATGGAATGGCTTAGAACAACAGAAATTTACTGTATTACAGTCTGGGGGTCAGAATCTTCTAATCACGGTGTCCATGGGGCCATGCTTCCTCCAAGCTCAAGGGGAGGATCTACCCTGGCCAGTCTCCAAGATTCCAGTGAATTTGGCCTAAGGAAGCATAACTCCAACCTTGGCATTCTCCTGTGTGCATGTGTGTCTCTTCACATGGCCTTCCTTCAAAAGGGTAGCAGTCCTAGAGGATTAGGGACAACCCTGTTCCAGCACACCTCATGTTACCTAATTATGTCTGCAGCAATGCTATGTCTAAGTGAGGTCTCATTCTGAGGCACCAGAGACTAGCTTCAAAATATTATTTAGATGAGGGAAAAGCATACAAAATTCCAACAATACAATATCCCAGATATTGTTTTGGGATATTCAAAACAATATTGCAAAGAAATGAGATGATCAGAGACACTTACCTACAAAGGTGTTCATCACAGTGCTGTGTATAATACAAAAATATAGAAACAATCTTACCTGCCCAATATCTCTGTTCCACCTACTCCAGAGCCATTTTGTATTATCAGTGTAGATATTTGAAAAGTTAATGGAAGGTTATGCACCCAAATGTAAGTAGTTGTTATCTGTCTGGGGAGAAATTATGGGCAGTTTTCATTGCATTTTTACATTTTTCATATTACTTTTTTGACCAACAAAAAATGTAATAAAATACAAAGGAGGCAAGGGAGGGTGGCTGGCAGGAAAGGATTCACCACAGAAATAAATGTCTCACCTTGTGGCTCCCCTGACAGGCCATCCAGATCCTGATTGGGCTGCTACACTTCGGCCTTGGCAGCATCATGGGGACCATCTTGCTTGGGAGCTATAGAGCCCCCTCATTCTACGGAGGCTATCCCTTCTGGGGTGGTATCTCGGTAAGTACTGAGAGTCACCCTGCATGTGAGTTCCTGAAACTACCAACACACTCAGGACCCCCTTGTCAAGCTGTGTACTTTGCTGCAGGAGTTTTCCAGTCAAGAGAGCATGTGGGCTGTGAACCCAGCTCAGGCCTGTTCACTAAGAATGTTAGTCTGCTTGTGCAGTCAGAACAAATACCACAGACTGGGAGGCTCAACAGCAGACATTTATCACCTCACAGTTCTGGAGGCTAGAAGTCCTAGATGGAGATGTCAGCAGGGCGCTTTCCTCTGATGCCTCTCTCCTTGGCTTGTAGAGGGTCGTCTTCCTCCCTGCGTCTTCACATGGTCTGTGTGGGTCTCTGCCCTAGTGTGTCTTCTTATAAGAACACCTGTCATATTAGATTAGGGCCCAGCCATAATTTAATGTTCATCACCTCTTTAAAGGTCTTATCCTCAAATATAGGTGCTCCTCAGCTTATGATGGGGTTATGTCTCAGTAAACTCATCGTATATTGAAAACATCCCTCCCAAGTCAAAAATGCATTGAATACTGCATTGTGCAGTGTATGAGTTGTTCACCATTGTGATAGAACATCTGACTTGGAGCTCTACCTGGCTGCCCCTGTCCTTCCAGCACATGAGAGTATCTTACCACATACACTCACCCAGGAAAAGATCAGTATTCAGAATCTAAAGAACAGTTTCTACTGAAGGCATATCATTTTTACACCATTGTAAAGTCAACAAAATAATAAGTCCAACCATCATGCATCTGGAACCATCCCTACAGTCACATTCTGGGGTATGGGGGATTAGGGCTTCAAAAGATGAATTTTGAGGGGATGCAATTCAGCTCATAACACCAAGTGACAGCCCTGTAAGGCTCCATGGACCCAGACTGGGCAGCTTTCCTGATTAGCCCACCTCAGAGGTCAGGAAACCTTCTTCTGGATCATTAGCCCAGAGGCGGCATCTTTTCTAATTCACACAAACAGGGACATATTGGGAACTCGGTTCAACTGTTGATCAGTGCAGGCCCCCAGCCCAAGCTCCAGGAGAAGACCATTACCACCACTTGTTGAGAGTGGATGCCCAGCCACAGAAGACTCACTAAGAAGAGGGGACTCAACCTGGAGTCCACAGATGGCCTCAGAGTCCCACTTTTAACAAAATATTTGGTATATTAGATGATTACCTTTTTCTGGAAAAGTCCATAGTTTTTGTCACATTCTCAGGGTGATCAGTAATCCTCAATTAGTGAAGAACCTCAGGTCCTTTCCCTTCTCCAGTGTCTCACCTTTATGATTCCCTTGCAATCTCCTCAGTGTCCTCCCTCCTGCACACACACAGCCACTCACAGCCCCTCCTTCTCCTCCCTCCCACCACCCATCTCCTTTACCTCCCTGCTATAACACAGTCTGTCTCCCAAATCACACACTTATCTGTGACTCAGTGCAACTTTTCTCACAAATAGCACAACTCCAGACTAGCCTGGGCATCAGCCAAGTCACCCTGTCCCATGAAATAGCCTGGAGTAATTTGTCACCCTCCTGCACATATGGCATCTGTAAAACAGCAGGACTTACAGTCTTGGGAGCACTTTTGTCTGGCACTGGCTCTCTCCTGGTCCCATTTTTGCCTCACCTCTGAGGCTGAAGTCCCCTCTTGGTTCTACACAGACCCAGACTGGGAACTCAGCCCAGATTCCTCCACTCAGCCACAAGAACCTGTGTCTACATAGCGGACTGTAGTGGGGCTTGGAGCCATGGAGAAGATAGCACCACAGCCACAGAGCAGTTGCCATTGAGCATTATAGTCTCTCATATCTCATATTCTTAAGAGCCCAGTGGCTGCCCCAGTATCTCACATGCCTTGGTGGCCATCCCCACTTCCACCAGGTTGCTGCTCAGGGACCATCAACCCTCATGACACCCCCTTTCCCTTTTTCTGCAAGGAGTTTTCTCTTTGTTGCCTTCTTGACTCCAGGACTATCATTCTATTTCCTCAGAAAAACTAATGTCTTCCTACAAACCAAGATCTATCTCCTTGGGTTCCTCAAAGGGACCAGCAGGAACATCAGAAGTCAAGCCTTCTGTTTCCTTCACTCCCCATCAAGTCTCCATAAACTCAGGGATGTAAGACTGAGACTTATTATTCACTCACAGGAGAATTGATATTCCTGTTAGAAGGTCAGGCAGCAGAGCAAGTTTTCATTGTGAACACCCATTTCCACTCTGTGGCTCATGCATCTACTCTGAGGGGGAGGGAGTGTAGGATGAGGGTTAAGATCATGGGATCGGGAGTCAACTACCTGGATTAGATTCCCATACCTGCTACTTGCTGGACAGTCTTGGGTGGGTTACTTGAAATCTCCAAGCCTCAGGCCACCCCTCTATAAAATGGGAAGAGTAATAGTGCTTGACAGGCCATTGTGCAGCTAAACAAGGCAAGGTTGGAAGCATTTCATGTGGGGCTCAGCAAACCTTTCATTAAACACTGGCCAATGCCCTCTCAGACCCTCAGGGACAACAGGGCATCCCATCAGCCACTGCACCTGCAGAACATGAGTGCTGAAGTAAATGCACACAATGTATCCCATCAGTCTTGTATTTGATGTTCAGCACCATAGAGATATAACATACTTCTCAGTAACCAAAAGGGACTCATCAAATTATAGGCAGGCAAGGATGATGTTGGGGAATCTCTTCCCTGTCTCAACAACAGCCCCCATACCTGACTGAATTTGCGGGGAGACCAACAGCTGTGCAAGTGGGGAAATAAAAGATAAGGAAAGAAGAAACTTTCTGAGTGTCTTCTATGTTCACTCAGATATGCAGGGCAAGGGCAAGATATAACAAATGTCAGACTCAAGAGACAAGTGATCTCATGACTATGACACTTAGGAGGAAGACATACAATTTTTCTCATTTTGTAGATGAGAAAATTACCACTTAGAGAAATTAGTAACTTGCTTAAGTTCATGTGAATTCATGCTAGAATTTAAAACTAGCTCTGCTATATCCTAGAATCTGTATGTATCCCACTTCACTGCCCTGTCATCTGGTGCAAAAGAGCTCATTCATTCATTCCTTCATTCTTTTCCCCATGTTGAGCTGGA
This sequence comes from Trachops cirrhosus, assembly GCA_028533065.1. Lineage (NCBI taxonomy): Eukaryota > Metazoa > Chordata > Mammalia > Chiroptera > Phyllostomidae > Trachops > Trachops cirrhosus. Next base: position 7,418,866 of record CM052543.1, on the reverse strand, counting down.
GGACCCAGCAAAGGAACCTAGCATGTGTGAGAGAATTTTGTGTGTGACCATAACCCCTGGAGCCTGAAGGGGGGGACTAGACCACTGACCTCTCTCTAAACTCCCTCTTTTGTGCCAGTTCATCATTTCAGGATCCCTCTCAGTGGCATCAGAGGAGCAGCCAAATTCTCCTTGCCTGGTAAGTCACATCCTGAGACAGGTTCTCCCAGCTGCAGACCAATAGCAGGGACACACTACAAAGGAAAGAAGCTAACACATAATTCCTCCTCCATCCACGCACCTACTTATAACCAGACACAGGGCACTGACATGCATGCTCACTCATACTCACATGCAAGACCACACCAATCTGGCCAAGTCACAGTGGGAAAGAGTCCAGAAGATTCGGGGGAAGGAAGGGAAATACAGACATTTTTGTTGAGGTATCAGGGTGTGGAGACACAGAGAGTAACTCTCCAAAGAGAATCTTACAGGAGGAGGCAAAAGGCTTCGTGGGGCACAGGGCTCCCCTCCAGCAGAGCAGGGCACTGAGACTGCCTGCAGTGCACAGAGCTGGTCTCCAGACGCTTCTACAGGGAAGCCAGGGGAGGCTCAGGCAGCGGCTTCCCAAGGAATCCAACCAACCAGGGTCTATGAATCAAATGAACAAGGCTCTGTGGTCCCCTAACAAAGGACCAGGAAAGTACCTTTGTTTCTCTCACAGCAGGTTGTCTAGGACAAGGGGCCCCAGGGTGGTCAGGTCCCACACCACATAAGTTCTATTTGAAAATCTCCAAAGGGAAGCTCAGTTTTGGCCTTGCCTTTCTACCCTTGGCCCATGTTTGTGGAGCATCAGAGACTGTCCCATCCCAAGACACTGGGGCTGAATCTTCTGCCTATCTCCCAGGGGATAAATGGGTCGAGTGTTTCCCAAATGTTATCCTTGGGGTACTTGTCCCACAAGAAACTTTATGGAGATTGTTAGGTAAATTTGGGGCAAAAAAATCTCTATTTAATAGTCCTGTCTCTGGGAAATAAATAGTTTTCGTTAAAGGCTCTGAAAAGTCTTGCATATCAAACCTGTTTAACTTTGTTCAATTCAGGTTTTTTCAGTGTTCATTTACCCACAAGCTTTTTTGCACAGAACACCTCTTTACTTGCTGCAGAACTAGGGTTCCCAGAATTGACATTAAGAAACACTTATTGAGACTCTGCTCACCTCAGCTACAATTGTTTTCCTCTCCCACCCTGACCCTCTGTGTCTTCTTCAGCTGAAGGGCAGCTTGGGCATGAACATCCTCAGTGCAATCTTTTCTGTGGTGGGAATCTGTCTCCTTATCACAGATCTCTGTATCAACCCACATCATTTCTACTACAGTCTCGAAGTGGTGGTGAGTATCCCTCTTGACCAGTGCTCCCCTGGGTCCAGCTCAGTTGTTTTTAGAAAATCCCTGGAAAGGCACTGACCACCAAGCTTCTTCACCAGACACTACAGCAAACAGAGGTGCTGCCAGAATCAGAACAGAGTTTCAAGTCCCTGACCTGGAGCTTTATTGCTGTGTTACTCTAAGCATGTGACTTTTCTTAGTCTTAGTTTCTATGTTTATAAATCAGTACCTACCTTTTGACACTGTAGGGAGATTAAATGCAGTTCTATATATAACACACAGGTACCCACCAACCTGCACCTCTCCTCACAGGGTCTTTCTCACTCATTACTATGGACAAAGGTGTCAACAAAGGTCTTTTGTACAGGACCAGAGGGTGAATATTTAAGGCATTGCCAACCATCTCTGTAGCAACTACTCAAGCCTGTGTGAGAGCAAACATGGAAAATACACAAATGAATGAGTCATCTCAGGTTCTAGGCCAGTGCTATCCAACAGATACATAATGTAAGCCATGATTGTGATTTTAAATATTCAAGTTGCCACACTATAAAGTAAAAAAAGGAACAGGTGAAGTTAATTTTAATAACATTTATTTAACCCAATAGATCCAAAAATCTCATTTCTATATGTAGTCCATGTAAAAAATGATTAATTCGATATGTTGCATTTTGAGGACCACGTCTTTGAAATACACTGTGTTTTGCATTTAAATCACATCTCAAGTCCTAGGGGACTCGTGGCTACCAGATTAGAAACTGCAGCTACAGATGAGTCCCATGAAAACTCAATGACTCCCTCTGCACTACAGCCCTGTCCTCCCTGCCCACTCAAGGTTATCACTGCTAGTGCTTGTCCCCTCCCCCTTGTCCCTGCCTCCCTTCTACATTCATTTCCCTCCTTTTCTAGAGCTTTTCATCAGCACCTACACACCCATCTCTTCCCTTCATCTTCAAAAACTAACAAATTACCTTTCAGTTACTGCAGCTACCACCCTATGTATGTCTGGCCATGTCTACAGAAAAATCCTTAGAAGAATTGTCTGCTTCCCTGTCTCCAATTCTCTCCTCTCAAAACCTCTCTTGAACCAACTCTAACCATACTTTCAGCCTCACTTCTCCAAGAGCCTCCTCTGCTCAAGATCCCCAATCATTCCCCGTCTTTGGAAACCTCCCGGTGGCTTCCAGGTCCTGCCACTGGTGTTCCCCCCGACACACACACGCACACTCTGTTGTTCTCTTCCGTCTCTCTGCTGTTACTTCTCTTTTCCACAGTTTCTCAGGCTCAGTCCTCGATCTTCTTCTGTTTCTCTCTCTATTCACAACCTTGGCATCTCATCCTGTCTGGTGACCTGAAACACTTTCTCTATGACAATGACTCCCCACACCTGTCTCCTAGATTTCAGTCTCTTGAATCCAGTTGTATACTCACCATCTTGAAATTAACATACCCAGTTCTGATCTCCAGCTTTTTCATCCCAAAGTTCTCTCCAGTTTTCTTTTCTCCATTGATGGCAACTGCATGCTTTCAGTCACTCAGGACAAAACCTTAGTGAAATCTTCAATTCTGTTTCTCCTGCACCTGCCAGCCTATGTCTCAGGCAATCCTGTGGCTTTCCCCATTACAATGCATCCAGAATCCAGCGGGAGCTGCCACCATCTCGCTTCTAATCATGGTTCTGCCAATAATTGTTCTTCGAAACAGAACTACCCCATCCCAGTCACCCACCCCACCTCTAGCCTCAGTCCAACATCTGAACAAGGAGGGATGGACTTCATCACAGCTTTGCAAACGATGAGCCAAGTGTTGGGGAGCTCCAAGGGCTCAACAAGCATGAACGAAGACTCACCAAATAATAACTATCACTTAAACTACTTGAGGAACCCTTCTCCCTTGTGGAACATTTCTTTTTATTTATTTTTTTATTTTTTAATTAGTTGACATACAAAATTTTATTAGTTTCAGATGCACAGCATAGTGATTAGACACTTGTATTCCTTGTTAGGTGATCACCCAATCAGTCCTGTACCTGTCTGACACCACATTTAGTTATTACAATATTATTGACTATATTCCCTATGCCATACTTTAATTTACTTGCCTCTGACTATCTTCAAAATGACCAATTTGTACTTTGTAATCCCTTCATTGTTTTCACCCATCCCCCAACCCTTCTCCCATTAGAAAGTTTTATTCATAAAGAATTTTGTTGTTAAAAACACATTTGAAAAGGTCCAGCATCATTTGTAAAGGCTCCTCCTCCCTGAGCTTCTGTGGTTCCTTGACTAACACATCATCACCCTGCGTTTCCCTTTGCCTGGACACCCTGTCCTACATCCCTGTCTCTAAATCTTGTCCTCAGCATGGATCTCTGTTTCCTCAGTGCCCCAGGCAACCTTTTGACTCTTTTGTAGCTCTTATCATGTCTGATGTGAATTATAATCTGTATCTGTATTGTGTTTGCCTCATCAGATTGTGCCTCTCAGGATGCTTTCTTAGCTACTCATACCAACTCATGTTTAATAAATGCTTGCTAAATTTAGAAGGAAGAGAAGGACAATGCTAAGGAAGTTCTCTCCCAAATGGGTAGATTCTCTGAGCAGCTAGCTCTCATGCATGCCATTTTAAAAAAACATAATCAACAAACACTTGTTTGTTACCTACCATGTTTCAGGCACATTCACCTTCATATTTATTCCCTCTGATAATTGGATTCTAAATGATTATTGGAATTATTCATCCCTTGTCCTTTTAGGATTAAAGTGGATTCTACCCTAACTATCTCCCCAGATACAGAAACAGACCCCATTCTCCTGGGTATTCTTGGAGAAGAGTGGGGAAGGGCTTAGATGTCTCCTGCTCCTCAGGTGAAATCTACTACTGCTGAATTAGCTCAGCTTGGGGGTCTTTGAACTGACTTCCTTCCTAAATTCAAGACAGCCTGAATTATTTCACTCCACAAAATGCCACTGTCAGAAGCCAGGAAGGTTGTTTCACTGGCTCACTTTCCCTAAAGGTTCGGAGGGATGGTGGAAGTTTACATCAGAGCACAGGCAACTACTGAAGACTGAAGATTACACATCCCTCACATACCACATGCCTTTGTCTGCAGGCTCCACCTCCCATCCTGTTGCTCAGTCCTGTCTTTCTCCTCTAACCCTCTCTTTCGCCCTGCTGCTTGTCCATGCTCCCAAATTTCTATTCACTTCCTACACAGAACAGTTTCACTCTGTCACTGTCTGACCTCAGACCACATTCTTAGGTCACATCCCCTGTGCCTGAAATAAGGTATCAAGGTGTTGCCCTAAAAATGACCATTCTTTCCCAAGGAACACCAGTAGTGTTTGCCCCTCACCCAAACCTGCTGAGATATTGTATCCATGACATGGAGACAAGGTTATAGGACTTCCTCAAATCCATAGCCACTGTCCATTGTAGAGACATACTTTGAGGCAGACCTCAGACTCCCAGGGAAGCACTAATAACCTCCCGTTTAGTTACAATTCCAGGTCCCTGGCGAAGCTACTTCTGGCGTGCTGCTCATCTTCAGCCTCCTGGAGCTCTGCGTTGCCTCCACCTGTGCCCACTTTGGCTGCCAACTGGTCTCTTATGTGAGTCCAAAGATCCTCAGTGGGTGGAAAGATGCCCCAAAGAGGGGGGAAACCAGAGGGATCTTCAGGCTTCCCCTTTCTTCCCAGGAACAAGGGACTTCGATAATGTCTAAAGGCAGCTTTGCATGCCCAGTTCTCACCAGAGCACCTCCTGTGCCTGTCTTTTCCAGGACACCGTGGTCTACCAAACTGTCTACGTGTCAAACCAGGTGCCCAGCTCAGAACCAGTGAACTTGCCACCATCTTATTCCAGTGAGGTGCAGGACTCCAAATAGGCCAAAGGCTCTAGAAGCATCTTTCACTGGGATCAAAAAAAAAGCCTCCTTTTTCTGTGCTATTGAAACTTACCTTTTTCCTTCCCTGACAAACAAAAGAACATGTCTTTCCAACTGTGTGCACCCTGGACTCCATTTACTTAAGCCTGATAAATTGTCTGTGCCTGTATTAAAAAGGAAATGGAAATTTCAAGTGGATTTTAGCAAAGCAGTCCTCCCTAGGGCAGCCACATGTGGGGAAGTTGTGTGCATCTATTCATGTGCTTACCTGTGTGGGCTTAGGAGTTAGAGGAATACATGTCTAAACAGCCCAAGCTCCATTCTTTCAATCATTCACTCATTGAATAAATATGCACCAAGATTTCATTCGTTTAAGTCTCTTTCATGGCAGGGGAATGGTGAACAAGGGTGAACACACCAAGTCCTTGATTTCAAGGAACTTCTGCCTCACAAGGGAGAACAGCATGCAAGCAACTTTCTCTAACATGAGGCAGAATGTGGGGATGCATAGAGAAAACAGAGAGGGAAATGATTTATTCTTGCAGTGATGGGGTCAGAAAAGAACAAGTCTGGTTGAGGAATCAATATTCATGGGGGCATTAAAGGAGAGAGTGGACAGTTTATTTTCTTGTTGCTTTTTTGTTGGTGGTAGTTTGGGGTTCAATAAGAAATGCAGTGTTGGGAAGACCTTTGGAGACAGTGGGTCATCCCCTACCATGATCAGTTCTTTATACACGGTTACCATGATGCAATAGTTCTCAAGATTATTGTCTTAATATATGTTCCAAAATTGTGATGCTAATATATCATTATATACAAAAGGATAAGGACTAATCAAACATAAATGGTTGTGTCTATAATTTCCAGATTTGCACACATTAATTTAAATATTGTTACCCATGATGACCAATTGGCATCCAAATGTTTACCTGACAACAGATTATGGCAGTAACCTCTAAAGTCCAGGTGCCATCAAGTTTTCTTTTATGGCAGAAGCCTGGCAATAACTCTTTTGTTGTTGGTACTAATACAGAACATGATATTACTCTTGCATATATTTTTAGGCTCCGACTTTATCTAAGAAGTTTCCTCTAAATGACTTGCTGCTGAGTTCCGTCTGCTTCTGCACCTGCATCTTCTCTGACTGGGACTCTTTGATTTCCCATCAGCCCCTCAAAAATGACTGAGGTCCCAAGGCCCCCCGTGGATTTTCTAGAACTGAGTGGGGCTTAGGAAATCATGGGCAACAAAAATGGAGGATGGAGCACGTAATATTCTGGTTTCAGACTAGCCCTCCACCGATTTTTTTTTGTGAGCTGAGACGTTTGTTCATTGGGGTCCCCAAAAGGGGCTGGACCATTTGGGCCATTCTCAGAGGGCAAGGTACTCAGAGTGAGCCTGGCCCTCCCTCCATTTTCTTCTTCAGTGTTGCCTCTCACTGCCCCATCCAAATCCATACCTTCTCAGTCTCCAGATCTCCATCCTCCACCTTGATCCTCCACTCTGTTCTCAGAGCTTCCTTCCTGACTTGTCTGACCTGTGAGTTAACACACATGTCCCACATCTGTCCCAACTCCTACAGTGTGGATCACCTCAGAGAAAGCAACTTGAAACACACCTGGTGCTTCTCCAGAGAGGTGACACCTGCCACCTGCACTGCTGGAATCACCAGGGGGCTTGTTGGAACAGACTCCCTTTCCCATCCTTCTGCCCACATTATTTGCTCTGTGTACTAGGTCCCTCATCCCGGTGACCCCTTCACCAACTGGGGTGCCAGATCACTGCTGCCTTCGGGCAATAAATTGTGTGTTTGCTCTGCACTTTTTCACAAGCCATCCATTGCACACCTCCATTCACTCCATCCCCTCCAGAAGGATGACACATGAAAACTAGAAGAGACCTGGGAGATCTGTGGATAGATGGAAACACACAGGTGGAGAGGGAAGGTATTTTCCCAAAAGTCAGAAAATTGTACTTGAACAACAATTTTAAAAAAACAGAAGGAAAAAGAAAAGAAATTTTCCCAAGGTTATTAGCCCAGCTCAGAGCACAGGCCATACCAGAACCAAACCTCCAAAAGGTCAGTCCAGGGCTCCTTGCAGACACAGAGACGCCTGTAGGAAAAGCAGGTGATTTAGTCCAGAAGACAGTTTCTCCACCACCTGAACAACCACCACTCTCAGCCCAGCTTCCTCCCACATTCCCACACCCTATTCCAGTGCAATACTGCTATCACCCAAGTCTCTAAGACATATCATATTGTCAAGGTCAGTGGTTCTGTTTCCATCCTTATCTTTCTTGACCTGTGCAGGACTGGGCCCAATAATGCATACTCTACTTAAAACACTGCCCCCTGGTTCTGCCCTCTGACATCTCCAGATGCCCCCCATTCTCCTACACCAGCTCCTCTTGCTCTTCTTGCGCCCCATGCATTGCTCCCAAGTATGGCACTGCCCTTGGTCCTCTTCACATTATATGTACTCTAGCCCATCTCTGGGGGCTTGAGATTCTAATCTCAAGCAAGACTGTGAGATTCAAATGTGCCAGTCAGTGCACGAAAGCACTGCAAATTGTTTACACCACTTTCCAGCCAGTCCTTGGGTCCCAGGACTTCATCATCTAATTTGGGATTTTTATGAAAGACATCATTCATTTTCCTGCTTGATATGCCAGTTCCCATCTTCTTCACCTGGGAAGTACAAAGGCTACTTCCACAGGAAAACTGTCTTGGGTTCCTAGAGCAAAAAACATCCAAGTAAAAAGCAGTCTGCAGGCAGGAGTGAGGGAGGAGATGTACAATGTGACCTAGCAGTGATGACATTCAGATTTGAACTTTGAGGGTTTTTTTTAACTGGGCTGGAAAAAATTCTGATTTTTGTATTGTAGCTGAAAAATATAGAATTGTGACTTTATGTTTCACAATAGCTAATTGACCCTTGTGTCATTTACAGCTCTTCCCAACCTCCCCAAGAACTTTGGGACATTACATTGGGAAAGCATGTTCACTCTTTGGAGGGTGCATTATAAAGTGGGGAGGTACATCATGTCAAGGAAAGGTACCCACTTCCCAGGACCCACCCACCCACTCCCAGATGCCAAACTATGACTCACAGCACCCAGACTTTTCCAGGAAAAGTCTGTACCATTGTATGAACTCAGTCTTCCTGCTGCAGACACAAGGACTTCAACAGCTCCTAGCTCTCCCACCACGCTCAGAATAAGGCTTGGCACAAAGCAGCTGTTCACTGAATATTTTCTAGAATGAAAAAATATCCTCTTACTCCTAGGGAAGGGTCCCTTACATAGCCATTAACTCAGTCATTCAGCGATCTCAGGTCCTGCAGACACAGTGGTGAACTAAGCACATGTAGCTCTTATCTCCAAATTACATGCCTGAGTGTGAGACAGGCAAGTCACATCCCCAGTTAAGTGATGCAAAGTGATGGGGGAAACACATAGAATGCTCATACAGATGGTATGGGGCAATGGGAGGAGGGACGGAGTTTCTGAATGCAAGACCTCTCTAAAGAGGAGATGTGAAAGGAGAAGGAGTAACTAGACACATAGAAAGTGCAGTAAAAACCATTCCAGGCAGAGAAAAACCTATGCAAAGAACTCCAGTGCAGATGGAACATAGCAACAGAGACAGAGAATGCCTCAAGAAGGGATCAGAAAAGCAGGCAGTAGCCATGTAAGGAATTCAGATTTCATTCTGTAGCTAAAAGCCATTGGATGGCTTTAAGTGGGAGAGAGAGGTGATCTGGGTTAAGGGTTTGGAAAATCGTGCTGCCTAGTTTCCAGGAAAAAAATAGGAGGAGGGTGAACACAGGAAGCCAGGAACAAGGATATTTAGTGATAGTCCAGGACAGGAACCAGCAAACTAAGGCCTGTGGGCCAAATCCAGCCCACCACTTGTGTTTTTAAATAAACTTTTATTGCAACACCACTGTGTCCACTTATTTACATATTGCCCCTGACTGTTTTTGTGCTGCAACAGAGGTCGGTGGTGTGATAGAGACCACACAGCCCTCAGAGCCTAGAATATTTACTATCTTACCTTTTACCAAAAAAGTGTGCTTACCTTGGAGAAAGATGATGATGATGATGATAATGAAGAAAAAGAAGAAATTGTCCTCCTTTGTGCCAGGACCATGGTGTTCCAAACTACTCTCTCACAGCAGGAAAGAACTGGCAGGGATCCTCCCACCCTCTCTTGCCCTTGATAATGAGAGGATCCCTTGGTGATGGGAACTATAAGCACATGACTGTGGGTAGGGGAAGTGCACAGGGATATAAGTGCTCAATAAATACCTGTTCAATGCCTCGACTAGGTAGTGACAGTAGAGACAAAAAAGCAGATTTGGGACATGGTTTGGAGTTGAGCTCTCTAGGGCTCATAGACTGCATGGGGGAGCAGAGGAAGGGCTGAAATTAAAGCCAATGTCAAGATCTCTGGCTCAAGTAACTGAGTGAACAGACACTTACTAACATGGGTAGTAGGATGCAGTAGGAGAAGGTTTCAGGAGAAAAAAAACAAGACTTCAGCAATGTTGCCCTCAAGAACATATAGGAGCATAGAATTTCAGAGGTGGCTGAGAACTTAAAGATAACTTCCATTTGGTGCTCGAATATTTTCTACAATTGCTCCCAGATTTATCATACCCCATCATCTGGGAGCCTGTTAAACATGCAAATTCTTTGACCCCCATCCCAGACTTAATTAGAAACCCTGAGGGTATGGTCCAGCAACTGATGTTTTAACACATCTTCCTGGTGATTCTGACGCTCACTCAAATTTGAGAACCTCTGCTCAACAGTATCACTTCAAATGGTTGTTCCTTCTAATTTTGAGCACCTTGCATGGTGGTGTATGTTATGATGGTTTCTCCAAAGGCATCCCACATCATCCTTAGAGAACTCTACTGAGAAGCTTACCCAAAGAATGAACCAAGTGTACGTGGAAATCCAGATAAGACACCCACCTCCCAAGACATGACTTGGAATATAAAAAGATGATCCTTGCCCTTCAGAATTGAGCAATTGGAGTTCTGGATAGGACTCAGTCCCAGCACACCCACGCCTTGTCAAAGCCTCGCAAAGACCCAAGTCCCTTACTTTACCTTTGGTCATCCCTTCTCCCACCTTCTGATCCAGGAAGACTATTGTCAACTACAGTTTTTTAAGTCTCTTAAAGTCAAATCACCAACTAGGAATCAATAGAAAGCGGCTGTACAGATGCAGAGGGTGATGAAGGCAGGAGAAGGCAGACATTGCCCAGGTAAGAGGCCAATAAAACTCCATTTAGGACTCTCTCCCCAGCCCCCAGGTTGGTCTAAAGTCTGCCAGAAGTCAGCCTTCCACGAAAGAATACCCCTCAGCCTCCACTATTTTTTTTTCTGACAATTGGTCAATATTTATTTATTTATTTTTAAAAATTTTTTATTTTAGTTTATTCAGTACAGTTTCTATCCTTTATTCCCATTCCAG
>CM052543.1:7362853-7407626 GCA_028533065.1 Trachops cirrhosus | reverse complement strand
CAATATCTGAGATTTTCCTGCCTATGTTCTCCTCTAGGACTTTGATTGTGTCACGGTTTATATTTAAGTGTTTTATCCACCTTGAATTTATTTTTGTGTATGGTGTAAGTTGGTGTTCGAGTTTCATTTTTTTGCATGCAGCTGTCCAGTTCTCCCAACACCATTTGTTGAAGAGGCTATGTTACTCCATTTTATGTTGCTGCCCCTTTGTCAAATATTAATTGACCATAGAGATTTGGGGGTATTTCTCGGCTCTCTGTTCTGTTCCATTGTTCTATGTGCCTATTTTTACATCAATACCAGGCTATTTTGATTACAGTGGCCTTGTAATATAGTTTAGTATCAGGTATTGTAATCCCTCCTACTTTATTCTTCTTTCTCAAAATTGCAGCAGCTATTCGGGGTCGTTTATGGTTCCATATAAATTTTTGAAGTGTTTGTTCTATGTCTGTGAAATATGCCATTGGTACTTTAATAAGGATTGCATTGAATGTGTAAATTGTTTTGGGTAATATGGACATTTTGATGATGTTAATTCTTCTGATCCATGAACATGGTATATGTTTCCATTTGTTTGTGTCTTCCTTGATTCCTTTCTTCAGTGTTATGTAGTTTTCTGCACACAGGTCTTTTACCTCTTTGGTTAGGTTTATTCCTAGGTATTTTATTTTTCTTTTTTCAGCCTCCACTATTGAACACTACACAGGAATGTGGTTGCTTCATAAATATTTGTTGAATGGACTCAATCTTATGAAAGAAAGAAGTAATTAACATTTATTGAGTCCTTCATATTTACCAAGTTGTTTTGCTCAATGCCCTGTTACCTGCATTATCTCATTGCTCATTCAAACAATATAGAGGCACATTATCTATGTTTTAAGAACAAGAAATCTGAAAAATCTTGGGCTCAAAAGGTTAATTTCCCCAAGTCCATACCACTAGTAATTGTTGGATCTGGATTTGAATCCCTGACCCTGCCACCACATTTTATGCCCTTGAACACCTCATCCTGTCATGTCTGAAGTGCTGGCCCCAGGACAGAAAGAAACCATGTGATGGTGACAACGATGACAAAGTCACAGTCCTATCACCATAATTTCCCAAGCTACTCACTCATGGTGGAAATGGATTGGTTGTGATCCACCCACTCACTCTTTCCCTGGTAATCAGAGTTTCTCCTGGTCTTGACAGCTATAAGTACATGACCGTGGTTAGGGAAAGAGCTGGATTCACACAAACTGAGTTTGACAGGTAATAAAAAGGGTAGAGTAAATAAATGTCAACAATGGTATACCCAGCTGTTTCTCATTGGACTGAGTTACAGGTTTCAGCAAATATTACTCAATAAAACACAAACACAAACCAACCAAGATATAAACCAGATGGTGAATAAACACCCAGACAACACAGAACATTTCCTACTACAACCATCAGCCCCACACAAAGAAAGGCATACACCAAAAGGGCCAAGGAATGGGGGAGGGGAGACAAAAATATGCCTATGAGCATCACCCTCTGTGACCTCCTTTTTCTCTGAATATAGGAAAACTAGTCCTCCTCTTCCTCAGTGATCCCTGCTTTCACCCCACCTCAATCACTCACTCGCATAATCACACCTTAACCTGATCATTTCCACAACTGCACCCCCTCCATAACCTCAGTTTCTGTGTCCCTCTCTTCACCATCCACCTCCTCCTATCTTTCCAGCTCACCACCCAAGTCCCACAGTTCTCAACTCCAACAGGACTTACAGCCCATCATCTCTTATCACTCCTCTTACACTCCATGGCTCACCACTAAAATCATTCTCAAATCCCTTGCTGCCGTCTCTGGTTGACCCCACCAGCTGCCTACTGAGTGCCAGAAATAATTGTCTAACAGTTGTTTCTCATATCCCTATTCTATATTTTCTCCCACCCTCTAGTCAACCATTTCATAGCTTATTCCCTTTCTGCAAACCCCAATACCTCTTCCCTGATTCTCATTCTCACCTAATGAGCTTGCTTCCTGTTTCCCCAGGAAATTGAATGCATCTGCAAAACTCGATCTTTCTGTGCCCTGTGGCCTGTCTTCCCACCAATTACTACAGAGGAAGTTTTCGGGCTCCTTCCCCCTGGCACCGGATTCTACCTCTCTCATCTACTCACTCTTTCCCACATCACAGTTTTTCCCAATCCACTAAATTATTCCCAACAGCACCCAAACATAACATCATTTCTCCCTTCTGAAAAATGATATCCTCTTCTAGCCCCAGAACCTCCTTAGAGATACTGCCACGGTTCTCTACTCCCTTTGCAGATATCTGCTCAAAACGGTTTTCGCCTGCTGCCTACAGTTCCTCTCTTCCCATCTGTCTCGAACTCACTCTAGTCAGGTTCTCCCATCTGTGCACTAAACCAGTGTTGTCAGAGTCCCAGTGGCTCCACACTGCTAAACCCATCAGCGGCATTAATTCACTCCTTCATGCTCCTCCCTTTTAAACCTTTCTCCACTTGGTAGGGGGGACCCACATTCACAAAATCACCTCCTCGGAATCCTCTTCTCCCTGAACTCTAAATACTGGCATTTCCCAGGTCTCCATCCTTGGGTCTCTTCTCTTTAGCTACATTCACTACTGGCCTTAAATCCCATCTTTACGGTATCAACTCTGCCCTAGCATAAATGCCATGGATTTTTTTTTCCCCATGAGACATTTTTTGGGAGATTCATCTGTGTTGCAAACACTTCATTTGTTTTGCCACAGCTTCTCTCAAACCTGATATTTTCCAGCTTTGAAATTACTGCTATTCTGACTAATGTAATACCAGCTGTCACTGTGATTGGAGTTTTCATCTCTGATACCAACAAGTCCAGAACCTTTTTGTGTGTTCGTTGGTCATTTAGTTTTCTCCCCTTTCAAAGGCCAGCTCATTGCTTTTGCCTGTTTTTCTATTGGGTTGCTTGTCTTTTCCTATTTGATTTTTCAGGATTTTTTTAATCTATTCTGCATGTTTCCCTTTTGTTAGTTGCGTGTTGCAAGTATGTTCTTTCAATTTTTTGGCTTCCTTCTTACCTTCTTTTTGATATCTTCTGATGAACAAAACATACTAATTTTAATGTGCTCTAATATGTTTGAACTTTTATGATTTATGCTTTTTGTATCTTGCTTAAGAAATACTTTCTTATCCAAGGTCATAAAGAAATTCTTCTAAAACTTTTACATTCGCGTTTTATATTTAAATCCTTAATCCTAAGGGAGATTAATTCTGGTTTATGTTATGAAGTGAAAGTCAATTTCTTTCTCTATGGATAATTAATTGTTCCAGCATTATTTACTTATCAGTCTCTTCTTTCTCCACTTACTTGTGAAGCCAGCCATTTATGTCAGATATCCGTATACACGTGAGTCTGTTTCTGGGATCTCTAATCTGTTCCATATGACTCCTTGTCTGCCCTTTACCTATATGTGTGTATATTACACTATATTAGCTACTATGGCTCTATAGTAAATCTTGATACAAGTACCCCCCAGCTTTTGAAAGTTCAATTTACACCACCTTGCTTTTACGAAAGATCTACATTAATACCTTTTTTTGCAAACCAAAAGAAATCTGAAGAGAATCTTTGCCTTTATGAAAAAGGCAAAAAAACAAAAAGCAAGCGTGTTGCAGTGAGCTGTTCACGGCATCATATTCCAGGACAGTGAGAGTGGTTCTGCCAAGCTGCTTCCCCGGGAACTGCACTCAGCCTCTCAGCACCAAGCCACGCAGCTTCAAGCTCTGTCTGTGAGCATCTGTGCTTCATCTCAACTTATTTTGTGCAGCCACTAGCAAAGTATGTCCTAAAGTAATTGCTTCTTCACTTTATGCCATTTTTATCTTATGAAATGTTTCATAAGAACACTCCATTTTCAGATAGCAGGTAAACCTGTATACAGGATTTCCATGGATTTCTTTTTCTGGTGGGGGGAGCAGATATCTTAACTAATCTTAGCTATTGGTCATTTATCTAAACATGAAAAAACCTCTGTTGAGATTTTGATTTGATTTATTCTAAATCTACAGATCAGTTTAGGAAGAATGTACATCTCTGGTGTTGAGTCTTCTGGTCCATGAATATGGTATACCACTTCATTTATTAAGGTTAACTTTAATATCTTTCAATAAAATTTAATCAACTTCATAAAAACTTGTATATCTTTTATTGGGTTTTTTCCTTAAATATTTTTTATTATCATTGCTTAAGTAAATTTTATTCTTCATTTAAATAAATGCTCATTCCTGGTGTATTAACATGCAGTAAAATATTGATCTTATATCTAGTTAAATTGCTAAACTTTCTTAATAGTTCTAGTGATTTGCATGTAAGATCTTTCGGAATTTCTGTGTAGAATATCATATCATCTACTAATAATGGCCCTGTTCTTTATTCCTTTTCAATCCCTCTATGTTTTTATTTCTTTTTCATGTCTTATCATACTGGCTAGTACCTCTTAAATTCTTAGATTTCAGGTAAGTTTAGGTTTTAGTCCATAAACCAAGTGGTCTGGGACTAGGTTATAATTTTCAGGATTTCAGAACCTCCATTTCAAAGTGATTTTCCAAATTTACAAGGACCAATCACAATAAATGTTTTCAGAGCACTTTAGTATTTACAAGTATTTCTCAGCCAGCATCTCAATGATCCTTATGAAAAGCAATATAAGGTAGGAATAACTACAATGGTCATTTTACAGATGAGGAAATTGAAGGATCTTAAACAGTGATTTGGAGAGATCACCTGGCTGGAAAGCTGGGGAGCTGTCCCCAGGTGGATGGCTGTCCAGACCCACTCCAGTGTTATAATTCTTCCTGAGTGAAAGTGGAAGTGGCTCTGGTGTCATGTATCTCCAGCACTATCATGAGATCATCAGATATGTCAAAGAATTTCCTTAATCCACTGGGTTTTCTTAAACTTTGGCATTTTTAAAATTTATTTGATAAACCCAAATTGATTGTTACATGCTGAGTTGAGGGGGGGGAGTGGAAAAGATGTCAAGCACCTTGCCCTAGAAAGATATACATGTAAAAAAATAAATTCACCATGAAGAAAATTTATTACATCAACAAAATCTGCTTCTTCCTACCTACTAACTTAGAGTTTTCCACACTGCCGTTAACACGCAGCACTGGGTTGCTGGATCTTAGACTAGCTTATCATTCTGATGACTTTGTTCCAGGCTTGTTTTCTATGTACAGTGGGGACAGGAACACCTGCTCCTGGGTGAACACCTTGGACATAAATAAGTCCCATCTGTGAAGAATGTGGTCACAACAGGAAGCTGAGAGTCAAGCTTTCAAGAAGTGGTGTTATAACCATGGCAGCCTTTAGGGAGGGGAAGTACCTTCCCTGTCCCTTGTCTTCTCTGTGGTGACTTCCCAACAAGCCCCAGATCTGCCCTTGGTGCTCCAACCCTACTGCCTTCTGGCCTCCCCAGTGGCAGAGGAAGTGACTTCCTTTGGGGAGTAGCTTCAAGAGTGCTAGCAAGGCCCCTTCACTCCCAGCCTCCCCATTTGTAATTCCACCCTGATTCTCCCATTAGGACTACATGGCCCACTTGTAGGTAGAGATGGCAGGGATTGTTATCTCATGCCCATTTGCCAGATGAGAAGACTGAGGCTCAGAGAGGTTAGGGAATACGACATATCTTCATAGCCAGGTAGCTTTGGAAGAGAGAAGGACAGAAGTAGGCGAGGTCTCCTGAGACCTCAGGTCAGAACTGGCCCCTGAGGGGCCACTTCTGCTGCACTTTATAGGCAAAGGAAGCCCCAAGGCAGCCTAGATTGAGAGTCTGGGAAAACAGCCTCCAGCCATAGCTGTAAGAGGTGTGGACACGTGGAGGGGAAGAGAACCAGCACCATTTTGCAATCAACCTGCCAGGCTGTTCATCCTAGGTTTAGCTGAGAGTGGTCCAGGCCATTCCTGACCATCTCCCACGCCATCCTCCGCCCACAAGTCCTGTGAGATCTTCCTGACGTTGCACAGAGGCCTCAGGGGCTATTTTGGTGAGAACCTGAATCCAGAAGTGGTGCACGAGTTCTCTGTACATATGCCACTTCACTACCACTCTGTGTGCAACACACACACTCAGACATGCTCACACACTCAAACACACCCACACATACCCACATACACTCATATGTTCACATCCCATACAAGTCACACACATACACCCACAATCACATTCACATTCACATCCACAGTCACATTCTCACACTTACACATGTTCACATACTTATAGGCACTCACACACACTCATGCATGCTCACACGTGTTCACATGCACACATCCACGCACATGTTTTCACAAGCTCATACTCCCTCACACATGTTCGCCTTCACACACGTATCCTCTCCAACACACCCTCACACACATTCTCACACTGACTCACATGCATGCTCACACCCTCACTCTGCCCCTGCCCCTGGAAAGCTGTGCACTGCCTGGCTCCTCTTACCTAACGCTGGACAAGTTCAAGGGAACAAAAGTCAGGCACCCTCCAGGTTACCCTCAGAATTTCAGCCACAAGAAGGTGAGAGCTAATGTGGATCCTGTTCTCAGTGCTGACACTAAGAGTGGGACCCAAACACACCACTTGCTTCCTTGGGCCTCAGTTTCCCCTTCTGCAGATTGAAGGAAGGAACTAGACCATCTCTCATGAGGCCTTTGTGGCTGGAGGTCTGCAATTCCACCGGCAGTGTCCTGGACCCCTCTGTAGGGCCTGGTGGGAGAAGGACTAGCCCCGAGAGGGACTGAACTTCCCAGAGGCAGCAGCTCCCAGCAGAGCAGACTCCCAAGCCCCACATGAACAGCGAACAGTGAGGCTTTCACAGGAAAATATGTGTGAAGTCGGGAAAGGCAGCTGGGACAGAGCAGAGGCAGCGCCGATAAAGCACAGCGGCCGGTGCAGCAGAGGTGGCGGCCTGGTGAGTACCCGCTGTCCTGCCAGGAGCTGTGGCCCAGGAGGGCCAGTCCCTGGGCTGGAACAGGGGAAACTGGGCAAGGGCATATCAGGTCCCCCACAAAGAGAAAGAAAGACACAGGGTCAGAGGAGGTTGTGACCCATGGGTCTTACCCCACTTGTCACTAAGAAGGGGTAGGACAGCTCCCAGGGTGGTCTGAACCACTAGCCTTCCACTGACAGGGGCTCACCAGCTTAGGGCCCATGGGCCCCCCCACACAGGTGGCATGGGGGGAGGGGGAGCTCAGGTGGGGCGTCTGTCTTCTGTCCTCAAAGCTAGTCACTGAGATGACTCAGGTATCCCTAGAGACCCTAGGAGCCTAACCATCCTGCCAGGGAAGTGGAGTCTTCTTCTCCACTCATTCTCATCCCCCTCCCCAGGTGGGGCAGGAAGGTGGTTCCAACCCAGATGCAGGTGCCCCAAGGGAAAGAGAAGGACCTGGCTGGTGTCCTGAGCCAGAAAGGGGCTTAGAGGCAAATACTGTCTCAGCCCTCATTTGTAGACGGGGAAATGGAGGCTCAGAGAAGGGAAGGGGCTGTTCCCTCCAGGCCCTCAGTGGGGTCTGGGCAGCAGAGTGGAGTGGATGGAGCCTGTTGAGCCCAGGTGGTGGATGTGGTCCAGTCCAGTGGGTGTGGCATGGGGAGGCCTGCCCTCCTCCATCCTGTGTCTGCATCTGTGGGCATCCTTTCCAGGCCAGCAGGGCAAGCTGGGCCATCCTAGAAGGGCTGGGATTGGAGGAGCCGACGCCACAGGGTCAGACTTAGACAGAGCAAATCCCTGCCTGGTCAACAGTGTGACTTGGCCGGGATTCAGGGCTGTAGCCTGGGGAAGTAGACGGGCATCCTCGGAGGCCTAAGGTACCTCTCCTCGCACCAACGTCACAGCCAGCCATTTGAAAAGCAGGGAAACTGAGAGCTGGAGAGGTTAAGCAGCTTGCCCAAGGTCATGCAGCTGATTAAGCTCAGAGAATGGTGGGGCAGATTCCGCCCAAGTTAGCCCAGGGCCCTGGCCTCACCCACCAAACAAAGCTGCCTCTTCCCAGATGTGCAGATGTGCACTCCCCACCCCCTCCCCCCAGGTGCTCCCGTGCATTTCATCCAACGCAGAGCTTCTGTCCTCCAGCCGGTAATGCCCCCTCAGGCTGCTCCAACTGGGCATAAAGCAAGCTGCTCCTGGCTCCTCGGGAATTAAGATGATGCCCAGAAACGCTCACGGGATCAGTCCTGGCTGCTCAGGGCTGGCTCAGGCTGTGACTCCGGGTGGCCTGTGACATGGCTCAGCCCAACTAAAGGCAGTATGTTCGTGGGTCAGGCAGGACCAGGAGACGTCAAATAAGTCCAGGGAAACCAGTGGGGTCGGTGTCCTGGGGCTCACAGAGGCCGTCTGGTGCAGCTCCCCGTGTCCAACTGTGTGGTCATGAGATCGGAGGGGTGGCCGGGAGCTGGGGAAGAGCAGGGGTTGGAGTCAGAGGACCTAGGTGTGCTCATCTTCAGAGTGACAGGTGCGCTGGCTGGTGTGGTTGGAGCACCATCCCGTGCAACAAAAGGTTGGGTTTCAATTCCCAGTCAGGGCAAAGTGACAGGTAATGAGCCTTCCCTCCTGCCTGCCCAGGAGAAGCTTCCAGGAAGAGCACAGTCCGCCTCACCTCAAGTTCCAGAGGAGCCAGGAGCAGCTGGAGGAGATTTTAGGGACCCCCAGGACCACCCCAATGCCCCACCTTACAGATGGGGAAATTGAGGCACATGGAGACTAAGTGACTGACATGTGGAGAATAGGTGACTGGCCTGACTGAGATCAGCCACCTTGCTTCATATCTTGAGCTTGGTTTCCTCATCAACAAAATGGGAAGGATAATAGTGCCTCTCTCCTAACGTTGTTAACCGCAGTAGAAGCTAAAAAGCATTGAATGCCTCCTGCACGCCAGGCGTTGTGCTGGGCACTAGATGAGCATTCGCTCTTTTGAAACTCACAGTGGTTATGTCAGGGTGAAATTGGGGCAGTCGGGTGCCTTTTCTGGCTGCTCTCAGGGAAGGCCAGCAGCCCAGATTTTGCCATCGGAGTGTCCAGCCTTGTGTCACATCACAACGTGTATTAGGGCGCCTGGGTCCTCAGCCCAGCACAGGGCAGGTCGGAAGGGGCCTGGGTGGGCTTCCCCCTCACTTTCCCACCGGCTTCTCCTCCACCCCCTCCCCCAGCTGGCTAACTGTGTTCCCACCCTCCACAGGGCTGGAGAATGGGAAGGAGGCGAAGGTGACCGGGAAACGAGTCACCAGCCTTGAGACTGGCAGCATTTAAGCGGACTTCTCTGCAGAGGTGTTTCGCTGGGGGGCTCTCTCCTGTGCATCCCCCCCCAACAAATCTTCCCCAAAACACAGGGGACCTATGCCCATTTCCCCAAATCTCCCTTAGAGCCAGCCCCTCCGTCTGTTCTGAGTGTGGACAGGACCCAGCCCCTCCCCAACACACATCACCCTAAGCAATCTTTTCCAAAATCTCTCTCAGTCTCCACTCCCAACCCTGTGGGTGAGGGTGTTAAAGTCATCTAGCAGGCTCTCAGCCACCTGCCACCACAGCTTAACCCCAGGATGTTGTCTCAGCTGAAACTTCCGGTCTAACATCTCTGACAAATATGCCCAACCAACCTCAAGGCTCACAGCCTATCCCACCCACCAACCACACTGCTACTCCTGATCACGGTCTCTGGTCTACTAAATGGTCTGAACGAGACCTGCAGCCCAGGGTGAGGGCCCGTGGTCTCGCTCAGATGACTGCTCTGCAGACTGCAGAGTGGGGCCGATGAGGCTGCCACCCCATCCAGCTGCTGATAACATGCCCATTGTGCGGGTCGGGGTGTTTCCGGTGTCTCTGCCGCAGGGAAGCGTCCCCCTTGGTGGACCAGAGTTTCCCTCTTTCCTCCTGCCTGTCTCTGGCACACAAGCATCAGTGTTTCACTTTGTCCCTGGCTGACTGGTTAGTGAGGAAAACAGTTTTCCTCCTGGTGGCACATAGCCAGGCGTGGCTCAGGTGGCTTCATAAATTGACAGAGGGGTGGTTCCTGGCCTGAGGGGCGGAGATGACAGTGGTGGCTGCTGGGGGGTGGGGGGGATGGTAGAGGCAAGAGGCTACAAGCCTTGGAAACTGTGTGTCACTTTCTTGCTCAGGACTGCTACTTATTGCCACTTAACCCACCTTATCAGCAGACGGCCTATTTTTGTAGGTGTTTTCTCGACTCCTAAGGAGCCCGAGGTCTCGGTTTTAACAGATTTCTCACCACCTGACGGGAGAGATGAGTTAATGACGCACATGCTCCCCCTGGGGCCGCTCAGCCCCATCAGAGAGCACGGGAGGAGCCCAGCCATGGCGCGGACCCTCGGGGACCCCAGAAAATGTCTGTACACACGTCACAAGTCACCACGGGTCTCGGGCAGTTCTTACCTATCCCTGGTGAAATGACAGCTATTCAGGCAAAACGGTGAGGTTTTTCACCAAGTTAAATTGGTTCCATTTAAAGGTTTTGTCCTTTTTGAAACCAGAAAAGCCGGCATTCATGCTGCCGGTCACCTACCAGATCCAATAAGCAGAGACAGGGATCGAATCTTTATGGGCCCTTTATTCAGACACCAGAGAGATCTGAGCAGACAGCGGGTTCGCACCCTAATGGTCTGACATTTCCTCTCAGGCCAGCCTTTTTATAACAGAGAACAGAGTGCAGTGAGGGGCTCTGAAATTCAGGGAAAATTAGATCTAAAAAACTGCCGCATTCTCGCCCTGGGCGGCTGGCTGTCCCCTGGGCGGGCAGTCTGTCTCTCCCAGGAACACAGTGGCTCGTGCCCCAGGCGGTGGGGCCAGGGGGGTGCGTACCTGCAGTTCCTGAAACAACAGCCTCAACGCTTGCCTTACCCACTGGGCTTATGAACTATTTACCTTAAACTAAAATTGTCCAGCTCTTGAGTCCCCTATCACTTTTATTCTAAAAGTACATTCTTTCTCCCTCTCTAGTGTAAAATATCCCCTCTAGACGATGGTGAGAACGTGGATGGTTTCTGTAAAGGACCTTGAGGAAGTGGACAGGTGGCCCACTCACTCAGCCCCCATTGGTTTTAATTTACTTCTCTGCGTGTGACCTATGAGCGCTTCAGATCTATCACTCCAAGGAGCGAAGTACAACTCGTGATCCCTCACTCTGACAAGGGTGGGATTCAAACCCAGGAGTGGATGAACTCCATAGAAGTCAGTAGTTCTTCTACTGGGAGATGGGAGTCCAGGGCCTATCCCAGCTCTTCCACCGAGGTGCTGTGTGACCATAGGAGATACCCTCACCCTCTCTGAACCTCTGTTGTTAGGGTGGTCGGTGACACAGGCTGTGAAAGAACTCACAAAGAGAAGAAGGCGCAGAGAGTGAAGGCTTTATTTTCCCTTCCCAAGGGAGGGGCGGGGCTGAGCGCGCAGAAGTGCAGGGGCAGCCGCTGGGGGTTGGGCTGCGAGTCTCCATCGGTGCCGGGCGGTCGGGCGGTCGGAGGGCAGGGTGTTTGGGCTGGGCCTCAGCTCGTCTCGATGTCATCCTTGGGTGCGCGGTCCTGCGTCGTGTGGTCTGGCCTGTCCTGTTTCACGAGTCCCCGGAGCCTCTGCGCCTTCAGGCGCTTCCAGTGACTTTCTGGTCCCCAGGATAAAGGCTCATGAAACAATTCCGGTCAGTCCTGCTTCATGGGCCCAGCCGGCTCTGGGAAAGAGGGCCCGAGAAAGGGGCTTTTCTCCTGTTGCCCGTCTCCTCATCTCTAAGCACAACCAGTAACCCATGCCTGTCTCTCCCTTGGAAAGGCGTGAGGCCCTAAATGTTTGTTATTCACACCTCAAGACCCAAAGACCTGGGGCAGGTGGGTCCTCCTCAGTCTGCACCCTCCACCCGTCTGCCCTCTCCCTCTCCACTCCCTCCCACGCCCTTGGCCTCCCAGACCAGGTGATCTTCAGCAGCATCTCCTGAAACCAGAAGGCAGCTGCTTCGGGGCTGGTGCTGCCTGTCACCACTCGGCCAGAAAGCAGAGACAGGGTTTGGATGATAACTGCGCTTTTATTAATATCAGAGGCCAGCAGCCTGAGAAGGTGGCGGGTAGAAACCCTAACATCCGCCTCACCTTGAACTTTCAGAAGCAAGTTTGTATGGGGGAGACGTGGGGATTCCGGAGGGGAAATTCCTAGGGGGAGCGCAGTCTTGCTGTTTCTCTGGGAGGGGAGCTGACAGTGGAGTCACTCAGCTTCTTCCCGAGCTGGCTCCCTTTGCTCCCTGTTATCTCTGTTGGCATCAGCACTCCCCTCCTCCCCGGACACCTGTGGTTCACGGCCAGGGAGGCTGCGTGTTCTCTGCTTGGGGAGGAGAAGCTGAAACCATTGGCCCCGAGTGTCCTTGGTTAGGGCAGAGGAGGTCTTGCGATTCACCAGCTGGCTGTAAGATGCTCAAACCGTTTGGCCTTGTTTCACTTTCTTGTCTCAGCTTCCCCATTCCACTCGCCCAGGCATTTTCCTAGCTTCTTACCATGCTGTCTCACTGGGCAACTGTCTGCCCGTCCCCAGCATGTCTGGCGGGGAGGGAAACGGCCAATGGGCGAGGAAGGAAACCGAGATGAATAAGAGAAAGAGAAGAGCAGAGGAAAGTGGGGTGAGGGAGGTGAGAGAGGAGGAGGAGCCGCCTCTGAGGACCCTGCTGTAGGTCCCTGTGCCCCCTGAAGTCTCCACAGTCAGGGCGGCATTGGCGGACCCTCCCTCTGCCGACCCCTCACCCCCTAGCAGGGACCCTGAGGCAGTGGCCCTGTGAGAACAGGACATCCAGTCTGAACTCATGTTTTACTCCCAGCCCCTGAGCCTGGAGCTCAGAGGAAATGCTCAGTAATCGTGTGTTCAACTGGATTGCAGTCTCTCTTGCTCTTCCCCCTAAGCAGTGGGTCCCTGAGGGCGGGGATTCTGTATCTGGCCCTGGGTTGTATTTGCTCTCTTTAAAAAGGGGTTTTGATAAGGTTTGTATGTGTTGTTTCTATCTAATTCACAGCAAATCCTGTGAGATTCCTACCACTGTTATTATCCGCACTTTACAGGCAAGGGGAGGTGGCCATCTTTTTTCATGTCGCATGGTAACTACAGGGCCCAGGGTTCAAATCCTGGCCTCTATTTCCAGAGACAAGTGCTGAACCACTGAATGCCATTGGGAAGAATGACTGTCTTTGGCTTTGTTGTATAGTCAGGCCGATTCCTCACTCTGCTGTTTCCTGCAAAACTCATCTCCTGACGGCTGGGTGGTTCCCCCCGCCCCCCGAAGTGTTTGCTCAGCCCAGACACACGCACATGAAGTTTCCATAAGCCATGATCCCTGCTACATTCGTGCCGACTACTCAGGTAGCCAAAGAGAAACCTTCCCACAGCAGGTGACTATTTACACAAGCTCCTTAGCCAGGGCTGGGGGACAGGAAATGGCAGTTCCAGTCTCGGGGGAAGAGACCCCTGCTGGCTGAGCTCCGCCTTGCAGGAGCTGTGTGCTCTTGAGCAAGTCTCGTGTCCTCTCCAGGGAAGCCAGGAGGTTTAAGCACCTGCTCCCGCTAAAGTCCTTTCCATGTACCAGAGCAGAGATTAAAAAGGTGGCTTCTAGGGATGGAGAGACTGGAATTCAAGTCTTGGCCTTGCCTCACCTGGAAGCCCTTGACCTAGGACACCCATTCACTCTCCAAGTGAAGCTCCCACACAGGCAATCAGAGATTTTGGTGCCCACCGCAGGGGGCTGCAGCGGACAGGGGTAGGCCGCATGTCGTTTATAAAGTACAGAGTCCGATGCAGACGCGTAGCCAGCACGTTGCCGTGAGGATCTCCCGAGCCTTTGTCTCCCAGGAGCTCTGAACAAGATGTGCGCAGCACCCGCCAGCAATGGGGTGTTTGTCGTCATCCCGCCCGGCAACGCCAGCGGCCTCCGCCCTCCACCAGCCGTTCTGCCCTCCTCCCTGTGCCAGCCTCCCGGGATCATGCAGCTGGAGGAACCACCGCTGGGGACACAGACTCCAAGGACCGCCCAGCCGCCAGACTTGCGGCCCGCGGAGACCTTCCTGACCGGAGAGCCCAAAGCTTTAGGGGTAAGATCGGCCTCTCCGAATGACCCGAGGCGTAGGTGCCGAGCAGGGAGGCGCAGGGGCCCAGCCCGGGGGTGCACACCTTGGAGAGGTGGTAAATATGTAGTGAGCGCTGGAGGGTCCGGCTGTACACGAGACCGACAAAGACCCCTCCCTCTGGAGCTCACAGAGAGTAAAGCACTAAACTAATGATGACGATAACTCCGAATAAGGTAACGAGGTCGAAAATGTTGGAGCGGGGAGGGCAACCCTAGCAAGGGTGAACAGAAAGGTCTCTCTGGAAAGATGACATTTAAGCTAAAACCTCGCCGCTGAGCGGAAGCCAGCCAAGGGAAGAAGGTCTGCAGGCAGAGAGAACAGCAAGGGCGAAGGCCCTGGGGTGGGAAAGCGTGTGGCTTGTTCAAGGACAGAAGACAAGGCTGACAGGACTGGGATGTAAGGAGCAGAGGAAGGAAGGGGAGGAAAGGAAGTGGTGGCTGAGGGCCAGCTGCTGCCGAGCTGACGGTCCAGGAAAGACAGCCCCTATGGCCTTTCCCAGTCTCAGATGGCCTTGAGATACTGGTCCCTGGGAGGGAATAAAATGTTAGATAGTGAGGGGTGGGTGGGTGGGTGGATGGACAGATAAACAGATAAATAAATAGACAGATACACGTGTTCATCTCCATATACACGTACAGTGTCTTCGGTTTGTCCCTTGGCCTCCATTTCTCCGAGTGGAAGATGAAAACATAGCTTAGTAATGGTGATGATACGACGATGATGATGATGATGATGATGATGATGAAGAAAGCTGTTATTTATTGAGCACCCCCAAGAGGTGCACGCACTATGCCAAGGAAGTTGCATGCACTGCCCCCTTCGATTCTCATCACCACTTTGTGAGACAAGACGCACGGTTCCCAGGGGACAGATTAGGAAACTGAGGCTTGCCAACACCAGGTCACTGGCCCAAAGCCACACAGTTGTTAAGTGGCACCCTGTGCGCTGGGAGGGCCCGGCTGTCAAGTTCTACTCTCAACCCCGCTGCCCCATGGGACCCAGGAGCTCAGGCCCAGGAACACGCTGGGCCCCAAGACCGCGATTCCCGCTGTTCACAGGCAGACCTGCCCCTACGTGGGCCGCGCTGGTTTGGGTGGGGGTGAGCGCCTTGTCGTGAGGGAGTCCGTTTGGAAGTCAGGAGCTGGAAAGGGCTCCTGGATCAGGCAGAGGTTGGATCCAAGGACCTCCAGGGTCCCTTGCACTCAGTCCTAGAATTTAGTCATTACCAAACACATTTGGAAAGAAATGTGGCAGAAATAACCAAAAGCCCACATGTCCCCACCTTTGGGAAAACCATTCCACTTCTGGGAAGGGATCGGTGGGGTGCTGGTAAGCCACTTCTTTAAAATTAAAAAAAAAAAGTAAAGACATTTCAGCTGGGTAGGGAGGGTCAGCTCCAAGCCATGGGCGGATGGAGTGATGAAGGACACTGAAATGGGCAAGATGCCCCAGAAGGTACACGGTGCAGGATGAGGAAGGAGAGGAGGGAAACGGTGAGGCATTGTGTGCAGGAAGTGAAATAGGTCAAAGAAAACCAGGGAGCAACAAAGAGCGAGGCTGGAGAGCCAAGGGGTCACAGTGCAAAGCAAGATGCAGACACGTAGAGACATGGAAACAGGCAGGTGGGTCCCGAAGGCTGTGGGGAACTGCCTTTCCTTCTTAAAACTGTCTTTTACGGCTGTTATAAAGATATCTCAAAAGAACGGAATGTGAGTTTATTTCCCAGTCCCTTGGGGAGCACAGGGCTCTGGAGTGCTGTCCTCCGCGGCCAGCAGGCGGCGGTGTG
Source organism: Trachops cirrhosus (assembly GCA_028533065.1). Classification (NCBI taxonomy): domain Eukaryota; kingdom Metazoa; phylum Chordata; class Mammalia; order Chiroptera; family Phyllostomidae; genus Trachops; species Trachops cirrhosus. Next base: position 7,391,715 of record CM052543.1, on the reverse strand, counting down.
GAGCCCAGCCGCCCGCCTGGCTGAGCTGCCAACCAACCGCTTTCCGCAGACGGTGCAGATCCTCATCGGCCTCATCCACCTGGGCTTTGGCAGCGTGCTGCTCATGGTCCGCCATGGCCGCGTGGGGATGCTCTTCATCGAAGGCGGCGTCCCCTTCTGGGGAGGAGCTTGCGTAAGTGCGGAGTCATTTGTGGGCCATGCCCAGATTCACCTCTGCCCCCTGTGCACACCCCCATCACGTTCTCCTGAGCACAGCCGCTTCTAGGTGGGGGCTTGAGCCTAAGTCTAACTCCTAACCGCAAACCCTCATACTAAACCTGAGCCAGCCCCTACTCCTATGTATGCCAAGCCTCCAGCAAAAAGCCTGGCACGGAGAAGGCTCCCAAAAAGGATGGGATGGAGGGGATGGCTACAGAGAATAAGGATACTGACCATCTGTGTTACCTGGATCCTAAGCCTCACCCTGCATCCAAACACCGACCTGCAGAAACCCGCCAGCTCCCCTCCTGAGTCCCAGCCCACCATGAGCTCCCTTGCCTGGGAGTCGGACCAGTTCTGAAGGCCCTGGAGCCTATTCCTCTACCTATACCCAGCCAATGTGGCAGCGACCCCTGCTGGGCAACTTGAAGAGAGCACGTTTGCATTTGCCGTGTTCGCCAGGAGAGCACAGGCTTTGGAATGAAGACAGTGGGGTCTGAGTCACAGGCGTCAGCCTCCTCGTCTAAAAATCTAATCCATAGTTCTGGCCCTGCCTACCCCATAGTTGGGGGAAATCAAGAGCTAATGCATGTGCGAGCCAATCACCAAGCCTTGATTCTGCACCAAATGGGGACTGTCGTTTGCAATGCTTCCCCCTTTACAGAGAGTCAGAGACTCACGAGAAGGACATCCCTCCAGTAAGTGGTGGTTCCCAAACCCGGGGCACAGTAGTCCTTCAAACAGTCCATTGTTACCCAGCGTTGAGGGAAACGTCGGCTAACGGGACTTTTTGATTTTTTCTTTGCTACGTGCCAGTCTTCCCCAATTAGACTAGAAGCCACATGAGAGCAGGGGTCTTGTCCATCTTACTCAACTTTGTTGTGTTCTTGGCACATACCTGCTGTCAGTAATGTTTGGAGGCACCATGCCTTCCTTATGAGGCTCTGGTGATAGGATGTCAATGAAAATGTCTTGCAAGCTCAGCTGGTTCCCCGGACAGGGGCCCCTACTAACCAGAGAGGTACTAAGGCACCTGGCCAGGAGGCAGAGGAGGTGGCAGCCGAGAGGTGCCCACGGCCTCAACAGAGCCAAGCATATGTGTCCTGCTCAGTGTCCTGGCCAAAGCCCCACAGGAGTCCCCTCTCCCCCACACAGTTCATCATCTCTGGGTCCCTTTCGGTGGCAGCTGAGAAGAGCCACACCAGCTGCCTGGTAAGTCTGGGCAGGGGACCCGGGACAAGGGTGGGGCCATGGCGGGACTCCACTCCACTAGGACCCCAAATACACTCACCCATTCAGCTCCTTCCACAAGCACTTCCTGGGGGCCCGCTGAATGCCAGGCACAGGACAGCACCCAGGCAGCCCAGACAGAGCCTGCCCTTCAGAATACACTGTGGGGCAGGCAGTGGTGGATGGTCCTCAGACAGAGCGCTCATGGTTGTTCAGAGAAAAGGCAGATGCAAAAAGCCCTCCTGGAGGAGGAGGCAGCTGAGCTGGGCCCTGGTGGGCAGAAGGGACTGAGAAACACTGAAGGGAAAGTGTGAGGCTGCAAGGAAGGGCCACGGGCAGGGCTGCTGCAGAACCACGTGTGGTTCCATGTGAGGTCAAGGATGGAAGTGGAAAGAATTTAGATGCGGAGATGCAAGGTCCAGATTGTCGTAGAAGGCCCTGTGTGGACAGCAGGGAGGCAATCCTGGCTTTGGACAGGGGACTGATGAACAGAGTCATTCCCAGGGGGTTCTGGGGAGGGACAGGAGGAAAGGAGAGGGGTCGACAAGAACTGGAGTCAGTAGCCACTGCCCCCAGGCCGTGGGGGGCTGGGTGTGGGGGGCTTGGGCTCCTTGTCCTCTCTTTTTCTCCTCGCCCCTCCCCTCTCCTCCTTCCCCTCCTGTCTCTCTCATGCAGGTGAGGAGCAGCCTGGGGACGAACATTCTCAGTGCCATGGCGGCCTTTGCTGGGACAGCCATTCTGCTCATGGATTTTGGTGTCACTAACTGGGTGTGTTTTCAGATGCCTTCAGCACTGGGGAGACGTGGGGAGTGGTAGAGCCCTATCCAGGGGTGGGGAAGGCAGCACCCAGGAGGCCAAGGCCCTGGGCATTGGCTGGGCCTGCCAGTCCCACTAGACCCCGTGAGCATATTGACCCCATGACCCTGCCCCAAGCATGGGCTTGGGGAGAACGGAGAGACAGCCTGGTAGAGTGAGGAGAGGACACGGAACAGGGAGAAGCAGGACTGGTTCCAGCTCCAGCTCTGCCACCAACCAGCTGTGTGGCCGTGGACCCGTTATTCTCGCTCTGGACCTCCTTCCCTCCTCAATTCTAGAACTCTCGGCTTGCCTTAACTGTGGTTTTTGGCCCCCAGGATGTGGGCAGGGGCTATCTGGCTGTGCTTACCATCTTCACCATCCTGGAGTTCTTCATCGCCATCATTGCCACCCACTTTGGGTGCCAAGCCACCCGCGCCCAAGCCAACACGGTGAGTACTTCCACTCCAACCTGGGCCTGAGGAAGGCTGTGCGCTGGAAAGGGTCTCTGCTTCCAGATCCTCCCTGCTTCCCTCTGGGGAGCAACCCGAAAGGACTGGGCTTCAATGAGTTCCACTCATAAATAAAGGGACTCAAAGAAGTCTTTGCAGGAAGATGGGACTATTATCTTTATGGCCACAGGAGGGCGCCCACACCAACGGACACGCTGCTCTGTGAGCGGCCACAGGAGGGCGCCAGCACCAATAGGCCCGCTGCTCTGTGAGCCCTGACGCAGAGCAGTGGAATGCCGTGGATGCAGGGGAGAGGTTGGAGGGCTGCGCACATTTGAGTAGAAGTCTCTAGCAGTTCACGGGCCATGAGAAAGACAGGGACCAACAGAAAGGACAGCATGCCTCACTGGAAACTGAGCTTAGGTTCCTAAACACTGTGAAGCCAGAAAAGGGGTGGAGGCGGGTGTTGGTAGCAGGGGAACCAGTTGGAGTGAAGGCTGCCTCGGGCAGGAAAATTGCAGACAGTGGCGTGGGGGTGCAGCTGCAGAGGTGGCTGCATGCAAAATGGGAGGTGAGGCTGTTGAAAGCCTTTGAGCAGACAGATACGCTCAAAGGGGAGGGTGAGCAGAGCAGGGCTCAGAGAAATCAATCCAGAGGGTTTGTCCAATGCAAGGGCTGGAGAGAAAGGTGGATGAAGGCAGGCCAGCGGCAAGGAGGCTGTTGCTATGTATGGCCGACTTGACCCAGTGCAGGGCCAACCAGAGGGATCTTTAGCTTCTAGAGAGATGAGACTTTTGTCTGTTTTGTTCACTGCTGTATTCCCAATGCCTGGGTTATTGCTGGCTCTAGTAAATATTCTTTGAAGTATGACTTGAACGGAGGAGTTTCCGAGTTGACCCGTTCAGACTCGCAGAATTCGTTACTAGGGTGCTATTCTCAGAATCGCCACAAGGAGGCCCTGTTGCAACACCTCCCCGCAGGGCTGGACCTCTCCTAAGACTGTCATTGGGTTTTCTTTCTCTTCGCAGCCTGTGATTTTCCTGCCAAACGCTTTCAGCACAGACTTCAACATCCCCAGCCCCGCCGCCTCTCCGCCCCCCGCCTATGACAATGTGGCGTATGTGCCCAAGGAGTCGTCCGAGTAGATGGTCACTCTGGCCTGTTGGTGTCCAGCCTTTCCCTCCCAGGCCCCGCCTCTCCCCACCCCCACCTCGTTAATCTGGGGCAGACCCCCGCCCCACTCCTCACATACTGTGGCCCTCGAGTGAAGTCGTCCCCGGGGACCTCTGTCCCACACATTTCCCACAGTGATTTCTTTCCGAAAAGTGCTGGTTGATGTCAGGGGCATATCCCTGGGCCCCACCCGCTGTCTGTGCTGCTGTGTATTTCCTTCTGCTCCTCGGGAAAGCGGCCTTATTGGGAAACAGGTTCAGGGGCTGCCGGGACCCTCAGACCTGGGGAAGGTTGTCAAGCTCAGAGAGCCCAGAATCCTCCAGAGGATAGTAATGCGCCCAGCTCCCCAGCCCACAGAGCTGGCGTGGCCTGACCTTGTGACTCGGGGCCCCAGGACCGGCTCTGTCCATGTAAACTGTGCGCCACGTCATCAGGCCTGTTTCCTAACGAAATGAAATCACTGAACCAGATGGCACCTGCGGCCCCCAGCTCCGCTGGGCCCCCTGAAGGCCTGGTCTGAGCCAGGCACTGTCGCCCCCCTGCTCCGGAAACGCTCGTTTCCCTTCCCTGTAAAACGGAGTCAGTGCTGACTCTGGCCACCCCCTCCGAGGGCCGGGGACATTGTTGGGGAAGGCCGGAGCCAGCCCACCCGACCCCATCATCATCCGCAGGCGCACAGTGATGGTGGCCCCTCCCAGGAAGGCTCAGGACCTCCCTGTTCCCCCTCCTCCAGTCCAAATGGCACCATGAGCTGGGCTGCCTGGGGCTAAGGAGATGCCCCCAGCTGGTGCAGAGGCCCTGGCGGGGGCTCATCCCATCCACACCACAGAGGAAATAAACAGCGTGGCTTACACCTTGCGCCAGTCTCTTGCAATAACTTTTTCTTTTTCTCCCTCAGTGGTTTCAAAAGGCTGTCCCATGTTTGTCCAAAGACCTGGGCCACTGTCCCACTGTCACAGCAAAAGGGCATCTCTGGGGGTGGGGGGAGCTCCGTGTGGTGTGATCCCCACACTTGTTCTGTCCGCCCCTGAGCCCGGAGAAGCAGGCATTCATATCCCCACTCTGCAGCTGAGGACACGGAAGCTTAAAGGGCTTAAATCAAGTACCCAAGGCCACCAGTCTGTTAAGGGGCAGAGCTGGGATTTGAACCCAGTTCCATCTGATGTCATGGCTCGTGACCACAGGACTCCCCACAGTCCAAACCCGGGGCTTCCCACCAACCCCTCCCCTCCGGCCCCCATTTCTTCATCCCAAAGATTGGGGCAGGACTGTGTTCCTGAGCAAGCCCGTTTTTCACCTAACAAACTCCAGCTACTCCCTCAAAACCTGATTTTAGCCCTGGCTGGTGTAGTTCAGTGGATTGAGGGTGGGCCTGCAAACCAAAGGTTCGTGGTTCAATTCCCAGTCAGGGCACATGCCTGGGTTACAGGCCAGTTCCCAGCAGGGGGCGCATGAGAGGCAACCATACAATGATGTTTCTCTCCCTCTCTCCTTCCCTTCCCCTTCAAAGATAAATAAATAGAATCTTCTTTAAAAAAAAAACAAACTGATTTTAATGGTGCTCCTTCTGTGAGATCTTCCTGAAGGAGCAGTAGCCAGCTAGGTGGCTAAGAGCTGCCCAGCCACAGGGCTGGGCCAAGATGATAGGGAACTCAAGACTTGGAAAATTTTAGCTTAAGGTAAAAAGTAGTAAGTCTAGCAAGTAATGTGTATGTTAAGCTTTTGTTTCAGAAACTACAGATAAGGCCCATCCTGGCTCCCAGGAAAACAGCTGGCCTCCTGGGGCACTGCTGGAGATTACCACCTGGGGACAAGTGGAGGCATCCGGGCCTTTGTGTTCCAGGGAGAGCAGACCACCACCCTCCCCTGGGAACAGCTAACTGCCCAGAACAGGAACGCTGCAGCTTCGCTCACCTAATCCTCCCTGCATTTCAAAGCCCTCACCGCACCTTGTTTAACCACCCACCCCCTTATGAAAGATCTGGCCGGGGAAAGAGAAGGGAAGGTGGTTTGTTAGGGTGTGAACCTGCCATCTTCTCGGATCACTGGCCGTCTGAATAAAGCGCCCATAGAAGATTCAATCGCTGTCATTGCTTATTGGGTTTGGTAGTGACAGGCAGCCCGAACGCTGGTGTTTTTTCCGGTTACAAAGAGTGGGGCCATCGAGGACCCACTTAAGAAGGTGCTCACCCCCAGGGCCACGCAAGGGCAGAGCTGGAGTGGGGTTGACAGCCAGCTGTGGCTTTCCAAATCAAGAGAAGAGGCTTGAGGACTTGGAGCTGTGAACTGAAGTCCACTTAGCAAAGTACACAGCTGTGGGGGGGAGGGGGGATGTGTTTGCAGGTTGAGGACCAGTTTTCCTCATAGACTTCAGATGTTTTTAAACTGAGGGGAGGAGTTTGCAGAGCAGGAGGGAGGAAGGGGAGAAAGGAGAAAGAGGAGGCTTCCCCAGGCGGAGCTTGTGACATCTGTCCCCTGTTGAGATGTGGGAACCAAAACCACAGATCAAATAAGAGGAATTAAGGAGCGGATGCTTCACCTCCCAGGCTGTAACCTGAGGAGGCTGCTGCAGGGCCCTCAGAGACGCCGGCGTGCCCAGACAGCTCGGAGCCCAGCCGGAGCCAGAGGAGGAGCAGAGACAGCTGAGGGCTGCGCCTGGGGACAGGACCCAGCCCTGTACTCCCCTGTGGGTCTAATTAAAGCCCCGGAAAGCTTTCTGTGTCCCCAAGAGGGAGCAAAAGCTGCGGTGACGTGCGGGTGGCGGGACATCGCACCATTCATAAAATTAATTCAAGATGAGTCACAGACCCACATTTGAAAGCTAAAATAATCTTCTTAAGGAATGGGAACATGTCTTACATACTTCAGGATAAGCAAAGATTCCTCAAACTGGACCCAAAAAAAAGCACTAATCATAAAAGAAAAAAGTGGTAAATGAAAGTTTATTAAAATTAAGGCCTTCTGTTCATAAAAACTAAAAAAAACACACACACACACACAAGTGTGAAAATGCTTCACAGCCCAGGAGAGGATTTTGAAACACATAGTGCATGAGAGACAGCCACCTGAAAATATATAAATCACTCCTGAACACCAGTAAGGAAAAGGGAGAAACTGCCACTGAAAATGGGCAAAGAACCTAACAGGCACTTCACCAAAGAGGCCATCGAAATGGCTAATAAGGGTGTTCAACATCGTTAGTCACTGGCGAAATACAAATTAAAACCACAATGAGATACCACGCCACGCCAAAATGGCTAAAATCAAAAAGGCTGGCCACGCAAGTGTTGATGAGGTTCGGAAGCTCACCTTCTTAAACCTTGCTGGAGGGAGTATAATTTAATGCAACCGCCTTGGGAAAAATGTTCGGTGGGACCAGCCGACGCATGCGACGTCACCGACCACTCTATTCCTGGGCGTACGCCCAACAGAAATGAGTGACTGTCCAGAAAAAGACAGGTACAGAGTTTTAAACGGCAACGGCGTTCCTAAGAGGCAAGAACCTGAAGCATCTCCAAGTTCGTCAGCAATAGAACAGGTAAATAAACTGTGGTGTGTTCCTAAAACATGAACACGTAAAAAATAAACAACTGCCCAGCTAACGCGCAGATGCGTCTCTGAGCGCGAGAAGAGCGTGCCGTGTTCTCCTGCTCAGATGAATTCCAACAACAGGCAACATAAACGGGTGGCGGTAGAAGCCAGCACAGTGCTTTGCCCCCGGCAGGGGTGTCCAACCCTTCGGCGTCTCTGGGCCATGCGGAAAAAAGAAGGGTTGTCTTGGGCCACACGTTAACTACATTGCGACACGTAATCACACACCAAAAAAAATCATAATGTTTTAGGTAAATTTACGGTTTTGTGTCGGGCCGCACTCCCAGCCGCCCCGGGCCGCACGCCCGGGTCGGACACCCGGCGAGAGTGGCAGCTCTCAGCTAGCAGGGCGTGAGGCAGCTTTGGGGGCACAGGAAACTCTCTGTAGCTTGATCTGGGTGACGGTTACCTGGGTGCAGACACAGATAAAAATTCATCGGGCTGTACATATTTGTTGCGTAATTAGTTGCTTTTTTAAAAGTAGGAAAAAAAGAACAAAAAAAGTTACTACATTAGTTATCTGTTCCGATATAACGAATTATCACAACCTTAACGGCTCGAAGAACACACAGTTCTTGTCTCACAGTCCTGGGCTTGGTCCTCTGCTCCGCGCCTCACAAGTTCACGGTCAAGGTGGCAGCTGGGCTGCTTGCTCATCGGGGGCTTGACTGGGGAAGAACCCACCTCCAGCTCCTGCAGGTTGATGGCAGAACGAGTTTCCTGGCAGCTATGGCACTTCCTGGCTGCCAGCTGTCAGCTTCCCTCGGCCCCCCGAGGCCGCTGCCAGCATCTCGCCGCCTGGGCCCGGGCACAGCCCGCTAGGGAGAAAGGCTCTGGGGCAAGCCTGCCAGGAAGATAGAATCTTACGCTAAACTCTAATCACAGGAGTGGCCTCTCATTGCCTTTGCAACATCTGTCTAGCAATTAGAAGCTCCTCGCTGGTCCCGAGGGGAAGGGCTCTCGGGGGGCCACCTGAGAATCTGCCCACCACAGGTACACTTTCACCCATTTAAATTGTGAAAATGTGACGATGCAACTTGCTTCCTCTCTCCCAGCTGAACCAGCCCTATCTGGACCCCCTCATACTCTTCAGCCCTGAGTTTGTGCTTTCTCCCCTTTAACACAGTCCGCTTTCTCACTCCAGGTCACTCCACTGAAATGCTTTCTCCGAGGCTGTTGTCATTCACCTCATGGCCACCGAAATCCATGGGGTTTTTAAAACCCACTTTGTGATCATAACAACTCCATTCGTTACGTAAGTGCTGCCTACCCTGGACTCTCCTCTATGCACTCTACACATTCCCCAGGGGACCTCATCTGCTGCTGTGGTTTCATTTAATGTTTTATTCAGCAGGTGCTCTGAGTGCATCCTACATGTCCAAGCTCTGGGGACACCGGGCGTTAGCCAAAGTCCCCTCTTCTCGTGGAGCTCACCTGAGCTGTCTGTCCCCCTCCTGACCGTCCCAGTCTTCCACCCCCATCTCTTCTTCAGCATCTACTTTCAGGTGCCGCTGAAAAGGAATGAGCATCCTCTGCTCCAACTCCAGCCATCCATCTGTCAATCAATGTCGCTGCAGACCCGGCTGCTGTCCACGCCAGAATCCAACCATCATTCTGGGCCCCCTGCCTCCCCCAGCCCCAGGTACAATCGCCTCCTACTGAATCGCCCTCCTTGCTGTCCTTTCTCAGCTCACTCCGCCCTCCCCATCCTCCTCCCCAGCACCTGCGGAAGGCAGGCGTCTTTCCCCGGCTCATGGAGCAGCCCGCAGGCCCCCTAACCTGAGTCCCCAGCTCCAAGCTGGCCCAACCCTTCTCTGGGCTAGATAACAGCCCGAGGGAATTTTCTGAAGTACAAAAACAAATGGTACTGCTCTGCCTACAGTCACTGGGGGCTCTCCTGCGCCCTCACGCTAAGGTCCAAATGCTCTGGCAAGTTTCCAAGGCCCCGGAGACATCTCAGGCTCACACCTCTCCAGCCTGTCTCTCCCACCTCCTTACACTTGAACTGGCAGCCATGCTGAACCCGAGACCCCTCTGCCTGGAATGCTGCCCCTGCTTGCCCCACCCCACGTACTTCCCTTTTAATTCCCAGCCCTCCTTCAGAGCTTGGTGTAGACGCCGCTTCCTCCAGGAAGCCTCCCCCGGCTCATCCCTCACAGTACGGCAGCAAGACGGTTTCCCCACATCAGCCGGGGGCAACTTGTGGGCCGTGCCTGGGTCCCGATTCAAGCCCACCGAAGGTCGCAGGTTCTAAGGAGACAGTGAGAGGCACCTGATCACTGACGAGGTGTTTGATGGCCATCTAGCATGTCGCAGGACCTAGGCAAGAAGAGGTTTCCCTGACTCCCCAGGTCCAGGTGCCTCTGTGAGCACCAGAGCTTAGCTCCTTTCAGTTCTTAGTTGTGACCTGTGGTCGTACTTACTGTTCTAGTCCTTATCTTTGAGAGATAAAGAGTAGACGGCAGGACTGCTGAGTTTGGCTCACCAACAGGGGAGAAGGGGGGAGTCAGGGAACAAGATCGGCCGAGAGCTGAGGGCCGCTGAGCTGGGGAATGATGGTACGTGGGGTTCGCTGGGCCGTTCTCCCCATTTTTGTGAATGTTTGAGGTTTTCCAAAACTAGAAAGGCTCAACCTCTGACTCTAGGAAGATTTTACAGTCATCCTCACTCCCTCTGTCCTGCTCTGTAAACGAGTTAAATCGTCAACTTGGACTCGCCAACGGAAATGTCCAACTCTAAAGGAGGGTGCTACTCCACCTGCTGGCTTTGGGGGTAACAGACAGTGAGGGCTCTCCTGCAGCTGGGCAGAAGCAGGAGGTGGGGCCAGAGGGAGAAGATTCAAAGTCTGATGTTACAAAGAAGTTCTGATCTCCCTGACGCTGTCTTCCTGACGCTGAGGTGAGTCCAGAGGGCAGAGCGCGGCTGGGGGCTCAGAGTGGAGACCGGAGGGCCAGGTGAGTGGTCCCCCCACCCTCTCCAGCAGGAAGCAAGTCTCCATCAGATTTCTAGAAGCAGAGCCTGAGACAAGGATTCCGTGCCACTGGTTGGCGAAGGAGCACTCTCAGGAGGGGCGGACCAAGGGAAGCAGGACCGGGCGGAGGAGATGAGCCAGGGACAGCTGTGGACTGAGCTGCCCAGTCACTTCAGCCCTATCCCACGTGGGAGGGAGGTGGGGGGGGCGTTGCTCAGAAGCACAGACTCGGTCCCACCCTGAGGCAAGGAGGCGGGGCTTTCCTGTGCGCTGCTGCAGCCTTGGGGGAAGGACGCCACTCAAACTCCCCAAAGGGAGCAGCTGTGGGCCCTTAGCGCGGCAGTCACGGTGGCTGGAATGGGCGTCCACCCCACGAAGAGGCTCTGGGAAGGGGGGGACACCCACACATCTACCCCACAGAGGAATTCACTCCCTAGAGCCCTGTTCTGCCTGCAGTCGCTGACCGTTAGAGGTGAGGCAGGGAGGGGCCGTTTCCATTCCGATCCCGGAAACTCACGCACACAGAGCGGCAGTTTTGAGGGGGCAGAGCCCCAGGGCTACTCAGAGCCAGGTCTGGAATCCAGGCCTCCCGACACCCCAGTGCGGAGGACTCCGTTTCCCGCAGGCCCCGCCCCCTCTGTGCGGGTGAACCTCTCTCCGCACCAGCACCGCGTCCTGAAGCTCTGGGGGGTGGGGGCTGGCTTTGGCACATTTACAGCTATTTTCTAACCAGCATCTACCGAACCCCAACCCTCTAAGTGGGTCCCCGCTGCCCCTCCAGCCCATCTGTCACATGGTGTGACTTGATACCTCTCAACTGCTACCTTTCTCTGCTTGACGTGCACACACACACACGCGCACACACACGCACGCACACACGCATGCACACACGCACGCACACACACCCTCGGAAGCTCTCGCTGTCCTCCAGGCCTGTGCAGCAGAGTCTGATTAGGGTCGCGGGTTCCTCTGTCTGCAGAACTCCAGAGACAAACGCAGACCACTAGTTCAATACACTGGGTGCTCTCCTTCCCCCCTCGCACCCTTCCCCAGAGCCCTCAGCCCCCGCCCCCACCCCGTGGCCTCCCCTCCGGATGACGCGGGCAGGACTCGTCAGGTCTTAAATGAGAACCAGACACGGGCCAGATGGAGTCTGGTTGGCAGGATTCCAGGCACGTGGCAGGCTGCTGGCAGAGCTGGCTAACACGCACACGGAGGGATCGCCTGAGCCAGGCCCTGCAGGGCGCACACGTCATTCCGCGTAACCCCCACAGCCCCTCCCCCACCCATCTTAGCCACTAGAGCTTCCCAGGTGACAGGTGAGGAGACTCACATGCTGAGATGTATGTAATCAGCCTGCCCAAGGTCAAAGTTCCAAAGAGCAAAGCCGCGTCTGGCCCAGGCTCGTCCACCTCCAGTGCTCATCATGTCCTAGTTCACTCGTGGGGAACTGGAGGGTCCCAGCTATTTCCCTTCCCGGGACCTGGGGTGCACCCAGACCGTGGCTGGTGTCCCTGGGGATGCCAGGCTGGCTGGTCCTGTGGGCCGTGAGCTGACTGCAGGAACCAGGGAGGGGTCAAGGCTAAAATGCCCCCCCCCCACTGTTCTGCATGGTCTGCATCACAGGCAAAAGCCTTCTGAGGACTCAGAGTTCATGACCTTCTTCACAAACAAACAGACATTTCCCTCTGGCTGCCTCAGCCCTGCCTTCTCCGGCTCCTTCCCTCCTGGTCGTACAAAGTCCCTCGTAGCAGCTGTCTGTCGCGTGAGAGAATTATATGGAACGGGCAGTGACCCCGGAGATCACAGTCCAGTCCCTAACCTCGCTGTGACAGGCACAGGAGAAAACCAAAAGGAGGGCAAAGAAAAAACCCACAACCACATATCTCTAAGTTTAAGGCCAAAAGCAGTCTCCGCAGCCTAACAAGCAGGCAGAATTCTTGGACAATGAGACAATGGGAGCAAGTCTCCACAACCAGTGAAGTTTGGGGAGGCCCTCGCCACTGAGAGAGCGCTCCACTGCGGTTCTCGGGCCTTTGACACGCCAGGCGGCGGGGGGATGCCATCCGGGGTTCCGGGACTCGCGTTCCATGGAACGCGCTTTGAGAAAGGTTACTCTGGCTTCTCGAATCTAATCCCACTGGGGAGTGGGTATGTGAACCGTTCCCATGGCCACCACTCTGGAAAGCAAAGGCCAGGTGGAGGCACGCCTCCCGGGACCAGGAGCGCGCTGTCCCCCCTGACGACCTCTTCCATCCGAGATCTCTCAGCCAAGAAGCCCTCCCTCCTTTGTGCTTCCCAGTGATGGCGCTTCCTCCGTCTTCCCAAGCACACAGAGCTCCAGTTGCAGCCCATGGCTACCTGAGACAGGTCTCTGCCCCCAGCTACATTCCTCAGTCCAGCTGGCTGTGTCCGAGGGGCCTGGAGGGCTGGGAAGTGAGGGAGGGACAAATCCCCAAGCATAACTGTGTCAGGTCACAGAAAAGTCATGTGTCTCTGGAGCCAAGGAAGGAGAAAGGCCCAGCCTCCCCACAGCCCTCCCCCTAATCAGGAGCTGTTACCGCAGGCCACTGGAGATACTGATGAGGGGTCACCGCTGTCTGGGAGGAGAGCGCTGGCATCAGACCCCACACAACCCCAGTGCCAGGCCCTTCTTTGCTGTGTGACTGTGGCCAGGACACCTGACCTCCCTGAACCTCGGTTCTCTTTCTATGGAACGGAGACAACTTCCTGGGAGTTGACGGGGGTCAGCAGGCACAGTGCCTAGCGCAGCGCTGGTGCTCACCAGCCCCGTGGCCCCGTCTGGCCCTCTGGCTCTCCAACCCTGTCCTTTCCTTTCCACGCTGCTCAGGAGCCAGCCGTCCAGGCTGCTGTCCCTCCCGGTCCCCCGAGGCTCCTTCCCCACCTCACCATCACCACCACGGCAGGAGAACCTCGAAGTACGGACGGATGCTCCCACAGGACCCCTCAATTCACACAGTCGGAGTCAAAACCTCAGAGGACGTGTCCCCCACTCTTTCTTTTTACTAGAAAGAGTAAGGGTCCACTTCCTTTAAAGGATTTTCTCATTAGTCTCATCCCCATGGAGAATCATCTCCTACCAAGATCACTACAGCCAACCGCCCTCTCTTCCCCTCCCAGCCTCCATCCACTCCATTCTCCAGACAAAGACTTCAGCTTTTCTTACCAGATCGCCAGGCAGCCCCCAAGTTCTGATGTGCTGCATGGCATCACCACACAACATACAGGCCTCAACAAGCAGTGCTTTGAGTCTCCTGCAGAGTTGTCCTCACTGAAACACCCAGAACGTGCATTTTCATTCACTGAGGCAACTGTACATGGGGGATTTAAGCCCACAAGCTCTGGAGCCAGTCTGCCAGGCTTTAAGTCCCAGCCCAGCCATTGGCTAGCTGTGTGACCTTAGGCAAGTGGCTTAGGCTCTCTGAGCATCAGATGCCAAATGGGCACAGGGATAAGGATAAAACCAGACAATGAAGGTAAAACACTTATGGCACTGCTAGGAACAGAGAAAGTACTTCTAAATGTTGACTTACTGTCTTGGTTAAAAATTGACTTCCCAGCTCGGAGTTGGCTCATAGCAGGTCCTCAGCAGGAGCTTCCTTCCTTCCTGTTCCCCATCGTCCCAAAGCCAGGAGGCACCCCCATTGCCACAGGTGGCGGGACAGTTATTTGATCCCCACCCACCCTCATTTAGGTTCACCATACTGGCCCAGGCCTGCGTCGCCGGGGCTCTCGCCAAACTGCACTTGCCAGAGCGGGTGAGTTCTGGCTTTGGATAATCGGGAAGTCCGTCTGCCCCTTGTGTTTCTGCCCCGGGAGGAGCCGTGTCCTGCAAACCGCACGGAGGCTGTGAGCGGCAGCTCGGTTTCTCCCCATCCCTGGGCGCCAGTTTATCCCGGGTCAAATCAAGTTCAGGGGCTGCACTGTTCTGGAAGGCCCTGGTCCAAAGGCCGGAGGTGGCAGTCACTGAGCCTCACCCAGGCAGCAGCCCCAGGAACAAGATGGGTTCTGACTCGGCCTGTCTCCTTGGCTAGCCTCCAGGATCCTTGTGCCAAGCCATGGCAGCAGAAGCCACCGGAGCAGCCGCCGTTGCCCCCAGATCTGGAGCTGGGGGGCTCGAGCCATGGCAGACCTTCAGCCCAGCCCAGCCCGGCCAGACAAGTCTCCCCCTGCCTCCGGACTGGCACCAGGAGAGGCCCCGGAAGAGGACCATCCTTCTCCAGGGGCTGGGCGTGAGTGTCCATTTCCTGGGGGCCTGGGGTTGGGGAGGAGCAGACAGGGGTACACGGGGAGGGTGCTGGGGAGCCCTGAGGGTGGAGGAATACAAGCAAGCCTCCAGCTTCCCTGCTTGATGCTCATCCTGACACTGAAAACGCCGTGGGAGGCAGCGCGAGGCTTCCCACACCCACACCAGCACTGGCTCTGCGCTGGCTTGTAGGAAGTCTGCAGCGGAAGTCACTCCTTCCCTTCCCTTCCCTTCTCATCCCCCCAGACCCCAGGGTTGGGGGGCCAGTGCTCCAGCATGGTCTCAGGTGGTAGGACAGCTCCTTGGTCCCATCTGCCTTCCTTCGGAGTAATCCCACCTAGTAGACACACCAGGAGCCTGGAGACGGTGGGAAGCAAACTCGTTCCAGCCGGTTGGTCCAGGGCTTCAGCGACCTCTTTCAGGGCTGGGCCCCTCACAATGGCCCCCTGTACCCTGCCCAGGCCTTCCATGTTGTCATCGCCGTGCTGCATGTGGTCCTCGGGACTAGCCTGGTCTCTGCAGTCGAGAACCTTCACCTGGTGGTGCTGAAGTCCTGGTACCCATTCTGGGGAGCCGCCTCCGTGAGTAGGAGCCAGACGTGGGCTGGGTGTGGGGCCGCGGCATTTGGGACCAGAGGTGGGATGGGACGGAGAGAGCTCATAAAAGGGAAGCATCGGCCAGTGCCTTCTCCAGTGTCCTTCTCTGCATCTGTCCTCCAGTCATGCTGGAAATAGCTCCTTCAAAGGAGACACTCCCAGCTTCCTGCGCTCTCCCCTCATTTAACACGGGACTCCAGCAGAGAAGGGGGTGAGCACGCACAGGGGGCGGCCAGGCTGCCTTTGGATGCAGCACACATCCCTGCTGCCTAAGTGTCTGTCCTGGCCAGTCTGCAGGACGGGGTGTGAGCTGCGGCTCCTGTCCTCCCCAGACGAGAGGAGAACAGTGCACACACAGTTCCTCGAGGCTCCCCAGAGTGCCCTCCCGACTCTGGACCCTGGTGGAGTCCTGCTCACACAGTGCCCAGCTCCGCTCAGACACGAGTCCCAGCCCTCACTGCCACTCCGGTCCGCTGTGCCGCCTCCGAGCTTCCAGTGCACGGAGATGGGACCACGTCCACGCACAGCACCCACCCATCCCTTTGCCCCCAGTGGGCACGGAGTAGGAGTTCAACAAACGTTTGAAAGTAAAATTGCAGGAATGCACCAGAGGCCTTAACCAGAGCTAACCTCCTCCCCGCTGCAGGATTCAGGAAGGACAAAGGATCCCCATGGAGGGGATAGTTCAGCTGATCCCAGAGGGAGGGTTTGGGCTAATAAAATGGGGGATGCAGGACAGACTTGGAGGGCATTCGGAGCTCAGGGCACAGCCTGGTCCCAGGGGCGGAGGTCTGTGAGTGGAGGGCAGAGCTGCTGGCTGGAGCGGGCCTGGGATGGGCCCTGTGGCGGGCAGGCTGGGCTCCCTTTGTGGGAGAAATGGTGTTTTCAACCCCACTGGCCACCACCGCAGGTGGGTTTTCTTAGCAAGTACTGGAGAGGGAAGGAATTTGTGGGTTTCAAAGCCCAGCTTCTCTCTTATGACTGTTTCAAATCTGGCCTGCAGTTCCTCTTTACAGGGATCTCCATGATAGCAATGGAAGTGGTTCCGAAAACCTCTCTGGTAAGTTGGAGCACTGAGGTCATTCCCTTCCACCCCCAGCCCGGGGTCCCCTTGTGCAGGGCGTCTGTGTGCGGCAGAGGCTGGGGAGGCTGCGTCCAGGATGTGCCGGGAGCAAGCACACGTCTCCAAAACAGCAGGGCGCGTCCAAGCAGAAGGGCGCCATGTCCTGGAGGTCTGCCCCTCACACACATCCCTGACTCCACCACTGCCCTTCCTGCACCCCAGTTCTGTCCACCACCCTGTTCTCCACACAGCAGCCGAGTGACTGCGCACATCACCCCACGGCTGCCAGCCCTCCTCGGTTCCCCAGTGCCCTCGGCTTGCCTCCCACGTCAGCACGTCTGCAAGCCCCAGACCGCAGCTGGGTTTCCATCTGCTTCCCACCGCTGAGCAGCAGCCTGACACAACTGTGGTCCTGCCCGGTGCTGGGCAGCCCGCTGCCCAGCACCTTACCCTGTCCCCGCGCACACTCTCTCCCAGCCGGACTTACCGCTGATCTTCCCTAACCGGCCATGGCTGGCTTCTGTGTCTGCCTGGCCCCTGTCTCTTCCCTGCACTGTAGGTGTCTGAGCATCTTTCTAGCCCAGGGGCAGGGGTAGGGAGGGTAACAGGGGACAGGTGCAGAGTAGACACTGACACAGGACTGGCTGATGGACATGGGTGACGGAAGGACGGGCCCTACCACCCCTACTTGTGGCCAGTCACTGCCCCAGAAGCCCTGGCTGGCCCACATTGTGCCCTCGGCCTGCTCTGGGCTGTGGCTGCCCCATCCTCCCAGAGGGCATAGAGAACAGAAGGGTGCTGTGCAGTTTAACTGGCAGAGGCAGGAGATGCCTAGCAAAGACCCGCCCGTTCCTCCTGGGCAGGGAACCTCAGAGCCAAAGCCTCCCCCTTCCCGCAGCCGAGCACAGGGCACCTCTTCCAGCAGACACGTGCGTCCCAGCCCAAGAGGCTAGAGGTTCCCTGTGTTTATGTGCTTCCTCGATACAGGGGTTTGCACTTGGTAAAAGGCTCTTGGAACAAGAGCTTAGCCCAAGATGACATTACAGGGGACGTGGAGGGTGGGGAGGGAGGCAGACCAGGGTTCCTCCGGCCCTTCCCTGTGGGGCGGAGGCTGGGGGAGTGGCCAACTGGGTGTGGAGTGGGCATATATGACACCGGGATGGTGGGGGCCGGCTTTGAGAGGAGACGCAGTGGAAGTATCTTTCTTTATTACAAAGCCCAGGGTCCCCCAGTCCTGTCCCTGTAGGAGGTGAGAGCCATGGGGGCCTCTCGGTGGTCAGCGAGCTAAGAAAGCCATGTTTGGGTGAGAGCCTTCAGCCCGGAGGTGGGCAGAGTCTTTCCCGAGGCCCCAGGGCAAGCGCTGGCCGGAATGAGGTCTGCCAGGGTCTCTCACCTTTGGACAACAGCTGTCACTTTTATTTTTTGCTTGTAGAAGGTGCTGTGCCTGATAACACACTCCATCGGCGTCTTCTGCGTGCTGGCCGGCCTCTTTGTCGTTGCCAAGGATCTCTTTCTGGAGAGTCCCTTTGAGTCCCTGGTCCGGAGACTACTGTTCCCTGACAGCAGGGTGAGTGCCCAGGCCCCCAGGGCCCTCTGGCTCCCGGGAAGGCGCTCGGCCGGGGGCAAGTTTCTGGCTCTCAGGAGACTTCCGCCGGGGCCCAGGCACAGGTGGCCTCACTCACAGCACTGAGTCCAGTCCCACTGCTACCGATGGGGACGCTGGGGCCAGAGTGGGCAGGTCAGAGGTCGGGCAGCAGGCGGACAGCAGACAGCCTGGGACTGTTGATTTCCTGTTCCGGGCTCCTTGAATACCAGACCCCCAGAGACCCCGATATCAGTGTCTGTGAGCCTCACAGCAGCCTTGCCCGGCTGCCAAGTCCACTTCGTCGCCACATTTCACGGGCAGGAACGCCGAGGTGCAGAGAGGCCAGACTGATGGGCTTCGGCCACACAGCAAGTCAGGGGCGCCGTGAGGACACGGAGCTGGGTCTGCGGCTCCACGCCCAGGGCTCTCGTCACCACAGCCGCCTCTGGAGCAGGAGGTGGACCAGCCACCCCACGCGCGTGACCAGGGGCTTCTGGGTCAGGTTCCAGGGGTTCTGGCCGTGCTGGCTCCCTCTTCCTCATCACCGTCCACAAGCACACACGTGTGTGAGCACACCCACGCTGGGACATGCACACTTCCCCCGCCAAATGTTCTGGCCCCGTGAGGTAGGTGTCCCGGCTGCACGGTGGCCCTCAGCCTATCTCCTCCCTCCCCAGCTACACGAGACACTCCTTATCTCTGAGCCCAGCCCCAGTGTCCCGTCCGAGTGGGACTGAACGAACTAATGTCTAAGGCCACCTGCAGTTCCCAGTTCCACCAGGGACCCATGAGGTTCTCCAGCCTTCAAACGTTAGACAAATTTCCCCGAGGACCCATGGGTGCCAGGCATCGGACACACAGCAGTGACAGAGCCAGACCCACCCCCGCCCCACACACCACACCTGGGAGCTGAAGGCCCAGTGCCCTCTGCTGGGGGGCCTGACCCCCGCCTGTGCGGCGTGATGGGCGCAGGCTCCCAGTGAGGCCTCGCCCTGTCCCTGCCTTCCCCAGGTCCACATCCAGAGGCTGGAGCTGGCCCTGCTCTGCCTCACCGGCTTGGAGCTCTTCCTGTCAGGGCTCACGGCCGTCGTAGCCTGCAGGGACTACCGCCTGTCTGCAGAGGTGAGGCCCCCGAGGGATGGGGACAGGAGAAAATGGAAGGCTCAGGCGGGGGACATTCAGGGGGGAGGTACATGAGGATTGTGTCTCTCACTCATTGCTGAGTATTCAATAGTGAGGCCACGGAGTCAGCCCACAGTGCATCGGGGGAGAGAAGGCACAGGGCAGAGAATGCCAGCTGAGGTGGCAAATGCCGGGCCACCAAAGGGGAAAAGCCACAAGCTCTCTGTGCCACAGGCCACTGTGCTCTCAGCTCCAAGGGCTGGGAGACCTCGTCCAGGAGGTCTGTGGAGGGCCGGATTCGGGCCGCAATGAGAGAAGTCACCTCCAGCATGGGCACAGCACGTGCAATGACTTGGTGACAGGACAGGGAAGGTCTGGGAGAGCTGGAGCATGTGGCTGTGGTGGGGCAGGCACAGGGGTCCCTGGGCTGAGCCCTGCGGGCACACCAGATTCTCACTCTGGGAAGCACTTCAGGTAAGCGTGACTATCTAGCTGAATCTTCTCAGCAACCCTTTGAGGTAGGTGCTTACGCCCCCATTCTACAGGTAAGTGAACTGAGGCTTAGAGAGGTCATACAGCAGCTGGTAAGGAAATCCAGGCCTCAGCCCAAGGTTTGTGTACCAGGCAGCCGTGCCCTGTCCACACATGTGAATGACAGTGCAGAAGGCCGGGAAACAGATTCTGTCCTCACCCGAGAGGTGATTTCCCAGGCTTATGTTATTAAAGAAAAACGCATAAGCTTAACTTTAGAACACCATAAAAATGTGTGTTGTAAATGCCCCCACAATCCTGCAAATTTCACGCTCCGGTTGTCGTCCACCGACAGAGTTTTCACGGAATGCAGATGTGAGGTGGGGCCCTGAGTTTCATGTAACCAAGCAGATAAGTTGTCCTACTCACTGCCCGGCCATCTAGCAGCAAGTCTTCTGATTAGGACATCAGAGAACTGGCGGGGGGCCTGAAGGCCCTGAGGCCACCCCACTTTTAGGGGTGGGAGGCCGAGGCCCCTCACCTGGCTGCAGGATTGCTCCTGCCTGGGGCACTTGCTGTGCCAGGCACCGCGCTAAGCGCTGGACAACTGCACCAGTCTCCCACTGCTGCCGTGACAAATTATCGCCAACACAGCTGTTGCGTCTGGCAGTTCTGGCAGTCAGCAATTTGAAGTGGGTCTCCCTGGGCTAAAGGCAAGGTGTCAGCAGGGCCGCCTCCTTCTGGAGGATCTGCGGGAGAACCTGCTTCCTTGCCTGTTCCAGCTTCCAGAGGCGCCCCTGCCCCTCAGCATCCTCAAACATCACTCTCCTGTCTCCCCTTCCTCTGTGGAGGGCGCTGGTGACTACACTGGGCCCGCCCAGGAAATGCAGGATCATCTCCCCATCTCAAGGTCTCCTGATCAGCAGTGTTAACTCCCCTTCACTGTGTAACCTGAGACGGTCCCAGGCCCGGGGATGAGGACAGGACGTCCTCGGTGGCCCTCCCTCCGCCTGCCACAGGGAGGCTCAGACCTCCCTGAACCTCGCAACCACTCTGGGAGGAGGGCTCTGCTTTCTTACTTTCAGGGGGAGGAATGAGGCTCAGAAAGGTTCAGTGATTTCCCCAGGTCACAGAGCCAGTGGCCTCCCCGCCAAAGGCTGTTGTGGCCTCCTCCATCTGGAGGACAGTGCCAGCGACAGGCTATGCAGCACTGGGTGGTACCACCCTCGTCACAGATCAGGGATGAGGACGACGCAGCAGTGGCTGGGGACACTGTTAGTGTTAGACATGCCCTGCAGCTAAGAGGAGCTCCAGGGTGTCACCTGGCCCAGCCAGCAGAGTGACTCGCACCTAGTCGTCTGCACCCTGGTGGCCTGCGGGAATGAGGCCCAGTCAGCTGACTGCCCGATGGGCCCCTGCCCGCTCCCTTCTCAAGAACAAGGAGATGGAGAGAGCCACGCGCCCCCGTCACGGAAGTCCCTCGGTCTCTCCAGCCCCGGTGTCCCCACCTTCCCAGGGGCCTTGAGACTTCAACAAGTGAGCCGGTGGGAGGGTGCTTTGTCACAGGCCACTTCTCCACACACGCGAGCACTGTGGACAGTGGCTTCTTTTTTGCAGAAGGACGACCTGCCCCTTGTTCCTGACACGTCACTGGGGTTCAGTGGGCCCCCGCCCTCCTACGAAGACGTGATTCGAAGTGACGCCCAAGAGGAGCAGAGGCAGAGGTGAAGAGGCGCTGTCCCCGCCACGGCGTCAGGACCCGCCCCGCTGTCCCTTCGCCAGGGGCCGTTACCTACCTGACAGGGGCAAACGATGCTGCTTCAAGAACTGTCTGACCTGTGCTGGTGGCCTAGGCGGGGCGGTGCCCATCTCCTCAGGCACAGAAGGGGCCTCCAGGCCCCCAGCCCCCACAAGGCCTCTGCACCTCATTGGCCAGAGCTGCCTCAGCTGGTCCACAGCACAACCAGGCCCTCCCCACCCACCCTGCCAGCTCAGCCGCAGCGCCCGCTCCCACCCTCCATCTTCCCTCTCTGCTCTCCCCAGCCCGCGGTGGGTGCTCAGGGAGCTCAACCGTGCGGGGCCCTGGTGGCCTGGCCCTCCCCAGGCTCACCCTACTCCAGAGTCTCTGGGGGGACGGAATCCCTGGGTTCAGGGTGGAGGCAGCAAGGGTGTTGAGTCAGACAGAAACCACGACCAGTTCTTCCCTCCAAAGTGCCAGTGGGACTCTCTGCCGCCCTGGGCCTCAGGGTCTCCAACCGCACGGTGAGGGGCAGCGGACGCAGCGACCAGCGCCCCCCACTGCACGGCTCTGACGCCAGGCGGCAGTGCCAGCTGAGGTTGCCCGTGAAACTTTGGCCTCAAAATCCCACACCTACTCGTGCTGAGAAAGCGAGGTGAGGGAGAGAGACCCGCCCCCCTCGGTCCCCCGACGTCAGACGTCCGAGGACAGTCTTCTCGACTTCTGTTTATCCATGCACTGTATTGTAGTCCCTTTCTGTTTCCTTACATTGATTTTTTCTCACATAACCATGTTTTAGAGGGATACTTTGTATCGGCGACAAAGAAAGTCAGCATCTTTCCATGAAAAGAAGCTAACGACAAAAATCATGTAAACAGGATGGAAATAAAGGAATAGCGCCTTGCCACCCACCTCTGATCTCACCTATGATTCTCTGCCTCCTGGCTCGCTGCTGGCTTTTCTGGGGGGCCACAGACACCCCAGGCACGCCCCTGCCTCGGAGCCATCCTCCTGGCCTTCCCCTGCCTCGGCTCTCCCCCCAGGTATTTGCAGACCCCCCTCTTTGAATCTTTACGAAGCCACCGACTCTGGGCCAAGGCTGATGCCACTTAATCCCCCATCAATCAATCCGTGAGGTAGGTCCTGCGACTAAAACAGATAAAGGTGGCCATTTATTATTATAAACGTATCTCACAAGTTCCATTGCGTGGCATGTAGCTACTGTGACGTGAGTCCCTGAGAGCAACGAGGCGATCGCGATGAGCTCAAAATTTGAAGCTGAGGAGTGCAGGCCGTGGCTGCATCCACATCGTCTCTGAACTTGACTTGATTGCACAGGGTCAGGAAAGGCAGGGAGCGGACCCAGAAGTACCGGGAAACGATAATCGTGTGTACCAGCTGGCCTGGCGATCCCAGGGTGCTGTTCAGTGTCATGGAGCGGGCAGCAGAAAGTGCACGTCGAAGTCAGCGTGGAAATGGGCTGACCTTCCAGGGACAGCGGCAGCATTTGCCATGGGCTCGTGACCATCAGCCTGGGGCTCTGGAGGCCGGCAGAGGGCCGAGGGCCGGGGACACGGGCCTGACCATCGCCCGCCTGGGCGGACCTGGGGCTCGCAGGCGGTCGGCACACACCCACTCCTAAAAGGAAACTCACAGGCTGCCATAGGGGCTGCAGCTATTTCTGCAGAGGGCAGGTGGGCACCTGGGGAGGGAGGCCATTGAGGACAGGCCACAGGACCCCAGAGAGCCCTGAGCACCAGGCCTGCAGGGTTTGCACCCTCGGGTTAGAAGCTAGCGCGTATGCAGTCAGGAACTGTTAGGCCCTTCGCCTGCAGCGTCCCACTTAATCCCTCAAGATCCCCTGGGATAGATGTTGCGCCTTGCCCCCCAACTTTGGAGATGAGGAAACAGAGGCTCAGAAATGCCAGCTGACTTGGTCAGACGCAGGAGTGGAGACGCCGGTCGGTGCAGTGCGGGGGGCTCACAGTCAGGAGGGGACCTCATTCCTACAACAGAAGCGCAGCAGGGCGGCGGGGACGGGGGTGGGACGTGCCGGGCGCTGCAAACAGGCCAGGGCAGAAGGGCCACCTGCGTGGGGTGTGCCCACGGCAGAGATTCCCACACGCCTCTCCTGACTGCTACAGCCAGGAGAGAGGCCTCACTGTCCATGCTTATCAAGCACCCAGATGATTCTTATGATCAAGCAAGACTGGAGAACGCCTGGCGAGGAAAGGGGCAAAGGGCGCAGACTCCAGGCTGGAGGCGTGGCTTGTGAAGCCGGGCAGCAGGACTGAGTGAGGCACATTAGGGGGCAGTGACCCAGGGCAGGTTAAGGAAGAGAAGGAGCGATGCTGCGTGGAGTGAGGAAGCACCAGGCTGCTGGGCAGAGGGCTCCATAGTCCAGTGGAGGGTCAAAAGCCACAGGTCTCGGACGCTGGGACGTCCCTGCTCTTTGCTCCCGTGTTCACTTGTAATTTGAGATTTGGGGGGTGGTTATAAATGTCTCCGTTTTTGCTTAGGGAGACAGCGTAAGGCCCTGCACTGAACACTGGAAGCGGGGTTCAGAAGGAGTGGTTCACATGTAGGTCTTGCCTCACATTGGCCTGAGCAAACAGGGGCCGAGCTTCTGGCCCCGCCCATCTCAGGGAGCACAGTAACGCAGCGGGGCCTCGAACCTGCCGACGCGAGGTAAGCGGTAACAAAGCTACGCAGACAGGTGTACGCTGCGCAGTTGGCGGTGTTATTAACTAGCCTGCAGGGCAGCAAGAGAAGGGGAGGTGTCCTAAAGCAGGAAAAACCCAGGTTTGCAGCCAGCTGCCCTGGATTCAGGTCCCAGCTCCCCTCCTTAACAACTGTGTGATCCAGGCAAGTTACATAACCTCTCTGGTCTTCAGCTTCCCCGCGAGCGAAATGAAAGTTGGGCTTCTCAAATTATGGATGCATGTGGGTCAGCGCGAGCCTGGGGCAGCTGTCACCCGTCAGAACCCCTTTCCCACCCGTTTCTTATTCCCTTTTCCTGCGTTCCCCAGCCTCACCCTCCCCACCCCAGGCAGCGACTCCTTTGGTGTGCATGGCTTTGTTCTGAATGGTTCGGTACGCGAGCGTGAAGTTTACACAAAGGGCACTATGCCGTCTAGTTCTGTTTCTTGCCTTTATGTCCCACCCAGCCCCATGTTGAAGGTCCATCCGTGTGGCTCTGGGGTCATCCTGTCCTTTGCTTTCACTGCTACCGATTACAAACACACACACCATGTTTTACCGCCTACCTCTCCTGCTGACGGACCTTTGCTTGTCAGACAGGGAAACTGAGACCCAACAATTGGGGATCGACCTGGGAACACTCCACCCCATCCTTGGATCACGTACCCTAATCCATTATGACCTTGTCTTAAGGTCATATGACCCATTACATCTGCCCAGACCCTCCTTCTAAACAGGCCCCACTCACAGGCACCAGGGGTTAGGACTTCAACATGACTTTTGGGAGGCTGGGGAGACACCATTCAACCGCAACAGACAGCAAGGAGCATCGCTATCCATGCCAACTCTGGTGGATGGCGAGGACTGATTAACAACGCCTGCCGTGGGCACAGAAGGAAGAAGCAGCCTTGTGGGCCCTGCCCGGGCCACCAGCACAGAGCTGTCCTCGGGCTGTTACCACTGAGTTAGCTCCACCTGGTCAAAGCAGAGGTGTCTTCCTCACCTCCAGTATCAGGTTCCTAGTGCCCCAGGGAAGGTCAGACCTTCCCGGATCCAGGCCGGTGAAACAAGTCGATGACCCCTACGGCACAGTGCCCTCCCCTGCTGGCTGGGTAAGGACGGGCACTCTGCTGTCCACAGCAGGTGAAGGTCAGCGTGGGGCTGAACCTGGTCAGCTCTCTGTGTGCTGGCCTCCAGAGGGGCGCCTTTGTGGTGCAGCTGGCTGCCAGCGGCGGGGGTGCCCAGGTGAGCGCCTCGGGCCCAAAAGATGGGGAAGCACAAGGCACCTGCCCTGGAAAAGTCGCTCTCAGCAGACAGCGCCAGGGACATATGACAAGAGGCCACCAGGTGGCGGTGTGGCATCAAGCGCAGAGGTTGGGCGTCCGCTGAGGCCGCTGGTCCCAGTGGGGTCTGTTCAAGGCTGCGCCCAGGAAGATTTATCTCCAGAATGCAGCAGAACTGGCCAAGGAGGGATCGGCCAGGGAAGTCACAGGACGGAGACTCCAAGCTGGGGGGGCTTCCTGGGCATCTCCACAGACACCCATCCCTCCAGGTGTGGTCGCCCTGATCACCAGCATGTATCATGGCTCCTGGCAGTTTCTCAAATTATTCTGCACGAGATTAGTCTTCACTCCCCGACAAAACCACGTGGCCCAGCAGGAATCGTCCTGCCTGCTGAGTGGGCCGGAAACACTTGGGCACCCAGGGCAGGCTAGAAGCCCACCACGCTTGGAATTAACCATCTTTCCATGTTGGTTTAATGGTAACCTAACGAGGATGAGAAGTCATGTTCCCATTAGTAAAAATTGCAGCCCTCTTTCCTTATGTTCAGTATGGAGGTGTGCCTCAGGCGTGATTTGCTCTCTGTAGCTGTTGTTCTCTCTGTAGTTTTCCGTTGCAGCCAAACCGCTTTTCAGGAGACATTCTAAAGGCTTTCAGACACGTTCTCGGTAAACAGCCCTTGCTGGGGATTATTTGTTTTCAGAATCTGGGCTGCCAGGCAGTGCCCACTCTGCGGGCTGCCAGCTGGCCGGTCTCAGGGCCACTGGCCAGTGGGTGCAGCAACTTGCAATGTGCCTCACAAAAATACCCATGAACGTTTTCTTTCTACTTAAGGGTACGACCTGCTTCGGTATTTACTTATCTACTTAAGAGTATTTTGGCAAAAGAGCCACAAATTTCCTTCCCACCAGCTGTGTGAGAAACAAGCAGCAGATTTCTGATGATTCCCTGTGATGTTTCAAGGTGCTTCTGGGTCAGTGCCTGCAGAAGCTGTCCACCCGGCCAGTCTCCCAATCTCCTGGGCCTGCCTCCTCCAGGAAGTCCTCCTGGATATTCCCTCACCCTCGGGAGCCTCAGCTGGTGAAACCCTCTCAGTTTTACCACTGGGCCTCGCTTGCCTTAGTGGGCTGGCTGGCTCACAGACTTCAGCCTTGTCTCTCCAGCTGGACTCAACACAGCTTGGGGACAGTGTCACCATCTTACACTTTTGTGGACCTCGTGACACCCAGTGCACACCAGGCAACCAAGAAAGCTTGCTTGGATCAATTCTTATTGTTGACTGATCCTAAGTCCTTTTCAATGGTGTCCAGGAACAAATTCCTTGAGCAAACTCCTTGATACAGTCCTGAAATCCACCTTCCACTCATCATACATTTCATAATTTTTTTTCATTTCAAGAAAAGGTTGGGACTCTTAACATTTCTTCATTGTTAACTCCTAACTCTTTTAAATATTCTCTGGTGCACCCTTCTCTATCCTACTCTCTACTACGGTTCTCAACAACCCCCACTGTGGTGCGGGCTTGCCACTGTCCAGAGAGTAACTGTACTTTGTCCCAACACCCAGGACAGAGCAATGTCAGCAAAAGTATCTCCAGAGAGTGTTATCAACAGCTTTACCCGCTTGGTTTTTCATCCTCATTCATGCAACAATTTTTTATTGAGCAACTACTAAGTACCATGTACTAGTTTGGACTCAGGAACACGGTGACAAACAAAACAGAAAAAATAAGTCTGTCGGCAGGAAACTGACATTCCAGTCAACGGGAAACAAACAATAAACAAGCAAGCCAGCATTGCTAACATGTTAATGTTCGATGACTTCAAGAACAAGGAATCTGCCCCTGCAATCTGCCTCCGATGAAGTCACGGTGGAGGCCATCCCCGCCCATCACATCTGCCCCAGGAGAGGGTGCAAAAAAGGCCACGAGACTTTCTCCCTTGGGACAGACACCTGAGTGTTAGCAAAAGACTCTGTTCCAGTTACCCCTGCCGTGTAACAACCCCGACCGTAGTGGTGTAAAACGACCATTCTACTGTGCTCACAGATTGTGAGGTACGGAACTTGTGCAGGACGTAGCAGGAAGAGGCTGTGCCTGCCCCCGACTTCGGGGGCCTCTGCGAGGCAGACTCAGAGTTGGGTGTGACCTGGCGGGCAGGGGCTAGGAGCATCCAGCAGCATCTTCTCTCCTGCCTGGCTGTCAGCTGGAGCACCTTCCCTGGTCTCTGTGTAGTCGCTCCACCTCGGATGGGCTGGGCTTCCTCACAGCGCAGCGGGCAGCTGAGTTCCAAGAATGAGCATCCTGCGGAAGGCAGGCGAGAGCACGTGGCATTCTCGTGATGTAGCTTCGGAAGTCACAGAGCAGCAGGGCTGCCTCACTGGTTCGGCCAAGGCAGTCACGAAGGGCCACCCAGGTTCGGGGGGGGGGGACCCGGGCCCCAGAACTCGGGGGAAATGGTGTCAAAGCCACATGGGAAAAAGGGCACACGGGCAGGAGATAGCATCGTAGGCACGTTCAGAAAGGGCCATCTTCTACACTCTCTGCACCTAACTTCTGAAAATGGGGATCTCTACATCTGCCCTGAGTCACCTCTCAGGCAAAGCCCAAACCACTCAGGCAGAGAGTGATAATATCAGTGTTGTGTAATATCTCACTTTGAGCAGAAAAATAAAAGCAGAATAACACTTTGGTTGATCAGCCCCTGCTCTGTATGGAAGTCACTCTTAATGACTGGAAACTTGCTCCCTGGGCCTTATTTTTTAAAGGATAGAAAATCAGGCCCGGGCCTTATCCCTGATTTGGGTTAAACGCCTAAAACGCAGAGGCAGAGAGGGGTGGTTGAAGGTGCCGCCTCTTTAGAGGCAGAGTCCTGGATTCAAACTCTCTCTGGGCCCTGACAAACTTCTTTGCCTCTAAAGCGCAGGGGACGGGGTCAATGTCCTCACTGGGCTGCCGTGAGAGAATGAGACCATACCTGCAAACACCCGCCATGCTTGGAGCCACACTGGGCAGATTCTCTAACATCTAAACTTCCAGAAAAATGAGGATGTTTTTCTGCTTCTTGAAGCCACTGCAATAAAATGTCTTCTCATGAACACTGCTATAATTTTTATGTCCTTAAAATTTACCAGAAATGGCCCTGGCTGGTGTAGCTCAGTGGATTGAGTGTGGGTTGCGAACCACGGGGTCACCGGTTCGATTTCCAGTCAGGGCAAATGCCTGGGTTGCAGGCCAGGTCCCCAGTGGGGAGCTTGTGAGAGGCAACCATACATTGATGTTTCTCTCTCTCTCTCTTTCTCCCTCCCTTCCCCTCTCTCTAAAAACAAATAAATACAATCTTTAAACAGAAATGATGTGCTTTGGATTCATAAGCATATGAAGGGTCCTGTGAGGGAAATGACCTGTTTATTCTCACAACCGCCCTTCTAGAGCGAGCCTGGGGGCGTGAGGTCATAAGAAGGGGCCGGGCTGGCTGACGCTGTGGACTCTGGGGACAGCTGCTCTGTCCTGCACTGGGGGAGCCTGAGGTTCCCGAGGCTGCACGGGAAGAATGGAGAAGCAAATGTGTTGAATGGAGGAAAGCTCACCTCGGCAGCTCGGTCATTCATGAGGCCAGCCCGCAGCTGGC
>CM052543.1:7277240-7362353 GCA_028533065.1 Trachops cirrhosus | reverse complement strand
TTGCATGGGCAGGTGAGGCAGGGAAGTTCTTCGTGCGTCACTCCGTCTGCGCTACAGGACACCGTGTCTGCAAGGGCGGTCCACGGGCCAGCTGCGCATCACCCAGGAGCTCGCTGGAACTGCAGAATCTCAGCCTCACGTCACACTTACTGAATCGTCATTTCTGGGGTCGGGACCCAGGACTCTGTGTCTCAATAGGCTCACCGTAAGATTCCGATGCTTGCCAAAGCTTGAGAAACATTGTTACCAGGTTGAAGGTGAGAGAGGGTATGGGCCGCCATGTCCCCCTTCTTGGCCCACCTGACCCAGGTATGCATTCTCCAGCACACCCGGACCCCATCCCTGGCCTGCCTGGGGTGGAGATGGGGAGGGCCCGAGGAGGGGGCAGAGGTCTTGTCATGGGGAGTGGAGAGGGGGTAGCAGGTCTGCCCTCTTCCTGTGTCAGCAAAGCCCGTGGATGCTGTGAGGGGATCGGGAGATAAGCTTCCAGGGTGCACGAGAACTGGGCAAAGAGGTCTCCTCCCAACCCGGGCAGCTTCTCTGCGCCCTGGCAATGCCCCGTGGGGACCACGGGGAGGCTTCCCAGCAGGGGTCCCAGCATCCACTCCCACCCATCCCCTCTGCTGAGATCTCCGCCCTCCTCCGGGGAACGAGACTCATCCTGAGCGGCTGGAACGCAAAAGATGAACCTTGGAGATAAAGTGCTCATGATAAGAGCTGACGTGATAAACCTGGTCCTGCTGCACCTCCTCAGCAGGGCCTGATTCAAGGCATCTAGAAGCAGCTGTTCACGCGCTTGCAAAGGTTGGGGTGGGGGAGCGAGAGGTGCTGCACACACTGAAGGAGAGAGCTGGGGGGGGGGGGACTCCAAAGTGGTCAAAAGGAGACGCAGCACGGCCAGGTGACAAAGCCTGCACTTGTCCAGGTAAACCAGCAGCTCAGGACCAGGATCCAGGGAACGT
Source organism: Trachops cirrhosus (assembly GCA_028533065.1). NCBI lineage: Eukaryota > Metazoa > Chordata > Mammalia > Chiroptera > Phyllostomidae > Trachops > Trachops cirrhosus. The sequence continues at coordinate 7,361,391 of CM052543.1, read as the reverse complement.
CGGCTGGAACCCGACTGAGGGATTCCATGGGCTCACGGTTGGGAAAGGGATGGCGACCTGGCCAAACCCATAGGAGAAGTGAAGTAGGGAAGTGACAAACCCACTGGGTCCCCAGTGAGGCGGTCGACCTGTGTGCCTGACGGAGCCTGGGCGCCACATTTGGGAGGGTTGCAGAGAACTGGGGTCTTTCCCCAAAAGTCACCACATTGTCCTGGAATGGACAGCTGGAGGACCAGATCTTTGGTCTGGAAAAAACACAATTTTGGGGAAGCGACAGGAAAACCGCCTGCAAATACGTAAAGGAACTCAGAGTGGAAGAGAGGGCAGCCTGGACCCGTGCAGCCACACTCAGCCCAGGGACGCCTCCACCTCGCTGGGGCCCTGCCCTCGCTCCAGCCACTCTCGGCAACAGGCGGCTGCCAAGTCCTGACGCAGCCTCAGCCCAACCCCAGTCCTGGGCCCGGTGGACGTGAGAGTAAGGGCCAGGCTGTGCAGTCAGGAAGCCCTGCGTTTCAGTCCCGTCCTTGCACCAGGCACCCTCTCCTGGAGTCACTGACACCAGATCCCAGCCTCTCCCAGCCTCTCCCAGCCTCTCCCAGCCTCTCCCAGCCTCTCCCAGCCTCGGATTTCCTTGTGGGTAAACTCTGGAGGTTCATCCCTGTGGGGAGAGGGGGAGGGGGGCGCTGTAACGAGCATGCATTCACACGTTTAGCAAACGCTCAGTTAGTGGAGCACCACGCACGGAGCACTGTCCCAATGCAGACCATCACCCTCCAGCGCTGCTCGAGGGAACTAAACCAACACCCAGGAATAATCCAGGGGAAAACATTCCAGGGAGGGGAGACGCAAGCGCAAAGACCTCGAAGGGCGCATGCAACAGTAAGGGTCCCTCTTAGTTGGAGGGGATTCCCTGAGCGGAGGGGGATGAAAGAAAGCAAAGTCAGAGCGTTAAAGCAGGGCCAGGCAGTGTAGGGTGTTTGAAGCCCCTCTAAATATATTTTCAACTCATTCATTTGCTATCTACCTCTGTCTCTCAAAAAGTGTTTACATAAGCTATTTCCTGATGTTTGGTTTTTAAGGCATATAAATAACTTCCTCACAATGAAAAAGAAAGATATACATTCTTTTGCCACCCCAAACCCTGCTAACATGCTCTCCCCATAAAATTTTTTGCTGAAATAATTGCTCTTCTTTTTTTAAAAAAAAATTCATGTTGAATAAAAACAACAAACAAACCAACCAACCAACTGGCACCCAGGAGAGGCCCGGCACTTAGTAAGTGCTCCGTTAGTGTGCGGGTGACTCCCACCACCCTTGCTTTGCCTGTCTCCGACGCTGGTCCTGAGCAGAGGGCCACGGGGACTGTCACTCCCTCTCAACAGTAGCACCCTCGGCTGGGAGGCGTGGTAGTGGCTCAAAGAACACCTGATCCATATCTTCGGTAACATGGTTTCCTTCAGTCAGCAGATCACACGTTACGGAAATAAGCCCGTGTCGCCAATTCAGCACTCCTCCCGGTGTGCAAGCACGCAGAGCCACAGCTGCCCACGGGGCGACGGGCCACCCAGCTCCTGTCAGTGCACAGACCCGGGTCAGGGTGAGGAAGGGGCGAGCGGGGCCCACGTGTGGCGCACCAGGCGGCTAAGCGTGCAGCCTCTGGAACTGTGGCCCTCGCTCTTTGCTGTGTAGATGTGCGACTTTGGGCAAGCGCCTTAGCCTTTTTGTACCTCAGTTTCCTTACCGGGATACTGCGGGAGATTTCCTCATAAAAGGATTGTGGCTCTGCAGTCAGGCAGCCTGGGTATGGATCCCACCTCTACCACCTGTTCACTGTGTGACCTTTACAAGGCCTCTCTGTGCCTCAGGTTCTTTATGTGCAAAGCGGGAGTAATAACCACGGCACCTGCATCACCGGATCATTGTGAGGATTACACGGGTTTGTATACCTGGAGCGTTTGAAAGAATGCCTGGTGCAGTGATGGCTCACCCCCGTGTCTCAGGTGCATTCCTCCAGGGCTGACTCCGAGACAAGGACTTAAGTGCAAATAGTCTGTCCACAGAATGACCCCAGTGAGCACCTACAAGTGAGAAACTGAGGCAGGGATGGGAAAGAAGCCAGAAGAGGGTACATGAATGACCAGGTTACCTTAGCAGACATGTGGAGCTCAGTGTGGCTGGGTCCTGTGGGGGACCACAGAGAACCCCCTCAGTGTCCTTCCACCAGAAGGCAATGGGCCTGGGGTGTTTGCAGTAGAAAGCAAAGAAGCGTAAGAGAACGGAGTCCCAACACCAACTGCCACAGCAGGCTTTCGTGAAAAATTCAGGGGTCTCCCTGGGACCCTGCACACCAACAATGACAAACAGCTCAGGTGGGAGTGGAGGGCTCTGGGCCAGAGTTCACTTGATGCCGAGGTCGACAATGCGTCCCCACACATGATTCGAGGGACACCCAAAGGGGCCCTGTCTGTAAAACATCTCCTCTCACACCACCCTGGCGGGGACCTGAGATTACCCTCTAACGTATGTTAATCGGGGCTGGGATATGATCCCATGGGCCTCTGAGAGCCACCCCTCCGGCTGAGGACAGAGCTCAGGAAGCAGGGAGCTGAGGGGACCCGATCCTGGGCAGGGGCAGTGCAGTGCCCTACAGAGCACACACTGGGTGTGGTTCTCAGCGGCTGGCCTTTCGGGTCTCCAAGCCAGCGCAGGAATTTAAAGAACTGAGAATCAGGGGCTGGAAGAGCTGGGAGAGAATGGGCTGAGCTTCTTCTGCAGTGGGGAACTGTACCTCTGGGCAGGGCACAGAGGCAAAGCCTCCCTGCAGGGCCTTCCTTGGCCCAGGCTCACGAGGAGGCTGAGCCAGGGACTCACACACGGTAACAGCACAAGGGCACACGGAGGGACGTTGGAGAAGCCCTGCTGTCACCCTACCCTCAGGGAGGCATTGCAGCAGGCTGAACTCATCAAGATGCACTGTGGATGCCGTGCGACACCAGCCAAGGAGTAAGAGGTGTTAACCGGTTCTCCATCCACTTTTTTATCCTCCAGGAACCTTTGTGTGAAACCTCCTCACCTCCACCTTGACCAGCAGTCAGGACAGGCTGGGCTCCCCCTGACACTGCAGAGTGACACGGCAGGTGGAAGCTGTGCTCAGCGCCGAGGCCCCAGGTGTCTGTCCTGAACTTCCTCCTCTGGCCCCTGAGCATCCTCGGACAACTTCCCAGGCCCTCTCACAGCCCCTCCACTGGAGGAGCAATGGTTTCTAAAAGAAGCCACTGGGACAGCGGGTCAGGAGTCCTGGGATCCCAGAGGTCCATTCCTGGGCCGTTCTAAGAATAACACTGGAGAAGAGCTGGATACAGTTGGGCAGCTTCCAAGATGTTCTTCCTAAGACTCATGCTGTGAATGACTCAAAACCCTTCCTGGGTCTCACGAAAAAGAAGGGAGGAGGCAGGTTCACACACTGGGGCAAAGATTGCTGTTGCGGCTCAAAGGAAGCTCAGAGACCACCCAACCTGTTTCTAGAACAGGGCAAAAGGGGCAGCTGAGAGGGTATGCAGGGTGGCTGAGGACCTGGGTATGCCAGGACAAAGGTGGTGCATCTTACCAGTGCCTCAGCTGCACGCATGAATGTTGAAAATGTTGAAAAGAGGGAGCCACAAATTTGATACTTAAGCACAGGGTGGGGTAAGAGAAGGCAAGGATGTGCTCATTTGACATATAACTCAAGACAAGAGATTTCCCACCCCCAGCACCTGCCAGGTAACGGTCACACTGGCAGTCAGGAGTGAGGGTCATTTAGATACACTGAACTAGTGCAAACTGACCAACATTACACATGAAAAAACAGGCCCGCAGAGGATGACACCCTACCCAATTGCACAGAAGTGAGTTAGCGCCAAGTTTTCATCTAGCCTTGCCTACGGGATTCCCAGATCTTTTTTCCAATTCTCTTCTCTCCAGGAAATGGGTCTCCCTTCCCTTCTCTGCCTGCACGCTCTCCGCCCCCCGCCCCAGACTGTGTTTGCGGGAGAGGCAAACGCAGATCTCAAGCTACAACTCAATCACAGGTAAAGGCGCCGCCAGGCTTTGCGCATGCGCCTAGTGAAGCCCCTCGGGCGATCAACCCCGCTTCTCCGCCTGAAACTAACATGGCCGTCCTAGCAACAGCCTCTCCTGCCCTACACAAACGTGGCGCCCCATGACGTCATAGGACGGCGCCGGTAGTCCCAGAGACTGCACGTGGGCTCGGATTTGGGATATTTTCCGGCTGGGCCATGGATACGCCGCTGAGGCGCAGCCGGCGGCTGGGAGACCTAAAGCGTGAGTCTCCCGAGAGCCCCACCTCGGTTTTGCAGGCGAGACCGGCCCTTGTGGAATTCGAATCGAATCCAGAAGAAACCAGGGAGCCCGCGTCTCCTCGGCGTGAGAGGCAACCCGGCCTGGAGTCCCCCCAAAGTCAGCCGGAGGCGTGCCCAGTATCACCCAGTCTACGGCCAGGGGTAGGCCTGGGGTCTCCGCGAAGGGATTCGGGCCCAAGATCTCCCCAGGGTCAGCAAGATGCAGGCCTGGAGTCTCCCCGAAGACTACCAGAGTCGAGCCTTGAATCCCCCCGACGGCAGCCAAAGCCAAGTGGGGAGTCACCAAAGTTCCTCCAGAGCCAAGAGGAACCGGACGCGGAATTGGCCCACAGTAGGGAAGAGCTGGCCGGGGGGTCCCTCCGACGCCAGCTGCAGCCGGGCCCAGGATCGCCAGAGCCTAACCCCGGTCAACAAGCGCCGGGTCCCGAGCCCTCGCCGCCGCTGCAGGACCTGACCCGTCCGTCAGCTGACTCCACGTGGGGTCAGTGCCAGCCACCTCCAGCCGGGGCCGGGGAGCCGGGCAGAGACGGTCAGTGGCCAAAGAAGCGAAAAGGTTCTTCAGCCCAGGCCCCAGCGCCCAAGAAACTGAAGGAGGAGGTGGAGATTCCTGTAATCCCGAAGGGAAAGCCCAAGTCGGGGCGCGTATGGAAGGACCGCTCCAAGAAGAGGTGAAGTTGAGGGGGGCGGTGCAGCTGGGCAGGGTGGGGTTCTCTGTGGTATCGGGGCGTCGGTGCAGCCTGGAGACAGCCGCTGGGTTGGCGAGAACTCACACAAACTGGTCATTATCATCAGAATGTGTAAAATGCCCTGGCACCCCAGGAAGGGTGACAGCGTGGTTATTTTTGTGCTGCCTCCCTCCTCAGGGTCTCTCTGGAGCTCTCCTATCGCACCTCACTTGTGTTTTCATTCAACAGGCAAAATTTACCTTTGCCCGCCCCCTCTCGTGAGGCAGGCAGAAGCAAGTAAACCAGCCATTATTTGATAAAATGCAACAAGGCCTGTCTCTGCCCCCTATTATCTGTTAAGGTTATTTGCCTTTGTGATTGCTAACCTTAACAGATAATAGTGGGCAAAGACACTGGGTATATGGGACAGTGCTAACGACCTTGGGAAGCATCAGCCAGGGACCGACCTTTCAAACAGAGGGACCAGCATGTGTCATGGCATTTAATCTGCACATCAGCCCTGTGACGCAGCAGGTTTGTCCTCGTTTCACATGTGAGGATTATCTTCACGTTACATATGAGGAAACTGAGGCCCTGCCGAGAAACCAGGTGTGGACAGACCATAGGAGGTTTGGAGCAAAAGCAGAGAAACCAGGAAGGAGGCCGTTGCAGAAGAATTAAAACACCTTCAGGAGCTGGAGGCAGGTCTTGTGCCGACAGGTCATTGAGTCGATGTTTGGGATCTTTGAGGAAGCAGCTTCGGTGGGTGGTGAGTGAGCCCAGAGACAGCGGAGGCAGCCCCCGCTCCCGGAGGTGGCCCAGGACATCTTGCGGTGCGCCTTGTCACAGAGGTCATCTTCTTCCTCCCATGACTGTGTCACCGTCACACTTGAGAAAATCAGAACTTCCCCTGATAACCTGCAGTGCCCACTCCATTTTCACATTCCCCGACGGGGGAGAAGGAGGCTGAACTGCGCCCCTTTGTGCCGCCCTGGTGGGCAGGGAGCCCCATCTGCAGAGGCGTTCGTGTGCTTGGGGAGAGCGCCAGGGCTTAACGGCAGGGGCCGAGTGGCCTGGACTCTGTGGTCACAAACGGGGATCTGGGAACCGGGTGACCTTGGGCAGTTATTTAACCTCTCTGAGCCTTCGTTTGCTCTTCTGTAAAATGGAAAGAACAAGAGTCCCCTTCTCAGAGGCACATGACCGGGGCTTAAGAAATGGCAGCCAGCATGATCAGAGCCGTTTCTTACCCTGAGTCTGGGCAGACCTGGAGGGCCGCCTGCCCAGCACGCAGCAGGCGGGCAGGCGGGGAGGTGATTCTGACTGGGTTCGGGGGAGGAGCCCGGAACTGAGGGGAGAAGGTGCCTCCCATGGACTCCAGGAGTGCCCTCTCTCCCCATCCAGGTTCTCCCAGATGGTTCAGGACAAGCCGCTGCGCACATCCTGGCAGCGGAAGATGAAGGAACGGCAAGAGAGGAAGCTGGCCAAGGACTTTGCCCGGCACCTGGAGGAGGAGAAGGAGAAGCGCCGGCAGGTGAGGGGCTGGCTGGCCAGGCTGAGGCTGGAGCTCCAGGGCTGAGCTCTGCTGTAACAGGCCTGGGGGAGGGGAAAGCTCGCACAGGTGCCCCGGGGGGAGGCTGGCTGGGCCTTCCCAGAGCCTGAGGGAGGCAGGGAGCCTGGCAGGAAGCGGAAACACAGTCTGGAACCACAGGCTAGTGGACTGCCCAGTTTAGCCTGGGGCTCTGCATGCGGCTCAAGGATGGGAAGAGGCCCTGGAAGAAGCCCCCGAGTGGCCCACTGGTGATAGGAACTTTCAGTGAGGTGGGGTCAGGGGTCCCTGCTCAGGTGGGCAATGCTTGCAGGTCAGAAAGCCTCACCCTGGTGTTGTTACCGTCATTCTCCAAGAGGTGGCTGCCACACATCAGCAAAGTGGGCGCCCACACTTTCCTCCTTTTCTCCCTGATACTCATCCCGGGGCCAGAAGTGCCCCACGAGAGGCTCACGCCCAGCCTCTTCAGTCTCCAGGAAGCCTCAGCAGGCCGCACAGAGAAAGCGAGGCACTGGCATTGGCTAGTGCCTGCTCCCCCAGACCAGGGTTCTCAGCGGGACACCACTCCCCCGGTGATCCCAGGGGCACAGCAGGAAGCAAATACCTTGCTCCAGCCTGTGGCCGCAGCCTGGCCACTGAGGGGAGGAAGTGGGCCAGTCCCTCGGTCACCTGTCCCCTGCTTTGAGTCGCCCTGCCTCAGCCTGTGGCCGAGGTGCTCTAGAAGGCGTGGCTGCTGCCTGGTGCTCAGGCCTTATCTTACTTCCTGTGTGGCCCTGGCCCCCTCTTGGGCAAGATGGCCTTTCTCACTGTCAGCTTCGGAGGTCTGCCTGCCCAGCCCCCAGCCCGGCCACTCCTGACTGTGGGCCGAAGTCTTACTTCTCGTTCTCCCCAGGGGCCCAGGCCACCCCTGCTCCCCTAAGTTACCAAAGCCGAGAGATGCCCCAGCTCGTGCAGCGGCCTCGACGCCCGTATCCCACCCTGGCCCCACCGGGGACAGCAGCCAGCAAAGCTAACAAATCATGGGGCGTCCCGTTCCCAGGGCCGTCTCCCTCTAGGCTCCCCTTCTCAGTGGTCATGGTGGGCCAGGTGACGTTCCAAGCCCACTACGTGTGTTCATCCATTCAGTCCTCAAAACGAGTGTATATGGTCATTCTCACTTTAAAGGTGGGGTCAGTTGAAGCACAGAGAGGTTAAACAGCTTGGCCAAGGTCACCTGTTCAGGAAGTAGCAGTCAGGATTCGAACCAGAGCCTCTGCTCTGCAGCCTCCACCCTTCCCAGCCCCCCACCTGGGCACAGGGACTTCAGGGGCCGAGAAGGTGGGAATGAAGGAAGAGCCCACCCCCTCTCCCTGGCAGCAGAGGAAGTGGTTCCAGGGGCCACTGTCTACATGTGCCTGAGTTCCCAAGTGTCAAGCCACCCATGTCTGAGTCCCCCGGCCCCATCCAAGCCCCTGTCCTCAGCTGCGGTCCAGACGCCCACCTTCTCAGGTGGGGCAGTACCTTCCCACCGTGGAGGGCTCTGGTCCCAGGGGACAGGGACTGTTCGTTCCCGCCCCTCCACGCACCACCACCAGGGCCCGGGAGTAGAGGCCCCTTCCCCTCCTCCGTGGGAACTCCGCCAGCTCTCTCTGCCTGGGCGCCTGAGAGACCAGAGCCGCCCCAGCTCCCAGACCCAGACCCCCTTCCCCTGTGCGTTGCAGGAGAAGAAACAGCGACGGGCCGAGAACCTGAAACGCCGCCTGGAGAACGAGCGCAAGGCAGAGATAGTCCAAGTGGTGAGTGTTGCCTGCCTGGGGGTCTGGGCGTTGCGTTCCTGCCCCTGCGCCCCTGCCTCTTGTCCCCGCTCGCCTGCCAAGGTCCCAGGCCTCCCTTCCCCGGGGAACAGGGCGGAGACTGCAGCCACATTAATGCCCTCCCCTCACACGTCCGCAGATCCGAAACCCCGCCAAGCTCAAGCGGGCGAAGAAGAAGCAGCTGCGCTCCATCGAGAAGCGGGACACTCTGGCCCTGCTGCAGAAGCAGCCACCGCAGCGGCCCGCGGCCAAGGTCTGAGCGCAGGACAGCCCAGAGGCCTCCTGCAGCCAACCACCATGTCAGACGTGGCGCCTCTCAAGCCACTGGTCGCACACCTCCACTGGACCCAGCACCCCAACTCTGGCTCCAGCAGAGCCTTTGAGGGCTCTTAGGCAGGTCTTTGTGAGACAGAGGCCCAGAGGGAGCCTGGGACCTGGCGGAGATGAGGGGCTGGGGTGGGGGAAGAGGTTCGGCACCCTCCTCTCTGCTTCCCTCCTTCTCCAAGTGCCTTCAAACCAAGGAGGGTAAATTCTTCCGGTTTCTCGGGGAGCTAGTAGCTGAAGAGTGACTCCCCGGAATGCATAAGTCCTGTGTCACGGTCCTGGGTCCACCCCAGGCCAGGAGGCCGTCAGTCAGGAATCCAGCTCCGTCATACCTTCCCAAAGGCTGCTTTGGGCGCCTCTGCACCCCACTGACCCCTCCCCCGCATCCAGCTCCACCCACTGCGACACTGGAAGGTGGCAGTGCGAGGTTGCAGGGAGCGGCGAGTGGTCTTCCTCCCCAGCCCTCTTTCCTGAACCAGCCTCTGCAGGAGCCTCAGAGGTCTGATTGTCTTGCACCCGTCCCGTCTGCGACAGAAGTACCGATGGAACACCTGTGTGCAGGCGCAGATCTAGGTTCCAGGGAGTACAGGCGAGAGTCCCTGAGCTTGAGCTTTCATTCTCATGGAGAAAGCTTAATAAAGAGTAAGGTTTATTGCGTGTCAGGCGGCGAAAATGCTATGAGTAAAGCAGGGGAGGGGTGGGAGGGAACCGGGGCAGGGTGCTATGATGGGATGTTTGTTCTGCCAGCTGGACAGCTGCTGTCCAGTGGGCTGGCCCTGCCCGGGACTGGGAGTGAACCTTAAGCTAGCCTGCCCAGCCTGAGGCTGGCTCAAGCAGCACTGGACCAAGGTCCCAAGAAAGTCTCTCATCCTGGCTCTTCCGCTTGTGTTGCATCCACCAAACGTTTCCCGGCACCGGCTCCGTGCCAAGCACAGGGATGCAGGTCTGAGAACAGCGGTCAGACCTCGCGTCCACGGCTGGCAGAGAAGATGGATGTGGTGCTTTGGGCATGCTGTGACAGGCATCCCCGTGGCCCCTCACAGTTGCAAGCAGGAGAGGTAGCCACCCAGCCCCTGTGTGGTCGAGAGGTGGGTGCGGTAAAGATCTCGGGGTGGCCCACAGAGCGTGCCACTGAACAGGGGCACCCAGAGGGGTCATATTAGCAAGGGAGTGTCATGTGCTGTGATCTCAGCAGCTGCTGTGCACATTGAAATACTCAAGACCGAGAAGACAGTCAAGATGCCCACTGCACTACGGTTAGCCCTGGTTTCCCAAACCCTTGACCACGGCACGCCTTTGCTCTTTCCGCCTTGTAAGCACTTTGAACAACGCTGGGCCAGAGGGGAGGGATGGAGGCTCCCACACAGTTACTTTCTTACTCCCTTGGGTGTGTCAGGATGTTTTGTCACTAAATAGTCAATGAACAAGCAATGCTTAAGGGTCAGCAGGCAGACCCTGTATTTGGGGCAAGTTACGCAACCTCCCTGCACCTGGATGTGCGCATCTGAGAACTGGGGCTGATAGAAGCTACCCCAAGAGACTGTGGAATGAAACATCCAGCCCAGTAAAGGTTGGGTAGACGGCTAATGGGAAGAGGCCAGGCTGAAACAGTGTTCCCCAAACCTTTCTCACTTACCTACTCCAAAAAGGCATCACTGGTGTCAGGTAAAAATGCCCCTCCTCCCCCCAGTCTTCTGATGAAGCTGAGCTCCAGGGAGACGCATCCTGTGGGCGTGTGGGAGCAGCCTGCAACCCTGGTCGGAGAAGTCTCAGGTGACCCTAACCCCGTGTTACCCCAGGTGTGGCCTGTGGCCCAGCAGCACTGACAACAGCTCCTGGGAGCTTGTTAGAGACAGCATCTCAGCACCCCGCCCACCGGATCCTTAGGTGGCCCGTGCGCAGGGAAGTTTGCAAAGACCGCTTTAACTCCATGTGTGAAGAGGCTTCACTGAGTCACACCGGACACTGTAAAATGCAGATTCCTGGGGGCTGCCCTTCGGACTAAGCTCTCAGGCTGGAACTGGGCTATCTACATTTGAATGGTGGTGCCTTCAGGATGCTTTGGCGCTGGATCACTGCCTTGCCTTTGCCTTTGTTTTCCGGGAAGAATGGCAAGGCGGGCCCTGTACCTCTAACCTGAGGTGATGCTCGGTGCCCGGCTCAGGGGGCCCTTCTCCTCCTGGGACCCTGTCTGGGCCTCTGCCGACGGTGCAGCGCGGCCACCACGCAGCCAGTCCAGCAGGCCCTGCGGCCTGCGCGGGTGGGGGACCGCGGTGGAGGAGGCGCGGCGCCGGCGGCTGCTGCCGGTGATGAGGTCGCTGTCGTCCACCAGCACGCTCTCCAGCACGCTGCGCAGCGAGCGCCGCAGCTTGCGCAGCAGGTCGGGGCAGGTGAACACGTAGAGCAGCGGGTTGATCACACTGTTGATGAAGGCCAGGCTGGTGACGAAGGGCAGCCCGCGCCACACGAGCGGCCGCAGCGCCTTGTCGTTGTGCGCGCGCGCCTCCAGCAGGCTGAAGACGTGGTAAGGCCCCCAGCAGAGCGCGAAGGCCGCCACCACGGCCGCCACCAGGCGCACAAAGCGGCCAGACCGCCGGCGACCGCGTTGGTGCAGCTGGGCGCTCACGGCTGCGTGGCTGGAGGCGATGATGGCCAGCGGCACCAAGAAAGCCAGCAAGAACTTGCTGACCGCCAGGGCCAACTGACGCGAGTTGCACGTGGCGTCGGGGTCCGGCCCAGGGTTGAGGAGCAGCAGGTTGTAGTAGCACATGATGCGCCCGTCCATCCGCGGGATGGTATCCCGGAACACGAAGTAGGGCACAGTGTTGAGCGCGGCCAGGGCCCAGAGCACCAGGCAGACCTTGTGGGCCGCTCCCACCGTGCGGTGGTTCTGCGCCCACACGGGCCGCACCACCTGCAGGCAGCGGTCCAGACTGATGGCACTGAGCAGGAAGCCGCTGGCGAACATGTTGAGGAAGAAGATGGAGGAGTGCAGCTTGCAGAAGGTGGTGCCCAGCTCCCACGAGTGGCCCACGGCCAGGAAGTAGGTGAAGAAGGGCAGCGTGGCGGTGGCCAGCAGGTCAGACAGCGCCAGGTGCAGCACCCACGTGGTGATCACCGTCTGGCGCATGCGGCAGCCCACCAGGAAGAGGATGAGTCCGTTCTCCACCAGGCCCAGCAGGGAGGCCAGCCCGTGCAGCACCACCGACACGTGGTCGATGTAGCGGATGCTGGAGTTGCTGTGCTTTTGGAGGCGGGTCATCTCCTCTAGGATGGGGCAGAGGAGCTTCGTCGTGGCGTTGGCCAACATGGCGGGCGCTGCCACGGAGAGAAGGAGGCACTGAGCTGGGCAGGGCAGTGGGGACCCTGGCCAGGAGCCGGGAGTCTGACTCACGGGTGTTATTGATGAGGCCCCTGGGGGTCAGTGAAGGCGAGCAAAGGCAGCAAGGTGGGGGAGGGTGCCTCTCAGCGGCCCCACCTGCTAACGATGCCACCTTGAGCAAGCCATTGAACCTTACGGAGTCAGCATCCCTCTCTGCCCACGGACCTCAGCCATGACACGACCTACCTCAGAGGGTTGCTGGGAGAATCAAGTGGACGAATGTGTGTAAGTACTTAGAACAGAACCCGGCACACAGTGACACTACATCAATGTCCTTGTCGCTACTGTTAAGCAGATGGCCTAAGATCACATGGAGAAATAGGAACAGGGTCAGGCCAGGAAGGACAGACTCCTTTGCCGAGTCCCTGAGGCCCTGAGGCATGACTGAGGCCTCACCTCCAGGGCAGGTGGGCTCAGCTGGCCTGGCAGACAGGAGGAGCCTGTGCCTTTAATGGATGCTGTCCTTCCCCCACCCACAGCTCCCTGCCACCCAGACCTTGGCTCTCTGCAAACTCTCCATGGGGCCCTTTGCTCCCACAGTGGAGGCTGATTGGGTGTGTTGGCTGCAAACAATGGAGCCAGCCCCTCCTCTAATAATCGAAGAGGAACTAAGATAAGAGCCCGGAGAGCTAAGCAGGAGGAACTACCAGACCGGGCCTCTGGAGACCCAGTAAAAGACCTCTCCCCTGCCTGGGTGGAAGCCTCCGCTGCTCTGCCTGCCCCAGGAAACCCAGCCTGTCCCTTCACTTATTCATTCACCCGTGCACCCATGCAGCAGACATTCGTTGAGCAACCAACTACTCAGGGAATCGTGGCAGAAGCCAGCCTCTGGCAGATGGGCAAGCCCACAGCCTCGTCAGAAGCACGAGACCATCTGACGTGAAGCTGGTTGAGAGCCGGGAGGGCTGAGGAGGTAGGAGGCAGGTAGCAGGGGCGGGGAACTCTGATTGTCCCAGACCCCCTCCCAGCACGCCAGAACTGTGGTAGGTTCCTTATATGGGTGCTTTCTCTTGCTCATGGCTCTACAGGAAAGATGCCAGTACTTCTCTCCGTCCCATTTTGCAGATGAGAAAACTGAGACTCAAGTGTTTAAATAACTCGCCCAAAGCCACCCGAACAATACAGACATGTAGATGAGTAACAATCTAGCGCTTAGCCCATTTTCTTTCCCTGTGCTCTAAATAAGAGACGGTGGAAGAAGATGGGAAGGAAAGGGGATGGAAGGTGGTCTTCAGTATTTGTCTTTCCAGGCAAAACATTTTGGCCGGGACTAGAAAATCTCCAGGGACCACGTTCTTTTGCAAAGTGAGGCCCCAGGATATCAATCTAGAATCTTCCCGGCAGATGAGCTCCTTGGAGCCGGGGATCTGCAGGCAGGTGGGTGGGGAGCAGCAGTTGGGCCATTGCTCCCTGAGAACGCTCATAATTCCTTAAGCTTTAGAGTTTGTGGAGCAATTGCACTGACGATGACCCTATGAGACCCCATTTTTCAGAAGAGGAAACAGTTTTGGAGAAGCAACTGGCCCGACGTCCCTAGTGGCAGTGGTGGAGCTGGGATGACACAGCCAGCAGACAGACCAGTGCCATCCCCTCTCTGCAAGTCCAGCAGCTGCTTGTCCAAGTCCCGTGGGGATGCTCAGAGAGCATAGTCCTGCTGCACCCTGGGGACCCATCCTGATCAGTCCTCTGGCTGCACACAGTTAGCCCCGAGCCTGCCAGGATTCTGAGGGAGCCCAGCAGCAAGGGTCCTGTTTGGGGAGGGGGCTCTGGGCAGAGAATGCAAGCTTTTGGAGTCAGAGACCTAGGTCTGGATCCTGGCTCCTCGGCAGCCTGGCCGGGTGAACTTGGGTCAGTTACCCTGAGACTCTTGCGTAATCCTAGTTAATGCTGAAGAAAATGCAGCCCTCTCTGAGCAGCAGGTCCCCCCCGAAGCCTTTGGTGAACCCAGCCCTCTGCCATCCTCACTGTTAACAGTCCTCTTCCCTGGTAAAACTGTACCTTCTTTCGTGGGTCCAGAGAGGGCACTTGGGCTGCCCAGTCCCCAGGCCACTTCCTCCTTACCTGGGCGCAAAGGGAGGGAGCACAGGATTCCAGTCCTGGAGGTGGTCGGCTTCTGGTAGCAGCTAGACAAGAGGCGCTGGGTAGGAGGAGGCTGAGGGAGGAAATAGCTCTCAGGCCCAGACTGTTTGTATGCATGTGTATTTAGGGGTGGGGTGGGGGGGGGGAGGCGGGGACAGCCAGAGAGGGAGCTGTCACACTGGTGTTCAAGTAGCATTAATGTCCATTGGTGGGGAAGGGACGGGACCGCTGGCAGCCCCTGCTCACCCCTCCCCCTTCCCAGCAGCCAATGCAAGTACACGTGGGGAGGAAGGTGTGTGCCCAGAAGTGTGAGCCCAAGTGTGCAGAAGGCCATGTTTTAAGGGAGGCTGGCACGTAGGGGAAGCGCAGGAGGAAGGAACACAGTACTCTGTATGGCAGCCCTAGGATGCTAGCATGCTATTGATTTTTGTGAAGATTAACTGGTGCATTAGTTAATGATAACAGAAAGTTGCCCTGGCTGGTGTGGCTCAGTGGATTGAGCTCTGGTCTGTGAACTGAAAGGTCACCGGTTCAATTCCCAGTCAGGAGCACTTCTACACCTGCCTGGGTTGCGGGCCAAGTCCCCAAGTGGGGGCACGCGAGAGGCAAATGATCGCTTTTCTCTCACACACTGATGTTCCTCTCTCTCTCTATCTCCCTCCCTCTCCTCTCTCTAAAGTAAATAAATAAAATCTTAAAAAAAGTAAGAACAGTGAAACAGGCAGTGAGAATGGCACCAGGCCGTTGGTAATGATGGACCAGAGGAGCTCCAGCACTGGAGACTCATTCAGTTCAGCAAACGTGCATTGGAACCCCTCACACGTGTCTGACCCTCTGCTTGGTGTGGTGGCAAAGAGACAAAGCAGAGGGACTGTCTCTGTCCCCAAGTCGCTCATCATGAAGGTGGGGAGCACGTGCGTAAAAAAGTTACCATGGAGGGCAAAGGTGGCAGGATGTCCAGTGAGGCAGTGAGAGGGAGGAGTCCGGGGTAGATAGACTCTGTTAAGGAGGATCAGTGAAGGCTTCCCAGAGGAGGCAGCCTCTGGCGAGGGTTTTGGAGGGTGAGTAGGAGTCCACCGAGGGAAAGAGGCCAAGGGGAAGAATGGAGTTCTGGAGTAGGGAGCACACTGCACCAATGAGGGCACAGAAACAGCCTGGCAGGCACAGGCTGTGCAGCGGTGGTGATGAATACTGACGATGACAGGGTGTGATCAGGGGCGGCAGAAATGAAGACGGTGGCGTGGGCAGGGCTGGGTCCCTGAGGGGCTTTCTGGCCGTGCAGGGGGCCCCTGGGCCTCCCACAGTGTCCTGTCATGCTGCCCCTCTGCTGCGCGTTGGGGACCCCAGGCTGTCCTGGGAAAGGGGCTGGAGGATTCCTGGGAAGGCCTCACCTGCTTCCTGTCCTGCATTGTACTTCCTGTGTGGTTGACTCCCCTCTTCCTCCTCCTTCTTCTACTACTTCTTCTTCTTTTAAATAAGTGATAGTTTATTTAGAAAGTCACAGAGGTAGAAGAAGTGAGCCATAGAAGAAATGAGCTCAGGAAACAAGTTACAGCGGAAGAAGGGTCTTTGGAGCCTGGGGGAGAGCGCATGCCTCGAGAGACTCAGAGGGAGGAGGGGAGACCTGGGGAAACCAGGCGGTGGGGAAAGGTGCAGGCTGCTCCATGGAGAGAACTGCCTGATTGACTTCTAGAGAAGCCAGAAAGGAACATGAAAACCCACTTCCTAAGGCAGGGGCAGAGGGAGACAGCTGGGGAGGAGACTGGAATTGGGCGAGACACTGGCCCATTCCCTTGACTTGATGTTAAACACACTTGATGCCATGAGCATCGTCTTGGGAGCCCAGAAACACTGCTGATCTCAGAAAGGCGTCCTGCAGGTTGGGGGGCGGGGGGGACGGGTGGAGAAGAAACACCTTCCAGGCAGCAGTCACAGCACATGCAAAGGCCCTGAGGTGGTGAGTGGATGGAGTAGCTGGGGACTGGTGGGTGGTGTGCTGGATCCGAGGGGCTCTGGGAGTCTGGACAGACCCCGAAGGCAGCTGAGAGCCCTCGGAGGCCTGTTAGGCTCAGATTTGTCTCCCCAGCTGCTGCAGGTGAGGTGGATACGAGATGGACCGGACTTTGGGTCTTTCTGGTGGACATCAAGTTCCAAGCTCTGGAGAAGGCTGTACTTCAGGGACTAGGGCCTGTGCCCTGAGGGTAGCTATGTCTTTTTCTATCGGTGATCCTGGGGGTCACCAGACAGGGCTGGGTAGGGCTGGGGCTGAAGAGCCACCTCTCGTCCCCGCTCCCACCCACTCACCCCAGTGCTCAAAGCCAGGTGAGGACACCAGCTTCCCTGGGTCCCTCTCTCTCCCATTAGTCTATGAGCCCTCCAGGTAGGCCTTGGCTGCCCTGGCAGCCAGCACAAGGCACCTGTCCCTTCCCTTTCCGCCCCTAGGCCCATGGAGGCCCCCATGTCATGGCAGACAGCAGCAAGACATCAAAACGGTGGTGGCTGGCTCTGTGTCTTCACTGCAGCAGCTTCTGAGCGGAGCCCTTTGCTCCTCATCTCCGCCGATCCTCCCACCCAATGGCAGGGGAGGCCCCTGCCCTGTTGGCTCCTGTTCTCCCCCAGGACCTGCTCCGGGCTCCACCCGAGCACCCCAGACCCACGGACGGACGCTGAGCCCTCCACCCCAGTGGATCCAGCAGCATCGCCACCCCCTCCCCCAAACTGGATACAAACGCAAGTGGCCAGGCAGCACCTCCTGGACCATCAGACACACTGGGGGCGGGGCCCGGCAGTCTGGGTTTACCAAGCCCTCCAGAAGGTTCTGATGGTGCACACTCAAGTCGAGAATTTTAGGCCTTTGCCAAAGGCTCCAGGTGACCTTCCTCTGGACTCTGGGCTCTGTGAGGGTCCACCTGGCAGTCTAGACGTCCCCCCTACAGCAGCAGCCTCCACAGAGGTTCTCCGCCCGGATGTTCTCCACCCGGATGTTCTCCTTCTGACTCAGCCTGTGTCTCCAGGTCGCTGGAGGCTCCTGTCCTCTGCTTCCAACCAGCACGCCCCGCCCAGGACCCCTGCTGCTCAGGGTCTCTCAGGAGCTCTGGGCCCCTGAAACTCAGGGAGGAGGCCTGTCCTGCCGGTTCCCACGGTGGGTGGGAGTGCAACTGAGGTTCTCCCACAAAAACAAACATCTCACTGCCTTTTTCTCTAGAAAAGGCCTTAGGGACCAGCGCCCCTGGAGGCCCCAGGGGGATCCCCTTGGCCCTAATATGGGGTTGCTGAGTTCCTAACATGCTGACTGAGTATCTCCAAGGTGCCGGCACATTGCAGGAATGCTCCTTGACCCAGAGGCTTCCTCAGCAAAAGGGAGCAAAGACTGAGGGAACAATTAAATGCAAACTTGCACAGTTCAGTCATTGCCACCTTATCCCAGGGCTTAGAACACACTTTAAATAAAAGCTATATTGCCCTTGTCCTACACCTATGCCCATCGCACCTCCAGAGGGAAAATGGATTTTTATGAGCACCTACTGTGTGCTGGGTGCTTCGCACCTACTGTGTGCTGGGTGCTTCGTGAATAAGGGCACCTCCTGGCACAGCCCATGAGGCCGACATTGCTGCTCCGTTCATACATGGCGAAGCAGGGCCCAGCCGTGGGAGTGGCTTGCCTCCCGCCAGGGCTGCAGGGACAGGAGGGGCAGCCGGACCCCTGCCCTTCCCACTGCACCGCCCTGCCTTCCTGGCCACGGAGCTCTTGGGGTCCCTCCCAAACAGGCACCCACACTGCCCAGCTGCCTCAGGAGGGCACAGGGGTTTCTTCTCCGAGGATTATAGGGTCAGAAATTTGTTCCCTCACAGTTCTCGAGGCTGGGAGTCTGGAATCTCGGTCCCAGCAGGACTGCCTCCCTCTGAGGTCTCCAGGGCAGGATCCTCCCCTTCCGTGCTGGGTGCTGCATCCCTCCAGTCTCGGCCTCTCTTTCGAAAGGCCGCCTTCCTCTCCCCCCACATCTCTCCTAAGGACATTTGTCATTTGTCATTGGGTTTAGAGCCCACCAGATAACCCAGGGTGATCCCTCTCGAGATCTCTAATTACATCTGCAAAGCCCCTTTTCCTAAGTAAGGTAACATTCACTGTTTCCAGGGATTAAGACGTGGACATAGCTTTTGGGGGGCCACCACTCCACCCGCTTCGGTTTATGGAATGAAGCCCAACCCACTGAGACATGCCAAATGGGGCAATGATTGATTCCTTTAAAAATAGTAATAATAAATAATTTTTTAAAGTATTTTATTTATTTATTTTTAGAGAGAGGGGAAGGGAGGGAGACAGAGAGGAAGAGGAACATCGACGTGCAAGAGAAACTTCTATGGGTTGCCTCTCTCACGCCCCCAACTGGGGACCTGGCCTGCAACCCAGGCCTGTGCCCTGACCAGGAATCAAACTGGTGGCCTTGAGGTTTGCAGGCCGGTGCTCAATCCACTGAGCCACACCAGCCAGGGCAAATTTTTTTTTTTTAAATAAGTTGATCATTGCCGTGTTCTAATGATTACAACCTGCGGACTGTTCTCAGTGCTTCCTGTGGCTTATTTTACTTAATCCTCACACGACCCTACCAGTTAGGTTTTGTTATTAGCCCCATCACACAGGTGAGGAAATCGAGTTGCCAACTAGGTAAGTGGTTTTTCCGAGGTCTCTAGTGGGTCAGTGGAGGAGCTGGGTTCGTTCCCAGGTTAACAAGCTCTGAGTTATAACCAAGGGCTCAGGGCTCCCTCTCGCCGGGACAGTTTGGCTCGACTTTTCTCAAAGGTCCTTCTGCCCTTGGCCATGAGAAAGCCCCTTTGCTCTTTCTCTGCCTGCCCAGGGCCTTGGAAGGTACACTGCCCTCATGGATAAGGTCTATGATCAGTGAGGAAACACCTTTCTGTGTGTTATCTAATTCCATCCCCTGCAGGATTGTCCGCATCCCTATTTTATAGACGGGGGAAGGTCCCTTCAGTCCTGAGCAGTGAACACAGCGTGGAATCCCAGGCCTCTCAACTCCTCTGGCTACCGCTCTCCCTGCCACCTAATGCACCCCTCCCCCACCCCCTCCCCGCCCCAGGGAAAGCTCTGGGTTAGAGCAGGAAGCAAATAGATACAGAAGGAGTGACAGAGCCGCTGAGGAACGGTAATTACATAGCCTCAAAGTATCTCCCCAGCAGATACTTTCTATTTACAAAGAGAAACATTGAAACCTGGCAGACCCTATCCTACCCACATGATCCAATTGACATCAGCAGTACTAGGACAAACCGTATGATGAGCCTCCTGGTGAAATGCACCGAGCAGAACACCACGTGACTTGTGGGGTGGCCCTGACTGTTCAGGGCTGGACTGCACTGCGCCCCACCCCGCCGCCTCCCCTTACCCATATGCTGGAGCACTAACCCCTAGGACTTTGGAATGCAACTCTATTTGGAGATTGGACATTTATGAGGTGATCACGTGAAAACGAGGTCCTTAGGGTGGACCTCATTCAATCTGACAGGTGGCCTTCTGAGAAGAGGAAGTTTGGAAACACAAAGAGACTTAGACTTCGCACTTCCAGAACTATGAGAAAATAAGCATCTGTCTCTGGGAATGTGTCACGGCAGCGCACGCAAACTAATAAACTGCCCGAAATGCCCAGCCGGAATCTCAGCCGGCGGAAACGGCAGATAAACCCAAACGAGGCCGTTCTGCAAAGCAACTGGCCCGCGTGCCTCCAAAATGCCTCGGGTCTGCAGAACAGAGTCACAGAAGGACTGTCCCACATCGGAGGAGGCTAAGGAAACACAACCCTGACCTTGGACTGGGCCCTGCTGTCGGAAAAACAGAAAACAAAACGTTTTCTCTTTGGCTACAAAAGTCATCACTATGATCATTGATGAGTGAGTTAGGTTGGGAGATTACACAATTGTGATATAGCAATGCTGATTTCCTGATTTTGATCTTTCTACTGTGGTTACTTGTTTTTAAGAAATATACACTACAGGCCTTATAGGGTAAAGGAGGAATTCATTATGTCTGCAACTAGCTCTCCAATGGTGTGGAAGAGTGTGTGCGTGCGCGTGTGTGCACAGAGAGGAAGGAAAAGCCAGCACGGATGTAAAAAGAGGCAATCAGATAACGTCGGAGGACTCGGGACAAAGGGCACACAGAACTTCTCGGCAGGGGGCCTGAAATCACTTCAACATCAGAATTCGTAACCTCTGCTGCCCCTCAGGAAGAATTCGCTTCCCCACCCCTCTCCCCTGTGACCACCTCTGTGGCCCGGGCTCGCTCCTCCCTCTCCCGAACGCCAGCCTGCTGGAAGCCCTGGGTCCCCAGACTCTCTCTGTCCTCATGTCCCCGCATTCCCCGCACCTCAACACAGCACCCCCCACCCCGTGCCCTGTGCCCACGGGCCCCTCCCACTGCCACTCAGCACCCTGCTGTGCAGAAACGCTTCCACCCCCACTGCCTGCCGCCCCCGCTGGCTCTGCTCCCACAGCCAACCCACCGAGCTTCCCCATCTGAGCGGTAAATCAACACCACAGCGATTTTCAACCTGTGTGGCCAAAAGAGGCTCCCCGTGCTGCAGGGACCTTTAAACGTGCAGTACTTGACTCCTTAGTCAGGGACACGGACCTCCTCTACCTCAGATGGTCAAACTGAAACAATGACAACAGCCCACACAACAATAGCCATCTGGTGGGAAGAATCAGAGTTACACCTTTTTGTTTTTGTCAGATTGGCAAAAGGATTGTTTTTTTTTTTTGGTGTGCCGCAGAACTTCAGTAATTAGTCTGTGTGTGCCAGGAGGCGAGAGAGGTTGCTGCGAGGCAAAAGCGCTGTCAGCTTCAGTGCGCAAACGGGGATCCCGACGCTCAGGGAAACGCAGGGTCTTCCTCCCGGCTTGAACTCGGGCGGACCCCTCAGTCCAAGCCCCGCACACTCCCGCCGCCGCAGAGCCTCCTAGCCGCAGGCGCTAGCACTCGCTGTGCTGGACTCGCTGCGCCAGGCCTGGAGGCCCCAGGAACCGGCGGGGGGCGACGCCCTGGGAGGACGGTCCATGAGGGCTCCAGTGAGCCCTGCGACGGTGCCGGGCCCACGGAAGCCAGCCGGCCGTCTTGTTGTTCTGTGGGCTCTATTTCCCAGAACTGTTCGAGATTCACAGAACGCCCGAGGGGACAGCACAGAGAGCCCGCCCGTACCCCGCAGCCGGTGTCCCCTGTGACGACCGCCTGACGTGAGGTCGATGCGTCGGTATTGATGGAAGTCCACTTCCTTAGCTTTTACCCGATGTCCCTTTTCTGTCCCAGGAGCCCACCCAGAAGGCCGGGTTACATCTAGTTGTCCATTCCTGTTAGTTTCTATTAGTAATGACCTTGGTCACATGAGCAGTCCTAACTCTCAGGAGAGCTCTATGTGGTGCAAATTACTCACCTGTCACCCCCACATCATTTCCCCCCCAAAGCACACACTGCCTCCAGCTGCAAGCTTTCAGGGCAGGGCCTGTCTCTGGGGGCCTGTTCTGCCGGCCTTGAAGAATGAGGTGTAAACTGACCTGGCCCACTGCCCACGCAGGCTGCTCACTGGGCAGGGAGGGGGAGAAGAGGGCAGTGGGCCTGGGGCCTGCAGCGATACACCCAGCCGTGGACCCAGCCGTGGACCCAGCCCCGGCCCCCTCAGCTGAGCCAGCATCAGTCCCAGCTGCGGGGCGGAAAACCAGGGTGAGAGGCAGCTTTCGGAGCAACCCCTCAGGGCCTCAGGCTGGGAGGGCACCTTCCCCTACCTTCCGGGCAGGAGTTTCACCAGAGCCCCTGGTAACCAGGTGAGCACCCCCTCCAGGTGGACCCCCTTTGCCCTTAGAAGTTCACACCTGCCACCTTCCCTATATAAGTCTTGGGACCTCGCTGGGCATGACTGGGAGGGGATATCGGGGGTCCTCGGTGTTTCTGATGGCAAGAGGCTTGGCCATGGTCTGGGCTCACTGCGTGGTCCGGCTGCCACCACTGCTGCTACTGCTAGCCACTCTGGGGCTGGGTCATCGGCCACACCCCGAGCCTGGTGTCCCAGGCCTGCAGTACAGCTATGACTGTGGACTCAAGGGCATGCAGCTGCTGGTGTTCCCGAGGCAAGGCCAGACTATTCGCTTCAAGGTGGTGGGTGAGTGCCAGCTGAATCCCAGGCCTGCCAACCTGGGCTGCAGTGGGGAGCCAGGTCCTTTCCCTGTCGCAGGAACAGGAAGAGTAGGAGCCTCCCTGCAGCCTAAGGGTGGCCACCCCCACCCCCACCACACCGGGAGGAGGTGGGAGGAAGGCTGGTTTCCAGCCTCGATTTCTCTGGTGTACCCGGGCAGCTTCTCCTTCGTGGGCCAGGGTGCCCAGGGAATCACCTGGCCATTGTGCTGAGCTGCAGGCCCTGGTTCTGCATTTGTGACCACGCCCAGGCTGCTGGTCCACAAACTGCTTCTCAGTGGCAGGGTGTGGCCTGCAACGGAGAAAAGGGAGAAAGTTTCGCACCAGGATTTGCATCTGCAGCTTCTAAGCTGTGTGATCTTGAACAGCCCACCTGGCCTCTCTGAGTCCCCTTTCGTCGTTCGTAAGGTGGGAAAGATGGCCCCAAACTTGCCATGTGGGCTGAACAGGGGTTCAGGGGACGTGCCCACACCCAGAGGGTGCCCTGGCTGTTCTGGGCTGACCAGGTGGGTGAACACCTCGCAGGTATCTCCAAGGGAAGTGGCTGCAACAGCCAGTCAACCTGGCAAGCAGACTCTCAGCTCTTTCTATAAAATCCCAGGTTCGAATCCTCATTTTGCTGCTCATTGCGTGCGCCTGGGAAAGCTCACTCGCGCTGTCAGCTGCCTCACCCCCAGGCTGCGATGACTAAATTTGCAGGAACTGATATAAAATACTCAGCCCAGGGCCCAAGACCTGCTTAATTCTCCACCATATTTTCATTCCTCCTACCACTGAGTGCTGTCAACAGGGAAGCCGAGCTAGAAAGAGCCTGAGACCAGCTGGGGCCACCCAACCCCTCACAGATGTAGCAGCTGAGACCAGAGAGGGGAAGGGGCTTGCCTGAGACCACAGAGCAAGCTAAGGGCAAAGCTAAGGCTGGAACTTGGTCTCCTGCTCCTGAGGCGGGCGTCTTCTCAGCAGACCCCAACAGCCTCCGGCTGCACGCTTCGGCCTCCCTGACCCCTTCCCTCCATCCCTCTCTTCCCTCCCCCACCCCAGATGAATTTGGGAATGAATTTGAGGTGAACAACTGCTCCATCTGCTACCACTGGGTTACGGCCAAGCCCCAGGGGCCTGCGGTCTTCTCTGCTGATTACAAAGGCTGCCACGTGCTGGAGAAGGTAGGGACCCCTCACTGCTCCGGGGGAGAGACCTACAGCTGGGAGCCAGGTTGGCTAACACAGGGTCGGGCTGGGGAGGCCCCTCATGCACCAGGGATGCATCGGCACCCGAGATCACTCCGTGAGCTGGTGGATGAGGGGGACTTAGTCCTGGGTACCGGCCCCCAAATCCAGCCCCCTGCCCGACACCCAGCTGGGCCCTCCATAGCCTGGATGCTGAGTGGCCTCACCTAGCTGCTCTCCGATTTATCTGCCTTCTCACCTGCAGGACGGGCGCTCCCACCTGAGAGTGCTCGTGGAAGCTGTGCTGCCCGACGGTCACGTCCACATAGCACAAAACGTCACCCTGGTCTGTCCCAAACCTGGACACACCTGGATGGCTCTGGACGGCCGGCTGATGCCACCCACCACATTCCCCCTTTCCACCCCGCACACCGGTTCCCTCGGCCCCACCGCAGAGCACCGCTCTGTGCCTCCACCCTCTGCCGCTGCCTCTGCCTCGCCGTCCCTTGGGCCTGGACCCACACACCCCACCGGGGCTCGCCCGCACGGAGGCGTCTTGGAGCGATGGGAGGTTGTCGAGCCAGGTTACATAGGTACGTGGGACCCCTCCGTGTACATGCACCCTGTGTCCTGGACCTTCTGGAGCATCACGTGGCCTGAGAGCCCTTTACTGGTTCAAGAAGCCACCTCCCTGCATTTCCCCTGGAAGTCTTGGCTGCTTCTCACATCCTCACCACTCTGTCACCAACCCTAGGTACCACCCTGACCCCAGAGCAGTGTCAGGGGAACACTGGGCACATCCCCTGCATTATGAAAAGAAGTTCGAAGGAAGCCTGTCAGCAGGCTGGCTGCTGCTATGACAACACCAGAGACGTGCCCTGTTACTATGGCAACACAGGTACAACTTTCCCTGCCAAGCAGGGTGTCATCTTCTGAATCCCGAAGCGCTAGGAGGGCTTTCCCCTCTGCCCTCTTCCTAGAGAAGCCTGACCCCAGAGCAGACTGCAGAACAGCTTTGGGTGGGCGTCCCAGGGAGCCGTTACTAGATCTGCCTTGACACGTGTCCCCTGCCTTTAGATTAGAACATCCCAGCTGGGAGGATAAATCTGACGGTGACCTTCCTTATAGACTACATTCAACTGTCGGTCCCATGAACGAGAAAACCTGGGTCTGTGAAGGGTTTGCTCAAGCCGACAGCCCGAGCAGAGAGTAGGAGAGAACCCAGGTGTCTCGGCTGACACCCCCATGCTGACTGTCACCAGCACCCCCACCCTCGTGTCTGCTGGATGGACACTGCCCCCCAAAGCTCTGATCAGCCTCTTTGGTCTGCTTTTTCCCAGCAACTGTCCAGTGCCTCAGAAACGGCCACTTCGTCCTGGTGGTATCCCAAGAAACGGCCTTGGCCCACAGGGTCACGCTGGCCAATGTCTACCTGGCCTATGCCCCTGCCAGCTGCTCCCCGACCCAGGAGACCAAGTCCTTTGTGGTCTTCCACTTCCCTCTCACCCGCTGTGGCACCACAGTGCAGGTAGGCGTGGGGGCCATGGGCCGGTGCCCAGTACTACTGCCCCTGGGAGGGCCTCACCCAGCTGTCTCCTCCCACAGGTGGTTGGCAATCAGCTCATCTATGAGAACCAGCTGGCATCTGTCATCGATGTCCAAAGGGGACCCCAGGGTTCCATCACACGGGACGGCACCTTCCGGTGAGGGGGAGCTTTCCTCGGAAAGGCTGGGCTAATGAGCTTGGGAGTGAAGGGAGATGGGTGAGCTTAGAACAGGCTATAGAGCCAGTGGGGTTCATGTCCAGATTCTATTAGCCAGCTGTGGGACCTCGTCCCAGCCTCGACTGTGAACATAAAATGGGGTCTGCCCACACCGGGCCAAGGAGAAGCCACCGCAGAGCCTGAAAGGGCCAGAGTCCTCCAAAGCTCCCACCTTTATCCCTCTGAGAACTAAGCTCAGAAACCAAGCAACCACAAATGAGGCTGCAAGTGTCCCCCCTCCCTGTCCCCCCGGGCCAGGGCCTCAGGAAGAAGGTGAGGCTATGGCTGCGGCCACGGCTGCAGCTGCCTCCTGATCTTGGAAGCTAAAGTCTCAGATGAGGCAGATGAGTCTGGGGCCGGGGCTCCCTGAGGGTGCGGTGGGAGAGGAGCAGAGGAAGGCCCTCAGTGACAGGGACCACCAGGGCCTGCTGACTCAGGTGGCATGACCCTCAGGTGCCCAGGATGCCCATGGGGGTCCCCCTGAGGGAGCCCATGGGGGCGCCCCTGAGGGAGTCTGCGCTCATCACACCTGCCTCTGTACCCCAGGGGCCAGGCACCAACATCACCCTGCCCACCCTGCTGGAGTTAATACATCAACCATGGGTTGGAGACATTCTGTGCCTGGCATCGAGCGGATGCCCACCCTACCTGCCATGGGGGCTGGGGCGAGGGGCGAGCATCAGAGGTCAAGTGCCTTTGCTTTAAAAACAAAAAGTGCCTAAGGGAGAAGGCAGTTGGGAGTGAGGGGACAAAGCTGTCATGCGTTAGACTCCTGGATTTAAGAGCCAGGGGAGCTAGCCAGCATTCCACCCAGGGCCAGGGCTTCCAGAGGGAGGGAGCCGGGAGGGGAGCAGCTGCAGCCCAGCAGGAGCCCGCGGGAGGGGCCGGGAGGACAGGCCTGCTGCTCAGGGCAGCAACCCCTGATGCCTGTAAGCAGCTACTTAGCTCCAGTACTGTCTCCATCTGCAGGATGGCTTCTCCAGGGGCCCCACCCAGGCTGGAACCCGGGGCCCTGTCTCAGGTAGCAGTGAAAGCAGAGCACTCGGGAGCCTGGGGTGAGGTGGATGGGGTCAGGTGGGGTCGACTACTCTTGTGGACACCTCAGGGTGTCTGTGCCAAGACTGTGCAGGGGCACTTTAGGCTGGCGAGGGACACGGACCCAGTGAGGGATACAGACCCAGCGAGAGACCAGCTACAACTACAGGGACAATGATGACACTGGGTTGCAATCTTGTGACCCTAGTGATCCTGTCACAGCCCTGAGCGGGAGAGGGGGTTATTGCCATTTTACAAATGAGGAAACTGAGGCTTAGGTTAAACCGTTTACTTGTGGTCCCACGGCCAGTGAACATGAGAAAGATTCGAACCCAGGCCCGCCCGTTAGGCTTGACTGGCAGGTTCCGAGGGAGCCTCAAAGGTCAGAACAAGAGGAGCATCTGTCAGCCCCATGCTCCCACACTGCGCCCCCTCGCCTCTATCCTGCTGTGCCCTGCCCCAGAGGAGGGCCTGGCACGGCAGGCGGGTGCTGTACCAGGAAGCTGAGGAAGGCGGAGGAGAGGACAGGGGTGCGCATCACCCTGGCGATCGCTTGGGTGATATCCATCCGCCCTGCTGGACCGGGCCCTGTTTGTTGCTTCCACATCGTGGGTACCTGGTCTGCTATGCAAGCAGGAGACGCTGATTCTGTCTTCTCCCCGCATTCTCTCACACTTGAACTTCAGGATCCATGTTCGCTGTATCTTCAATGCTAGTGACTTCCTGCCCATCCAGGCATCTGTCTTCCCATTCCCTTTGCCAACTTCTGTGACCCAGCCCGGCCCCCTGCGGCTCCAGCTTCGGATTGCCAAGGGTACGATGTCTCCGCGCTTCCTCTCTGTGCCCCCACGTGGTAGACACCCGGCCCGAGGCTCACGACCCCTCTTCCCGCAGAGGAGACTTTCCACTCCTACTACGAGGAAAAGGACTACCCCATCGTGAAGCTGCTCCTGGAGCCTGTCCCCGTGGAGGTCCGGCTCCTGCAGAGGACAGACCCCCGTCTGGTGCTGGTGCTGCACCGGTGCTGGGCCACCCCCAGCGCCAACCCCTTCCAGCAGCCCCAGTGGCCCATCCTGTCTGAAGGGTGAGTGGTGGCGGGTGCTCCAGCTGCCCCAGGGCTCCCTCTGCTTGCCTCCCCTCCCTCAATGGGCGACCTCCTTGACCTCTCTCCTTCCCAGGTGTCCTTTCGAAGGTGACAACTACAGGACCCGAATGGTAGCCTTGGGCGGGGTCCGGCTGCCCTTCCCAACTCACTACCAGCGTTTCACCGTGGCCACCTTTGCGTTCCTGGACTCTGGCTCCCAAAGGGCCCTCAGGGGACCGGTAAGAAGTGCCGTGCTCTGTTCCGTGTCCCTCGCGCCTGCTGTCACCAGGCCCCTCCAGCACCTTGCAGGCTGAAGCAGACAAAGGCTCAGATGGGCTTGGTTTTCGTAGGCATGGTGGAGGGCAGTGAGCCCCGGTCCTGGCCTCAGGGAAGCCCAGAGGTGACCAGTAAGCAACTCAAGTGGGAGGCGGGAAAATGCCGTCCACCCTAAAACTGAGCGCTGGTCACAGTGCGGAGAATGGCCTCACCCTGACTCTAGAAACAACGTATTTGGCATAGTTCTGCTTTGAATTTTTATACCCTAGTAACTTCTCCGGAAGGTAACAGGGATAAACGAGTATGTTCAGGTTTTCTACACACTACACATGGCACCGAGGCCGTGCACTGTCATAACTTCTATCCTGCTGAACAGCTTATGTCTTTCACATTAACACACACAGACCTCTGCATTTTAAGCGGCTGCATCCTTATTACGTGGGATGTAGACAGACTTCATGGGTTGGCACCTGGGGACGGTTTAACCCGCATCTCAGCTGTGAGCCTCTTCCTGAGCCTGCGCCCTGACCCGCTAGACAAGGGAGCACCCACCCCGGGCCAGGCCTCCTGCGGGCTGTTTGGGTCGACTCCTCCTGCTTCTCCTCCTTTGAGAGCTGCCCTTGGCCTTGTGTTTCTAGAAGCAGGGCTAACCTCTCCATCTCTCTGCCCTCTGTGAGGAGTCACTGGGGGCCAGGTCTGGTCGAGCCCTACCTTCTCTCAATTCCCACTATCAGTCACTAGCACAGGGAGCAAGATGGCCCTCCTGCAAGGCTCTGCAGGCAGGAGCAGTGTTGGTGGAACAGGCCGATGGCTGGGGCTCAGCTGAGGGCGGTGGTTCCCACCCATGAGGCCCAGGGCCATCTGGAAGGAGAACAGCTTGTATTCCAAACTGGGGCGCAGCCCTGTGCCTCTGCACCTCCCAGGCAGCGGCTGCCTCTCAGTCCCGTTCCACGTGCCTAGATGCTCCCCCACCCGCCCGCCTGGGTCCTGGGTCCTCTGTCCCAGCCTTGGCGCCTCCTCGCTGGCGCTGCACCAGCCCCAGGTCCTGACTTTCCTCTCCCCCAGGTTTACTTCTTCTGCAGCGCCTCCGCCTGCTCCCCTACGGGGCTAGAGAGCTGCTCCACCACCTGTGGCTCTAGGACCACCAGTGAGTCTGGGGCAGGGAGGGGGGCGAGGGGAGGTGTTCTGCATTCTTGCATGTATCCCAGCTTCTGGTCCCAGCTTCTGGGCCACCAGGGGCCCGGACACCATCCCACAATGTGTTTCCTTTCCTGGGCAGGGCAGCGGCGGTCCTCGAGCCCCCACAGGGACAGGGCTGAGCCTCAGGACATCGTGAGCTCTCCAGGGCCAGTGGGCTTTGTGGATTCTTACAGGAAGGAAACTACACTGGGGCCCTCAGGTACCAGGGCCTGTGGGTGGGCTCCTCTGGCCTGGGCCACCCCGGGAGTGTTGACAAACAGAAGCTCAGGCAATAGGAAGGGCAGGAGGTGGTATAACTTCATTCAGCGGGAACAATGAAGACAGGCCAGGGCCACCTGCATCAGCACCACCCTGAGGTTACACAGACCCGGCCCTGACATCCTTCAAATCCTCCTCCCCGCAGGCTCCACCTGGAACTCCGACCCGAGTCCTCTCCTCTGGGTGGTCCTTTTGCTGGTGGCTGCTGCCCTGGTCCTAGGGATCGGTGTCTCCAGGGCCCTGTGTCAGGCCCAGGCCTGGAGGCTCCAGGGAATGACAGAGGGTGAACGGGCTCAATAAACCATCGTTTCAAGCCTACTGAAATCCAGTGTGGAACCCTCTTTCTAAAGACTAGGGTAGAAATCTTTCTTGTCTTAGACCGTGTTCCGTGGGGTCGGCTGCCCTTTCACAACTGCCCCTGTCACCAGTACAGGGGAGAGCCCCATGTCTCCCAAGCCTGACTTTGGAAGACTTTGTGTGTCAGTGAGGAAAGGTGGCACTCCAGGGAGAGAGCACAGGGCAGGCAGGTCAAGGCGGAGGAAGGTAAAATCGTGGCAGAGTCATGAGTCACGGGAGCTGGGAATCGGGTACCTGGAGGGGCTCATGGCCCGGGAGGACCTGCCACCTCCATGCAGACACGCGGAAGATCTCACTGGGCGCCCTCAAAGCACGCTGCTTGGCTGCCATTGCAGATAAGGGGAACCCGGGGTTCCCGAGGCCAAAAGAACCAAACCTGGCTTGAAGGAGTCCCTCCGAGTCCTGCGAGGAGCCCCCCAGCCTCCCACTAAAGGATGCAGGGCTACGTCTCTGACCACCAGCCTCCGTCCCCCTCCCTCGGCCCCCCAGGACTAGCCACACAGGCACGGTGGGCACAACATGAATAGCATGGCCCCCCGAACGGTCAGTGCTGCGGTGGCTGGGCTGCTGACCTCTGCTTGCCCATGTATGGCATGGCCTTCCTCTCTGACTTGGCAGCAAAGACCTTTCCAGACTGACGTGGGGACCTAGGCTGGAGGTGGGGGTGGGGAAGGTGAAGGGCTCGGCCTCTGGTGAGCAGAGGATACCTGGTGGGGAAGTCAGACACCCTCCCAGGCCTTTGGTGGGGCGTGAGCTGAGAGCCCACACAAAGGAACCCCGTAGTGCTCAAGCCAGGCCAGTGGCCTTGACACGGTGCAGGGCTCTCCTGCTCTGTCCTCCTCCCTCTCTTCCGTCTTCGGGGTACTGATCAAATGCAGGGGATCCGCAGCCAGGCTGCTCCAGTTACAGCCCTGGCTCCGTCCCCTAGCAGCTGTGTGACATCGACTTACTGAACCTTCCTGGGCCGTTTCCTCATCTGCAAGTGGGAATGGAACCTTTCCCCAGAAGGGTGTTAGAGAAAAGGAGTTAGTAAGTAAGGATCCCTAGGGCGCTGCCGAACCGTTAGCCAGCATTTACTGACTGCTATTCACTGCTAGAATGTCCTCTTCTTCCCACCCCAAACTTGGTGCTTCCCATCTTTCTTTCTCCCCTTCTTTCTTGACAAGTTTACAGCCCAAGATGAGGAAGGGCTGCAGGAAACCGCTGCCTGCAGGCTTCTCTAGCCGGGTAGGAAGGGCAGGAAGACCCGAGCCCTTGCTATGGAAGCCAGCTGAGTAACGCCCTTATCTGGAATTGCCGTCCCCATCTGCGGCTAGGGACGGCCGACAGCTCTGTCCAACTTGCTGGCCTGGCAGGGACTGTAGGGTACACTCTTCAGGACTGGCGTGAAGTCAGTGAGAGTTCTTGGCCAGCTTGCGGGTTGGAGGAGCCAGGCTGGCTTGCTGTTAGATGTCAGGGTCCTGATTCCATCAGCTCCCTTCTTACCACACCCTTCCACGTACAGCACAGGTGCTTCTATAAATGGTATCTGTGCTGTTTACACAAAGCAAGGTTCTATAAATACCAGTTAGAATCACACAACTGAGTTCTGTTTTTTAGACAGACATCTTGTGTTTTTTCCTTTTTAAAATATATCTTGACTATGCATTACAGTTGTCCATTTCCTGCCCTTTGTCTGCCTCCGCTGGGTACCCCCCTACCTTCCAGCAATCTACCCCCTTAGTTCATGCCCATGGGTCATGCATGTAAGTTCTTTGGCTTCTCCATTTCCCAGACTATTCTTAACGCCCCCCCATCTATATTGCACCTACCATTTATGCTTTTTATTCCCTGTACCTTTCCCCCCATTCTTTCCCTTTCCCTTCCCAGCTGATAACCCTCCAAATGATCTTCAGATCTATAATTGTTTCTGTTCTGGCTGTTTGCTTAGGTTTTTTTAGATTCAGTTTTTGATAGTTGTGAATTTGTTGCCCTTTTAATATTCATAGTTTTGATTTTTTTTAAGTCCCTTTAACATTTCATGTAATAATGGCTTAGTGATGATGAACTCCTTTAGTTTTACCTTGTCTGGGAAGCACGTTCTCTGCCCTTCCATTCTAAACAATAGCTTTGCTGGATAGAACAATCTTGGGTGTAGGTAGGTCCTTGCTTTCTAAACAATAGCTTTGCTGGATAGAACAATCTTGGGTGTAGGTAGGTCCTTGCTTTTCATGACTTTGACTACTTCTTGCTAGTTCCTTCTTGTCTGCAAAGTTTCTTTTGAGAAATCAGCTGATACTCTTACAGGAACCACTTTGTAGGTAACTTTCTTTTGCTGCTTTTAAGATTCTCTTTATCTTTAACCTTTGGCATTTCAATTATGATGTATCTTGGTGTGGTCCTCCTTGGGTCCAATTTCTTTGGTACTCTCTGAGCTTCCTGTACTTGTACGTCTATTTCCTTTGCCAAATGGGGGGAGCTTTCTCTCATTACATTTTCAAATGTTTTCAATTTCTTGCTCTTCCTCTTCTCCTTCTAGCATCCATATGATTCTGATGTTGGTATGTTTAAAGTTGTCCCAGAGATTCCTAAGGCTCTCATTTTTTAATTTTTGTTTTCATGCTGATTGAATGCTTTTTCCTTCTTGTGTTCCAAATCGTTGATGATTCTCACCTTCAGCCCCTCCACTGCTGGTTCCCTGTAGATTTTTATTTCACAAGTGTAGCCTTCATTTCTTCCCTTATGTTGTTGCCATATTCGATTTCTTTGGGCATCCTGAAGAACTACCAGTGTTTTGAACTCTGCATCTGACAGGTGGGTTATCTCCATTCCGTTTAGTTCTTCTAGGGTTTTTTCTGTTCATTTGGGCCATGTTTCTTTGTCTCCTCAATTTGACAGCCTCCCTGTGTTTGTTTCTGTGTATGAGGTAGAGCTGCTTTGACTCCCTTAGAAAAGGCACCTGTAAGTTGTGTGGGGCAGCCTTAGGTAATCGCCTGGGCAGGCAACCTGCTTCACGGCTTCGTGGCTCTGTGTGGGGGAAGGGTTCTGAGGGGGGACAGTGCTGCTGCCTGGCTTCTGGAGGTTTGCCTGCCACTGGCCCCATTTCCAGTCCCTTCACCCACTTCCTGTACGTGACTGGCGCCCTTCCAGCTGTCGCCCTGGTGGTGAATCCCAGAGTGGGTGGGTTTGGGCATGTTCTAGGTCTGTGTGGGCCCTTTAAATGGACTCTCCTGAAAGTCTGGCAGTTTCTCCCACTGCCCCAATCCCCACTAGTTTTTACAGCCAGAAGTTATGGGGATCTATCTTCCTGGTGCTGGAACCCTGGGCTGGGTGATCTGGTCTGGGGCCAGGATCTCACTCCAAAGGTATCCCTCCCAATTTTTATCCACCTCGTGTGAGTGTGGGGCCACCTGATCCGCCCCCCATCCTGGCCTCACTGCACTGCACTGCACGTCACCACATGTCTCTGCTCATCTCCGCACCTCTGCCCCTCCTACCCGTCTGGATGGATGTGGCTTCTTTAAATCCTTAGTGGTCAGACTTCTTCCATACAGCTTGATTTTCTCAAAGTTCTAGTTGTTCTGAGATCCAGTTGTAATTCTGTGGTGGTGCGAGGAGGCGAAGCGTGTCTACTTATGCCTCCATCCTGGACAGAAATTCATTTATTTTTAATTACTTTTCCTCCATAATGTGGTTAAATTATACATTTAATGGAAACCAGGTCTGTTCAGAATAACAAGTATTGAACACAATTATGTCCACATGTAATTCTTTGTATATTATCTTGGAATAAATTCTTAGAACTGCTGAGCCAAAAACCGCATCCCCCTTTCTGGTTATCTGGCTCTAGGACAGTGCGGGCCTGTTCTCCCACGGCCTGGCCACCACGGATTGTATCATCCTAAATCTTTGCGTATCATAAGGCAAAGAGCATTGCTGATTTAAAATGGACCTCTTTGCCCTGCCCAGGGAGGCTCAGTTGGTTGGACATCATCCCACAAAGCAAAAAGTCGCCGGTTTGATTCCTAGTCAGGGCACATACCTAGGTCGTCAGTTCAGTCCCGGTCGGGGTGCATAAGAGGCAATAGATTGATATTTCCCTCCTCTTCTTTCTACTTTCCTTCCCCTCTCTCTAAAAATAAATAAAATCTAAAACAGACCTCTTCAATTAGAAGCCAGGCGTCTTTACAGCCACTTGTGTCTTGTAAGTTGCCTCTCCATGTCTTTCCTTGTCTGTAAAGAGCTTTCGCTAGTTAAGGGGACAACATCCTCATCTTACGCATTCCCCATGGAGCTGGCCACTGGGCTTTCTGTGTGAGGTTCTTCCATCCTGCTGTTTGACAGACTTACGTAACAGTGAGTATTTACTTCTCCCTCGTATTATCTTTCAACATGGCAAAGACCTTCCCTCACCCTAGGTAATCTTTAAAGTATCCATTTACTTCCCATCACAACACCCCTGTGACAGTGCACGTTTCCCTCCTGTCAAGGCTACACAGGTGCAAGAGTTCTGAAAGGTAACTTTGGTAATGGACAAACTGCACGTAACTTTTCCACGTCGAAGCGTCTGCGTGCAAAATACGTGAACAGTGAGGCCCCTGCAGCACCAGCTGCCCCACGATTTCCCTCCAGGGAGCAGTATATGTTCTGACTTTGCCGAGTATCAAAATCTAGCCCCAATTTTGTCCAACTTAAAGCTTCCTCCCTCCCCTAAAACCACCTGCTGACACGAACAGCACCTGAGGGAGCCCTGAGAACATGTGAGTCAGGCGTGATGGGGTGATAACAAACCACGCTCACTGACCTGCGGCAGGAAGCAGAGCTGCTCGGGGGCCTGCCAGGCTTTCTCTTCCTGCCCCGCTAGAGAGGGGGCAGGGGCAGTGGCCACACCTAGGTGAGACCCAAGGGACTCCTCACCTCTCCATCAAACCCCAGGCTCCTCCCCACTTACACTGTGACTGAGATCAAACCGATGCCATGGTGCTTTGCCTTAAACAGGCAGTGAGGCTACTTCAGCGCAAGTGAAATCGAGCTCCTGAACTGTGGCTGCACGCCCAGACGTTTCGGTGAGCATACTTCCCGTAAAGGCGCCACTTCTGTCCCCGCGGTGGGAAGGCAGGAGACCCGGATCGATCTTCTGGTGTGAATCCAATGTCGGATCATACAGATACATTTAAAAAACATGTTGAAATCTTTGCTGAGCTACC
The DNA here is from genome assembly GCA_028533065.1 of Trachops cirrhosus. Taxonomy (NCBI): domain Eukaryota; kingdom Metazoa; phylum Chordata; class Mammalia; order Chiroptera; family Phyllostomidae; genus Trachops; species Trachops cirrhosus. Next base: position 7,326,717 of record CM052543.1, on the reverse strand, counting down.
ATGGAAAAGAAAAAAAGATGTACACCCAGGACAAAAACAAAGTAACAGCAAAAACTCGAGGGAGTGAAACCAGCTTCTATTCCGGGCCTTCCACAGAACCCTGCCGACCTTGACGTTCTGCTTGGATGAGTCCAGGGGACCGCAGGTCAAGTGCAGAGCCAGCCGACGGTGGGGAGTCTCGGTGCAGGGCTGCTCTCAAAGCTGGGGCTCCGGAGGGCTTGGGGCTCAGTTTAGGACTGAAGGGGAGATGCACCCACTGCACAGGAGTGGTGGCAAGGGAGCTTGTCTATCTTGATCTTAATGCTGGGTAGATTAAAAGAAAAACCTTCCTGAGAATTAAAAGTGTAAGTCCCTCTTCACTGGTGAGTGCAGTCCAAATTCTTAGAATAGGGCCGAGGGCAGGGGGACTCTCAAAGGTTCAGTTTGGAAAAAACTCAAGGGCTGACTGTAATTTAAAGTGATCCCAGGGTGATAATTAAATTAAAGTGACCCCTTGGCTTCAGACAGAAGCCATTGCAAATTCTGTCTGAAAAGATGTGATTTCAAAGTCTCAAGGAATTCTCATGAAATCACAAATAATATGAGCATTTCCCAAACCAGAATCATGACACCACAGTCAAAAGACAAGGCACAAACTGGGAAGATACTCGCAACATTTTGACAAAGGAGCGTTATAAAGAAAAAAAAGTATATGCAAATAAAACCTGCCACAGATCAGTAAGAAACAACGCAATCAAAATAGAAATATAGAGGACACAAGGAAACACGTAAAAGATAAACTCACGTGGCCTGGGAGTGGACGGAATGCTCGACCTCGTCAGTGGTCATGGCCGTGAAGAGCAAACTTCAAAGTACTATTATTACACACCCCCCAGACTGGTGGAAATTAAAACACTAAGGACTGGCGAGGGTACAAAGACAGGAGCACTCAACCACTGCTGGTCAGTGTGCACTGGTACGACCATGTGAAAATATTTGTCATTGCCTGCACTGTCTATATAATAAATCTTCTCCTAGGTTAATATCCTAGGGAAAACTCTTGCACCAGCGTATTCATGGAAACATTCTTTATAATAGCAAAAAAGAAAGAAAGAAACAACTTTCATGTCCATCACCAATAGGACATATAAATAAAAGCATTGTGGCACATTCCCATGACAGAATTCCACAATGAACGAGAGGTTAACCTGTCCGAGGTCTATCCTTTGCAGGCTGGCCTCCCAGAAAAGGAGGTGGCCTCTTACAAGGCTCCATGGCCTCCAGCCACTGCCAAGTGTCCAGGGCTCTGGGCCGTTACAGAGCTTGGACCCCGGCCCCTAACAATGTCCCCAGTCGCACGAGCAGCTGCCACCGCACAGTCTGGACCCAAGACCCTGGATCGTGTTGGAGGAAGGCCAGTGCAAACCCCCAAACACAACACGGCGCTGGCAGACGGGGGCTGGGACCACAGTGCTGCCACATCATATTGCTGCTGTGCTCTCTAACCACGCACTCGAGAGCACCACGGCCCGGTGAGCAGAGGCACTCTGAGCTGGCCTCTCCCAGCGTGCACTGCCCGACGAAGGGCCCCACAGGACCGTGCCTCCAGGTGGCTGCCGTCTCCAGTGCGTGCGGTCCCGCCGCCTGGAGGGAATTGCTCGCCGCTTGCTTTCATTTGTACAGTTGTGAGTGAACTGCAGTTGTGTGTGTCGATACAGGTAGATTTCAGGAACAATGTTGAGCAAAGTCAGAGAGCACATTTAATGATTTCATTTCCGTAAACTTCAAAAATAAGCAACCCCCACCCCCGCCACCGCCCAATACAGCGGTGAAATTATAAAGCAAAAGAGTGACCGACCCCGATTTCCGGACAGTGGTTTCCTCTGCAGGGGAGAGGGGGCCGTTCCTGAAAGCACAGAGGCCCCCAACACTGTCTTTCTTAACCTGGGTGCTGGATACGAGGGTGCTTATTATTCTTGAAACTGAAAAGGCATATTTTAGACACTTTTAAACAAGTCTTTAACAATTAAAAAAAAAAAACTTGAGATGTTGAAGACCTGTTCCACATTTTGAACATCTTCAGGTGGGATTTTAGACTTCACGCTGCTGGCTGAGACCAGCGACCTCGTAGCCTTAATACAACCTGCTGGGCATTCCTCCAACATTCTTCCCCCCACCTGCCCCACTGTCTCTTTTCTCCTGGTTTTGGCCTTGAATGTGCTCTCAACCCTCCTTACTTCAGCAAGGCCTCTCCTTATACCAGCCACCCCTCCTCTGTTTCTCTGCTAGTCTCTGTCCACCTAGTGAATTTTTACTTCTTCAAAATGAGCCTGTCACCTCTCCCCAGCTTCCGACTTTCAAACCGGCTGCACGCCCCACCCATGGTGGCACCCCCATCAGAACTCCAGTTCCAGTGTGTTCATCTGTACAGCCCCACCTCCTGCCTGGATTAGGTTCCAGCCACTTGAACCTATCAAGAGCCACTCATCAGAGCCTTAATGAGTGAAGAAGGCGGACGCTGACCAAACCTTAATGACACAGGTGTTGGAAGTAAAGGGCCACGTGCCCCTGGCAGTGTCCCCGGACACCAGCGCTGGCAGAGGCAGGGGCCAGTGACCAGCCACGGAGCACTCCCTGTGTGCCATCCTCACGCACTGCCCCACTGATCGGACCAGCTCTGTGGGGCGCCTGCAGAGGCAGACACTTGGGGGCAGAGATGGCACAGAGGCACCGGCCATGGAACACTGCAGGGCTGGGATTCAAGCCGGGGCTTCAGACTCCCAGAGCCCACACGTAAGTGCAACACTACACTCCCAGGAAACTCAAGTGGGCCACCAGCTGTCCGCTCCTGTCTTAGCTGTTCATGGGCTAGTCAGCTCGGTCTCTGAGGCCAGACAGCTTAAAAAACCTCAGCTCTGGCACTTGCTGGGTGGCCATAAGCCAAGGCACTCTGAGCTGGTTTCATCTGCAGGACGGGGAGAGAAACAGTGCCTTTGAGGTAGGGTTGCCCTATAGCGCAGAAAGCTCAGCCCTGAGGCCAAAGTCATGGGACAGGCTGGTGTGACTGCAGTGCCCCCAGGTGGCTGCCTTGGACAGCGCACTGAGACTGACAAAACACTGTGCCCTCACCTTCAACAGTGGAGGGACGCGGGGCTTGGGACGTGGATCCTCCAAGAGCTCAAGTGCATGTGGGATGCAGTAAGCACTGGTCTCACCTCCAGCCAATCGCCCTCCAGACACCCAGGACTACGGACTGTGCCTGGACCCTAAATACAAACCGTGTGAGCCGAACAATATGGATCCAGAAAAGGCGAGCCCTTTAGAATCTGAGACCAACTTCCAAAAGGTTCACCTACAAGGCAGCTGAGCCAAAACCCGGAGCTGTGACAGGCAGGGGGTGGCAGCTCCGCAGTCCATCTTGGTTGAAATGACTAACCATCACCATGCCCCTCCTCTTACGTACCAGGGAGAGACACGGAGAGAGCCCCAAGGCTGAAGGGGCATGACAGCAACGAGGACACGGCCCCACCCTTGAGATACAAGTCTGGTTGAGAGACAAATGCACAAGCACATCAAGGCAACGCGGCGCCAGCTACGCCAGAGCCATGAGCCACGGGCTGAGCGAGGTCACTCACCTGCCAGGACAGAGACGGGCTTCCTGGGGTCAGCCCGTCAGGGGAAGGAGACTCCAGGGACAGCAGAGTGGCAGAAGCAGCCGTAGCGGTGTTGGCAGCAGGGTCGGCAGTGGTAAAACGTAGCAGTAACAAGTAGCGGTGGCACTAGTGGCAGCAGTCGTGTTAGTAACAGAAACGGCAGCGGCAATGGAGACACAGGCGGCATTTACCACGAGCAGTCACTGCAGAAAGCGCTTCTCATACACTACTCCCCTCAATCAATACACTAAATACATCCCCCACCCCGCCCACGCCTCACGAAGAAACTGGAACAGAGAGAAGTTAAACCATCTGCCCAAGGTCTCACACCGAGTGCCACAGCCAGAGTCGAGGCCCGGAGCCTGTGTCTGGAGTCTGTGCTCCCACCCTCCGCCGAGGCGGCATGAGGTCCCGCAGGGGAGCAGCAAAACAGCTCAGAGCTGCTGAACTGCAAGGTTGTTTCAAGAACTGAGACAATGTATGCAGCGTCTCGCACACAACTCTCTTTTGACATGAGGTGACAGGTGGCAGGACAGGGACAAAAGCATTTCAGAGCCTTGTGACCCAACCACTGGGCTCCCGAGGCCAGGACTCAGGCCAGACCCATTCTTCTAGGACCGTGGCTCCAGTCCCCTGGACACACATTCCATTTCCTTCCCGTTCCCACAGAAACACACACACACACACACCACGTGCCCCTGCCCACTCCTGTGTCCCCCAAGAACCTGTCCTCACCTCTTTAGTTCCCTGGAAAGTCAGACCTTAAAAGCACCTATTAAGATCCGGCCAGAAACCATTAGGTTGGCGAGTGCAATGCTAGCCCCGGGCTCCCACTCAGCCTCAGGGAGCACCCTGCCACAGCCCCAGCCCCATCAGTCCTCCCTCCTTCACTCGGCAGTTCCCTTCCTCCTCCTGAAGTTTGCCCCAGCTCGGGAAAACAGCACGAGGCTCTTTTCTTTACAAAGGATCATGGTACTTTTCAAATCCTAAGAAATAAATACCCCAAAGTGGCTGAGGACATGTGACTAGCACCCACGTAGACTGACAAACATCGGGAACCCAGTGTCCCCGACACCGCTCATCGCCCGCTCTTGGAAAGTCAGCCGAGAGAACCGAGCTTGCAGCAGGCTGCGTGCTCCAGCAGGCTCAGCACAGGCCTGCCTACGGACAATGACGCTCTGGCTTGGGTCCCAGAGGGCGAGTCGATGGACAGTATACAGGGGTTGCAGATACACATAAAGGCTTTCCAGGTCAAATATTCGAAAACTGGGTTAAATAGTGAAGTGGTTTCTTTCCTGTGGGAGTTTTCAAAGGTTCTACTGGCTACTAAGCGTGCCCGAACTGACTTGACCTTGGACCCAGCAAAAACACACAGGCAGGGGGTCTTCTGTTGCATCAATGTGGACCCTGCTTTGACCCACAGCCCTTTCCAGGTACCACCCGTGCTTCTGCCCCCTTCCCAGCATGTTTCCTCATCGGCAGGCACTAACTCCCACGCACTCCGCCCACATTCTCGTAACCCATCCCGTCAGGGTTCCACCCCAACACCGAGCCGGGATTACTCATCGGGACCACGGACCTCCCAGGCTGACCTGGTGGTCACACGCTGGCCTCCTTCCTACCCCCCCACCACACCTTGACCACTCTGGCCTCCCTGCGTGGTGCATCTTGTTTTATGATTTACTGGCTGTCTCCCCTCGAACCACCCCCCCCCTTCAGATTTCCAAATACCAGCTACAAAATCTCCGTTCTGATTTCAGCCAGCCAGGGGCAGGCTTCCTACCACTTCCAACTGAGAAGTCCTTGCTCACACGGTCACAGCTCTGCACCAGCAAGAAGAGGCCATCTTGCTCGCGCTTCTCCCTCCCTGCCAGGCTTGTGGCAAGTGGCAGCACAAGCGACATGTCAAGGGACACGAAGACACGTTCTGGCAAACGGCTTGTCAGATTTGTTTTCATTTTCTTTGACTTCTGTTGTGCGGTTTCAAAAAAGGGGTGGGGGTGAGAGTGACCACTGAGCTTCCCGACGCCCACACCCTACAGTGCCCCCTCCCTCCCACCGGCCCTGCACAGGCGTTCCTGCTACAGACACACACAGGGAGGGGCTACGTTTACCGTTTTCTTTTTTTAATGAAACTAGATCACTGCTTACAAAACCCTGCGTGAGCCCTCGCGCCCATCCCTTCACAGTTCCCTTGGCTCAGCCAGTCCCCGTCTCCCAGGAACCGAAACCAGGCGGGTGTGGAATGGCCACCACCATCAGTGACCCACATGAGGGGAGAGGCCTGGGTTCTGACCTGCGCCTCCGGAGGGTGGCAGTGCCACCTCCCACGTCTGCTCTCGTCAGGCCTGGAGGCTGCACGGAGGAGGGCAGTCCAGGCCACCACGGCTCGTGGGCCACCACCCAGACCAGAGTGAAATGATGTGAACGCCCCACCCCGTGGACCCCCTCCCCCCCAGGAGTCTCTCCCCTTCCTCCCCCCACCCCAACCCTAACTCTACCCCAGCACTGAGATGAGGCCCAGCTCCTGTCGGAAGGGACAGGGCCTACAGGCTGTAGAACTTGAGGCTCCTGTCCATGCCCGTGGAAGCGATGAACTTGGCGTGGTGCCCAAAGGCCACCCCCGTGGTCAGGCCGCTATGCTCTGAGGAGAGAAACAAGAGGCATCGGTGAGAGGCCTCTCCCCTTCCCATCCAGTCCTGCCCCCAGCGCTTACCACAATGCACATGACTCCTTGTCTTTTCCCCCCCAGCTGTATACTCCCGAGGGCAGGGCTCTAGCCTACTGCACCCCATTTACCTGCAGGGCCTCACGCAGTGCCTGGCATATGCACAGGGCAGGCACTGGAGTTTGGCTGGTGGGCTGAGTGAATGGAGGACCACCTGCTCCCCTCACCTAAGCTTTGGGGGCGACTGCGTTTCTGCTCAAGCACTGGAGCTGACCATAAGCTGGGCAGAGAGCACTCACCCACGAAGCATACAGAGTCCTGTTTGCCACATCGCACAACTTGCTGTTTTTAAAATTTAGCTGTTTTCAGCTCAGTTTAAACTTCAGTAATCAGCCTGTTGGGATCTATCTAATTTTAATTCTTTGCATGTAACTGGAACAGCCCATCAGCTTGTTCTAGCTCCTGGGGTTCCGGCTCCAGGGAACCTGGGCCCCGAACACAGGGTAGGGCTGGGGTGGGGGCAGAAGAGGCTGGGCAACACTTGCCACGGCATTTGGGCAATTCATGAACATCAGTGCAACCTTCTCCAGGCAAGTTTAGGGTCACCCCTGGATCCAGCCAGCTCCCCACTACAGTCCCCTGGCTTCCAGCCTGCCACTCCACCTCACTCGGCTCCACATCGAAACACCAGGTCCAGGGAGGACTCACACCCACAGGCCAGATGGTTAGGCCTGGGCGCCTCTGAAACACCACACACTGGGCAGGGTCAGGAGGGCATGCGGGTGGGAACGTATCTTGTGTCCTGCCCACAACCTGCTAAAGGGGGCAAGAATCCTATCAACAAAGACAGCGGCCGCTGCCATTCATTCAGCTCCCAAGTGTGCAGCAAGCACCCTGTCACCATGCATGCCAGCCCGAGTCACCAGCTGGCACAATCTGCAAACCAGTACCTACACACCCATTTTAAAGATGGAGGAGCTGCAACACTGAAGAGAAAAGCCATGCACCCAGGGCCATATGGCTGTTAGGGGGCTGGAGAACCTGTTATCCACTGTCTTTGTGTTCTGTGCCTTTCTTCTCTCCCACTTACCATCGCAATTAAGTAACTTTGTGAAGTCACTTCCATCTGCCTTCCTAGCCTGACTAGAAATTCCATCAGGGCGAAGACCCGACCTCTCGCACTCACTGCTCTAATCCCACAACAGACTAGGACACAATACTGGATGGTGACGATGGCAGATCCTTCCTGTGTGCCAGACACTGTTCTAACGCACTCATACACACGCATCTAAACCTCATGTCGACCCTAATGCGTTTGTACAATTATCGCTCCCCAGGGAGATTAAGTAACTTGCCCTAGGTCACACAGCCTGCAGAGGACAGCCAGCACGTAAAGCCAAGCTCTCTGACTCTTGAGCCCATTTTCTTAGTCACTAAACTCTACTGCCTTCGGGAGTGGTTAAAAGCTGCTGAGACATGTTAATGCCTACTCCTAGAAATCCCCCACCCAGTGAGACTGCCCCACCCCCCTCTGGGCCAGAGCACCCAGCGACCCAGGATCCCAGGGCTGGCCTCTACCTGTGAAGTGAAGAATCTCTGTCCACTGTTTGCAGATGTAGATCTGGACATCTGTGCCCCCCAGGGCCAGGTAGGTTCCGCTCTGGTCAAAGATCAGTGACTTCACCTGCCAGAGCCAGAACAGAAGTCACACGAGGGAACAGAAACTAGGGGGCAACTGGGAGTGAAGACAAGTTCAGATTAATTCAGTGAATCATCGATAAGCAAGGACGAAACCGAGAGAGGTGGGGGAGGGGGACACACCTCAAAGTTGTTATCCAGCTGCAACGTCTTAAAGTTCTTAAGCTTACGCAGATCCCAGAGCTTGACAGAGGAGTCGTCGGCCGCAGTGGCCAGGTAGTAGCCGTTCTCAGAGAAGGCAATGCTGGTGATGGGACCCGAGTGGCCGGGGAAGTTGGCCACGTTGGTGCGCTCCTACAGATGGAGGGCGGCGAGTAAATGTCACCCACAGGCCGAGAGAGGGAGGAAACGGAGCTCACCAAACTCCCACCTCTGAGAAGTTCCCCCGCCCGTCTTTGGGAGAAGGGCGGCCAGCAGGAATAGCAGGGGTGGGTGGCCCAGCCCGAAGTCCCCAGACTACCCCGACCACGTCACACACACAGAGCCACTATCTCTCCAGCCTCGGGAGAGCCCCAGGGGCAGAGGCCGTAAGCACATGATTGCACTGAGCAGCCCTCAGAGCTCTGACCCTGGGGCCTGGGGGAGGCCCCCACACCCTACCTTCAGGTCCCAGATCTTGATCTGAGAGTCCATGGTCCCTGTTCCAAAAATGAGTCCGTCGGGATGGAACTGCGCACAGGTGAGAGCTGTGGAGAGGGCAGAGGGACCTGCGGTCAGGGCCCCCTGGAAGAGACGAGGCCCGGCAGAAGGCAGCTTCCTCTTCCTCCCATTCCCCACTGTGCCCAGAGTCACGCCCGGCACTCAGCAGGTGCTAAGTGTACTTTCACAAGAACAAGTGAGCAGATACAACACAAACGTAAATAACAGCCAACGAAGAGAGACAGCTTACAGCAGCCGGAGGTCTCATCTGTCACTTTGGTGAGCACACGCCCTGTCTGGATGTCGGAGAAGGCCCAGTACTAGAAAAACAGAGACAGAGGAACCAGTGAGAAAGCAGGGCCCTTCAAGGAGCAGAGAGCCTAGTTCGGCAAACCCTGTGAAAGCCAGCCCCTCTCGGCAGGGGCCACATCCTCCCTGGAGTTCCGGGGAGCCGGCTGGGGTTGGTGAGCTGTTCCCTCCTCCCACATGTCCAAGGCCCCTGCAGGACCCTGGCTGGGACCACACCTGGTCATCAGAGGAGCTCAGGAGATAGTCACCAGTGGCATGAAGGCTGAGGCCTGTCACCGCGCTCTCATGGGCCCGAACCACCTGTACACAAGAGGCGTTCGGGACGGACCAAATCCTGATAGTGGCATCCGGGGAGGCAGAAAACACCAGCTCCTAGAGGAAAGCAGAGGCTGACTGTGAGAGAGAAGAGACAGACCGTAACGTTCTCACGAAAGGGGCTGGGGACAGCTACAACCCCAGCACAACTGCTTCTCCTTTCTGCCCTGCCCTGCCTGGAACCACCCACCAATGATGCCAGGAGGGCCACTGGTAAATGACATTCAAATGGTAAATCCAACAGGATTGGGCCTTAGAGAGGCCTCGCCATCTAGTGGTAAAAAGCATAACTGCAGGAGAGTGCAATATCCTACACCTTCAGAGAAACAGGGCTACTCCAACTGGGGAACGGAATTACTTATTCTACATAAATAAGCACATGCAGCCAATGCCCACGGTCTCAGACAGCACAGGTCTGAACCGTGCTGGGTCTGCAGGGGGCTGCAAGGGCATGTTCACTGTCTCCCACACTTAAGAATTCTTAGAAAAATTTGTGACAGGGAGAGAACTTACATAGTGTCACCAACTAATTACTTCTCAGGACATTAAAAACTGTAAGGTAAAGCCAACCACCATCTTTTGTCAATGTGATATCATAAGAGAAATATCAACACCCAGTAGTTAAGAGAGGGGTGCTTTCATCTGCATAAATTTGTTTTTATGAAAAATTCCTCGTTACTCTTCCGTTTCTAATTTCCTGAAGGTACAGGGAAAGGCTGACTGTAAGCAACATGAACCCAGCCACAGACCCAAACCCAAACTGCCCTGCATCTAAAAATCCAAACCCCACAATGCCACGAGTCTGGTCTCACAAGCCGCGCTGACCCTCTGAACCAGCAGCCCCCCACCTATCTAACGCACCCCACCTTCCACAGCCAACACCAGGACTCTAGCCCCGGCTCTCGAGGACCACGGGAATAATGCTTCAGGTGCGAGTCGAGATCTGGTTGAGCTCTGTTTTCCGTGGTTTGTATTACAAACACAGCAGGGTTTTGTCCTTTTTCTGACACAAACTATTTTAATGACGTGCTTTTTGCAAGCTACACATTTCCTCTCTCCGCCTGAAGACCCGTTTTAGTGGGTCCTGTGAAAGGAAACCCCACGACTCCAAAAAGAGGCCCTAAATGTCTCCTCTAGAGAGTCAGAGCTCTTTCTCGCGCCTACTTCACTTTACGAAGGAGAGAGCAGGGGGCGGGGGCAGGTTCTGGGACCCCAAACCACTGAAACAGGGCTCAGGAACATGGGACCCAGGGTGGCCAGGAGAACCCCTTACCTGGGAAGGGTGAAACACCACACTGGTGACTTTCTTGGTATGGCCTTTGAGGGTGGCCAAGATCTGCTCAGAACTCTTGTCGAAGACAACGACATTTTTATCCGCCCCACCTGGAAAGGACCCACATGAGATCCAAAAATGAGTCAAGCCCTTCCAGGTCCCTCTACTGAAGGAGGTACTTTGGTCCCCAGGTCCACGCACAGGACAGGAGCATGAACCTTCCCTGCCGCCCCCACCTCAGCCTGCTGGGCCAGGCCAGCTCTCACCTGTGAGGATCTTGTTGGTGTCGGAAGGGCAGAGGTCCAGGGCGAGGATCCCAGGAATACTGGCGCTGTGCAACCCCTGTGCACACCAAACCCAGTCATGGCCGAATCGAGGCAGGCCACAAGCCACACAACTCCCCCACGGCCAGCCCGAGCCCAGGGAACAAGCGTGACTTGTGTTCCTTATCCACCGCACTTGGCCTGCTGCCCGGACGCCGTACCCCCCTCACTGCATTACCGGGAACGCCAGAGCTGAGCAGGACGAGGAGCCCTGACAACTCGGCAGCCAAAGCTAGGAATGAGGCCAGAGGCCCTGGACAGCTTTCTGCCCAATGCGCTCTGGGCTGGCCTGCCCACCCAGAAACAGCGCCAAGGGCCCTATGTGTGAGGTTGGGGGGACCCGGCCACTCACCACATGGGATGCCACCTGCCGGTATTTGCTGAGCTCTTCTGGCTTCACGAGCTCCTCAGGCACAGTCTTCCCTCTCTGAGCAAAAGCAAAAGCCCCCCCAAGGAAAGCGGCAGTGAGTGCAGGGCTCGGCCAGCCACCTTTCCAAGGGGGTCAGCTGCCTCCACCTGGCCAACTCTCTCTCCTGTGTAGGAGAAAACTCACCTTCTTACGCTCCGTGGTTAGCACAGTGGCCTTGTCTTGAAGCTGGGGATGAGAGAGGAGGATACACGTAACGTGAGACAAGTTATTTTGCCAAGACATCGGTGTGTTGGATGCTGGTAACATCGGCAAAAACTCGTTATCTGCTGAGGTCTGTGCTAAAGGCTCGTAAGCACCACCTTTCTACTCTTACTCCAGGCTTATGAGGTGATGACCTTGTTTCACAGAGGAGAAAACTGGGCCTTAGAGAAGTGAGGTCACTTGCCCAAGGCCACAGAGGTGACAAATGGCTAGGCGAGGAGAGAGCCAGTTCTGCAGAGCTCCCAGACCAGGTCTGTGCCACTAAGATGAGAGCTGAGAGGCAAGGCAACAATCGGAACTGTTTGGCAAAGGCAGAAACTACCAGGCCCTGCAGAGGGGGGCTCCGTGAGTGTCACAGAGCGCTGGGCCGGATGTCAGGCCAGCTCTGCGTCTTGTGAGCGGCGCCTTTGAACTGAGTCTCAGATTCTCCATCTACAATATAAACGTGCTAACTCCTGTCCTGTCTCCCTCAGGGGGAAAAACATGAAAAGATGTTTTCATGTTTTAGTATCTACAAAGAACCTCAATAACAAGAAGAGCTACAAGCTGCACTTATCAGTAATTAGTCTGTTAAATTCCCGTAAGTCTACGCAGTAGGTACTACCTTTCCCATTTCAGAAGCAAGGGAAATGAACACAGAAGGGTTGGCTAACTCAGTCCAAGGTCATAAGGTCTATAAATGGTGACATCAAAATACCAACACGGGCGGGCAGTCTGGTCCGAGTTGTGCTCTGCACAGCTCTCCCTTTCCCCCACATGGACGGGGTTTCTGTTCATACGGGACTTGGGGTGAACAGTGAGGGCCCACAGCATTCCCACCAAGTAAGAGCACGACCTACCTTCTGGATAATCTCAGGGGTCATTCCCACCAGCTCGCCCAGATCCATCGGCTCACCTGCACCCTGAATAGAGGAAAGGTGAGGGTGAGGGAGGCATGGAATGCCAAAGACACTTACAGGAGAGCCACACGAGCCACTGCACACAAAAGGGCAGCTGGCAAAGTGGGGGCCAGGGACAACACTCACCACGACACTTGGCTGTGAGCTCGGCACAGCTTGGGGCACAATGAGACCGGCCTGTGGTTTCAGGGTAGCCAGAGCTGAGAGAGAAGACAGTGTTAGCAACGGGATACAATAAAGCAGGACCAGCCCAGAGTAGGGGACCAGGGGGAGAAGCAGCACCTTCTCGGGCAGCAGTGACTTCCTTGGTGAGACGGGCAATGACACGGCAGGCGGCGTCGTGCTGGTAGAGCGCGTGGGACAGCTCTTGGCGTGTTGTCTGCAGCTGCTGGCGCAGAGTGAAGCTGTGTAGCATGACCGCGTCCTGGGAGGAGGAAACACCACTGTGAGGGGTGGGGAGCAGCCAGGAGCACCCAGCACTCAGCCCTAGCAAAGGGGACACTGTCTCCATCCCGCTCTGTGATCCTAAGGGCACACAGACAGGAGTGGGAGCCAGCTCCTTCCCACGCACGCCCCCCTTCACTAGTTCACCAGCAAATCTCAGATGTCAGCCATCACCTCACCAAGAGGGAATGATAGTGCTGCTGCTGTTTACTGACTGCCCTTACTGTGTGAGGCACCGTGCCAGGCAGTTCCTCAAGACACATTCACTCATTCATCCAAACTTTACTGCTCTTGGTGCTGAGGACACACCCACAGATGGACCGAGCCCCTAACGTCATGAAATTTACACTTTAATTCTTCCCAAGCCCTGAGAGGCACTAATCCATGTTGTACCATCCGGATAACTAGGATGTGCATGTAAGCGACTTGCCTAGGGCCACGTGGCGGTGGGGCTAAGCACGGAACCCAGATCTGTGTGACTGCAGCAACCAGCTCCCCCCCCACGAGCATCCTGCCCCTCCAAAGAGAAAATAATGCCCCACCATTCCCACCCCCCAAGTCCTAGTCCAGTGATGTCTTCGAGCGAGGAAGATATCGATTCTTTCCCAGGCACTCACCCACTCATCCTGCAAGGCTTTCAGAATGGCGGGGATGCTGGTGGCTGAGGGAGGCTTGGGCCGGATCGGGTGAGCAACTGCCGAGAGAGGGAGAGCGGGCGTGAGGAACCATAACCCGGGCTCCTCCGCCTCTCTTCTCCCGGGCAGCTTTCACCAACAGGCCACCCCCTCTTCCTCCCGAGCGCTGGCACCACCGCCCGCCCTCTCGGGCTCTGAGCTAGGACGGCCCTGGCCGGGGGCCAGCCTCTAGGTCCCTCTAGGCACCTTTGATGTCGATGAGCTGCTCCTCGGACAGAGGCTGGTTGTTGATGGGGTCTGTGCCGTTCTCTGCGATGTACTTCTCGATGAGCCGCCGCTCGTAGACATGATTGGAGACAGGGGACACACACGGGTGCTCTGGCACTTCATTGGAGACTGCGGAGAACAGGCAGGCCGGTGAATATGGGGTGCTGAGAGGGACCTGGGGCCACGGGGATGCCTTCTCTGCAGCTGGCCTCAACAAGACTATGCGTCCCCACACTCAACGAACAGGAATCAAGACAGGACACCAAGCCAGTTTTGAACTGTCCCCAGAATGCTTTCCGGCTACACAACTAGTTTCTCCATCAGTCTCCGACAGTCACACAGCCAACAATTACGGCACAACTACTGCGAGCCAGGCACCTAGAGAGCCGTCAATCAATCATCCTGCCCTTCACTGCTGAACAAAGATGCTCGGGCACCATTACACTCCCGGACACGGAGCAACACACGAAGCCACTCAAATCTCAGTCCAGAGCAGCGACTTTCAACCTTTTTCATCTCACGGCACACTTAAACTAATTACTAAAATTCTCTGGCACAGCCACAACTGTATTATATTTTTTGCCGATCTGACAAAAAAGTAGGAATAATTTTGATTCACTCACACACCTGACAGCTATTGCTGTGTTGGCTACTGTCACATTTTCATTTGACAATCTAAGGGCAAAGAGGTCAGTGTCCCTGACGAAATAGTCAGGTATCTGCCAGCTGAAAATCTCTGGTCTACAGCCTACACGGACTACCAGACAAAGAAATTACAAAGCGACGCGTAAGTGCTATAACAACACAAATCATTGCACGTCGTCTACTAGCCACCCAGCAAGCACACCTGTACACACTTTCCGTAGGTCGGCGCATCCTCACAGCCCCCCCAGCCGAGTCTCGTCCACACGCCGTCAGCAGTCTGCACACCCCGAGAAGAGGTCGCACCACTCTCCACGGGGCACACACCCCGCAGGCGCTGGGGCAACACCTGCCAGCTGAGCGAAGGGGAGGAGGACGGTGCTGGGGATGCGGGAAAAGCCTCCTCACGACCGAAAGGAAACAATAAATGTGAAAATACTCTGCGAACTGTGACTTCTTCAATGGGAAGTGTTCCTTTTCCTAGCCATCACAGCCCTTCCTTCCTCCCTGTTTTTGCATTTAGGGAGAGACTGTAACAGTAAAGGGCTTGAGAGTTAGGAAGCAGATAGAGAAAGGGATGAGAAACTAGTAACCTGACGAAACAACAAGAATGGAAAACATCACCTTCGGGCCACAGTAAAACACCAAAAGGGAAGACGGCACAAGCCTGAAAAGAGCATGGATTCGGGGTCAGAGAGCACAGCTCCATCACCTAGCTCTGCCACGTAACTGTGCCGCATCACATGAACCACACTCTCCCTGAACCTTACATCCTCATCTGAAAAAAAAAAACGGCCCTTTACTTCAGCTTTGGAGAACTCTCGTGAGCATAAAATGAGACCACAGCCTTGGAACCGCACTGTAAACTCCTAAAAGCTTTATAAGCGCACGCTGTTTTCATTAGTTGTACAGGGTGAGTTTGGGAGATCGAAACCTGGCTTCCAGCCCCGTCGCTGCCTCTAACTCACTCACTTCGCAAATCGCAGAAGCTCTGCTAGCCGAGCGGGAGCTCAGACAACACCCAGTGCAATGCTCTCGTTCTGCAGGGGAAACTCGGGCCCAGAGCCGAGCACCAGGTCACAAAGCCTATCGCAGGAGGATCCTGCACCAGCCTGGAGTATCCTGATTGCTACACCAGAGCGGGCTTCCCTGCACCAGCTCCCTCTGTCAGGCCTCCATTTCCACTGCGTAAACGAGGTGGCTGGCCTCAGTGATGTCACGATAATAAACTTGAGGCGTTACGTAAACTCTAAAGCGCTGCGCAAATGCATCCCTCGCTGAGGAGGACGACCCCCATCCTGACAAGCCGCCCCCCCCTGCTTCCCGAGAGCCCCGTTTTCACCTCCGGCCCTGCCCCGGTGCCGCAGCGGCCTGCAGATCCTCCCGCTCGGCTTTCCGGCCTCCCGCGACCCGCGACCCGCCGCAGCCGATACTCACTAGAACAGATTAGGGACATGGCGCCGTCGCTGCGCTCCGGGGCGCCACACACCGGGCTCCCGGATTAGCTTCGGAGCCGCCGCAGGCCAATTCTTGTTCCCCGCGGCTTCCGGGACGCTCCGCGGCGAGCGGGGAGAAGCCCCGCCGAGCAAAGATCGCGTAGCCCTTCACGTGGGACTGCGGCGGGTCGCGCGCCTCACACTCCAGCACTCAACGGAAACTGCCCTTTCCCAGAATGCAACCGGGCAGGAAAGGGCCCGCCAGAGAACACTCGGCTATTTCCGGACCAACGCGGCTCCTTCCGTAAAGTGCTCCCCACGGCCGGAGAAGAAGAGATACGGAACTACATTTCCCATGAGGCAGTGGGAATTGAAAACCAAAGCCATTCAGCAACATTTTTCAGACTTGTGTACGCTGGGCCGTGGGACCACAGTCTTTGCAAACTGTGGTGTACACGAGGATTTCCTAACGAACTTGGTAAAATGCATATTCCTGAGGTCAGCCTTAGCAAGCCTGCATTTTCGGTGCGTGCCCCACGTGATTCCGAGGTGTTTCTCGGACTGCCCTTGGAGAGACACTGCTAGGTGACCCGGTGAAGAAAGCACAGATGCAGATGGATTGAGAAACTAACACTGGCCAAAAAACCGTTCGGGTCCTGCCTCTACTACCAGTTTGCTCTGCAGTCTTGGGCAAGTCTTGAGCTTCTCTGCCTCTTTCCTACATGACGTTTCGGTCCCTTCCAACTCAGATCGTGTAGAATTCTTTGTGGATAACTATAAAATCAGATACTCCCAAAAGTCCTGTACCGAACATGTGGTGAGGGCTATAAGGGTCCAGACCCAGCAGCAGGACGGACAGGTGTGTTCAGTGAAGTCTTCTTCCCTGAAGAGCTGTGATCCTGACTTTGACACGTAGCCAAACTCAGAAGAGGAGAACGAGGGCATCCCAAGAGGAGGCGCAGCGCAAGCAATGGCTTGGAGAGAAGAATAAAAGTTGCAGGTACGGCAGAGTCGCCGAGCGCCTGGACTCGGAAGTCAGACTGTGTGTGCTCTAATCCCAGCTCCTCCCCGCGAGTAAACTGTGGGAACTCCTCTGCCTAATTCCCTCATCTGTGAAAGAGGGCAGTGATAACACAGGTTGAACTAACTCATCGGGTTAAGGTGAGGACTTAATATTTAAACAGTGCTTCGAACTAAACGCGACACATAGTTAAGTACAATGTAAATATCCGTATTTGTCATCATTATCCTGAAAGCCAAGCAAGATTGTCCAGACTAATATCAACTCTCCCCTGCACCAATAAAATAGCTTCCTAGTTGGTCTTGCCTCCTAATTGGATCCACTTCCCAACAAAAAGCCAGTCATCTACCTTCAATGAAAAATCATTTTCACTACTCTCCAGGCTTTTCATTCATTCAAATATTGATTGGGCGCCTCCTTTGTGATAACTGGAGGTACAAATGGTGAACAAGAAAGACAAGGTTTCTGCTTTCTTGGAGCATACATTCTGGGGTCGAGGGGCAGGGGAACGCCTAGACGCCTAGACAATCAACACATGAGAAAATCCCAGGGTGGTAAATCCTAAGAATAAAACGAATCAGAGTAAAGGGGAGGGGAGGTGCTGTGGATCAGAGGGATGGGCTACTTTAAGCAGGGAGGGCCTCTCTGAGGAGGTGACATTTTTTGTTGAGACCTGAATGAGAGTGTTTCTGGTAGAGGAAGCTCTTCTCCTAATACTGCACCGCTTAGTCCTCACCGACCTCCAGTCTCACCTCATCTCTCTCCAGCCACACTGGCCTTTCAGGTTCTCAAAATTACCTACCCACTCTGGCTGGTTCCACTACTTTTACCTGGAACATTTTCCTCAACCCCCTCCTTCCCTTCTCCTCTCATACCTTCCAAAGCAAACTTCAGTCTCACCTTAAATGGCGCTTCTTCTGGGGCCTCTTCCTTGACCCCTAACTGAAGTTTAGTCCCCACCACATCCTGTAATTCTCCTCTGAGCCACTCTGGATAACTATGACCACTGAACTGTTAACAGGTATCTGTTTGACGTCTGGGCTCTCTGCTAGAACGTAAACTGCGATGGCAAGAACCCCCAGCTGTCCTGGTCACTGTTGTTCCTCAGTCTGACACAGTGCCTGCCACAGCAGGAGCTTCCTCACTCGGTGGGTGAATGACAGGCTGCCTGACAGGGCAGGTATCTCAAGCGCCTGAATGTGGCAGAAACGAAAATGGATCAATTGGGTTTGGGCCTTGAACCAGAGGTGGTTAGGCTTTATTGGGGTTGGCAGCAGAACAGCAGTTGAGCTATGGAGTAATAACCACACTTCCAGAAGATTCCTCTGGAAGATACTAACTGGGTGGGTTGAAGAGGGACAGAGTAACGGGAGAGAGAGCTAGTAACTCATTTATTGGACACATCTTTATTGAAGACCCACTGTGTGCCAGTCAGGCACTGTACCAAGCATTGGAGATACCACTGTGAGTGAAACCAGAGGCATCCCTCTACTGAGGAGTTTATGGCTGTGACAGAAGAATGGAGGAAAAGGGGAGTCCTTTCAAGGCTTTTGAGTTTGAAGAGCCAGGCCCTGTGGGCACAGAAAGGATTCAGGGCATTTGACTTCGCAGGAAATATTACAGGTAAGAACTTGATCTCGGAGTCGTCCCTACTCCCCCCAGTCTCAACCTCTCCACAGGGGAGGTACAGAATACTAGGCTGGGAGGGGACACACGGTGGGAAGGGGATATGTGCTGTCGGTGGGTCCCTGAGAAAGGACGCTGTGCTCTGCTCTGTTGGCCAGTAACACAGAAGAAGCTCCATTTCCTGGGTAGATTTAGTGACCAACTGCGTGGACAAATGACTGCAGAGGGAATGAAGACAAGGGACTACATAAAATAGAGTCCCTTTAACTGCTAAAATCATTGATTAACGTTATGAAGGCTGAGGCATGAGGGAAAACTTAATTCTTGTTCTAACTAGCCTGGGAATTTCGACTTTTTGAATCTTGCAGTCCTGTGTCAATACTAGGATACACATCTGGAAATGTACAAGAACTCCAGATAATCTTCTGAGTACGCTTTGAAGGACTCGTATATCCAGACCACTGACGTGACCAGACCTCCTGGCACCCATCTTCTGGACCAGCTGGCATCCATCGTCCAGACTACATGACATCTGGACCAATCATAGGGCTAAGAATGTAGGACTGATAATTCTCAAGAATGTACTTTTTACTGTAAGAACTCTTAACTCTTCTTTCTTCTTCGGAACATTTCTGGGGGTTTTGCTTGGCTATGTTCCCAGTTTACAAACTCTAAGAACCTTTAATTAATCTTTATGATTTATTTCTACCAAAGCCTCCAGACTCTTTGAGTTCATTCCACATGACAGAGGATCAGGTTGGATAATGCAGCTCAAACAACTGACACTGAGGATTAGATGAATCCTTCCCCTCTCCCCGCTGTGGCCCTGTGTTAATTTTCCAAAAGGCACGTACATCATGAATCAAGGGTGGTAAACACCCTGAACTGTCTGAGATCGTTTCTACCACTCGGGTGGAAAAGAGAGTTGAGAAGAAATTAACCAGTCATAAGGGGGAAAAGTTACATTTCTTGCACAGGAAAGTTTATGGCCTGAGATTGGTAGTCCTACAAATCAGAAACAATCTCACAAGCAAGGGCAAAGTTGCAAATGTTAGGCTGGAAGGTGGATCCGGGATGCTACCAGAGCCTGTTGGGGAAGAAACTCTTAGCTCAGGCAGGAAGTGATGAGGGTCCAGAGCAAGACAGAAGCGTTGACAAACATCTGAAGGAAAGAAACAACTGCAAGAGGTGACTAGTTATTACTCCGGTGCATAAAATCTGGGAAGAAGACAGAATTAGAAGGCTGATTCAGGTGGGAGGGTGGGGGTGGAAAGGGTCCAGTTTTAGTGTTGAGTTTCAGGAACTGCTTTAACATCAAAGGGGAGCTTTCTCAGGGTGGCCAATGTGATTAAGATAGCAACTTGGATTTAAAAAAAAAAAGTACACTGTGTTACTTCACTGAATCCCCACACCTACTACTAACAATTTTTAAAAAGATTTTCTTTATTTATTTTTAGAGAGAAGGAGAAAGAGAGAAACATAAATGTGTGGTTGCCTCTCATGCACCCCCGCCCCCCTAACCCACTGGGGATCTGGGCCACAACCCAGGCATGTGCCCCGACTGGGAATTGAACCAGTGATCTTCCAGATCACAGTCTGGCACTCAAGCCCCTGAGCCACACCAGCCAGGGCTACTACTAAGAATTTTTATAGTAGAAACAACTGAGACTCAGCGTGATGAACCCACGTGACTAGAATTACAAAGCAGTGAAGGAATCACCTCATTCCACATTCCTGCCACGCCCCACCAAAGGCCGCCCGTTTTTTGTAGAAGTGGGGTATGGGAGTTTGTTTCTTCTTCACAATCGAATGAACATTTGGGAGCCAGCTGCAGAGTTCGGATGTGGAACTGCTCTCAGAGCGAGTGGGTGCACTTCCCCAGCGTTGTGTGGCTCTAACTGCTCCAACACCCCTTCCCTTTGTGACTTTTTAGCGCGAAAACTTTCTCAAAATACCAAGTGCTCTTGAGCGCCCCTCCCTTAGAACAATGCCCAGGAGGCACTACAGAGGTGGTCTTAAGACTACATCGCCCGAAATGCCTAGGGGCTAGAGAGGCGGATAGGCTACACCGAATTCAAAGATCCAGTTTACCCACTCTACAACCAGATATGGTCACATCTTTCCCTCTTCCCGCCAGAGACTTCCGTTTCCAGCTCGGGCTTCAATCCCACTATTCTCCCGGTGGGAAAGCTTGGTGGCGCGGGGTGGAAAGGGTGGAGATCGAAAATAGGGCGCATGCGCAATAGCGCACCCAGTTTGGGGAGGGAGGGCAGCGGCCAGCACCGGTGCACACTCGCCCTTGCGCGTGCGCAGAGGATAAAACACCACCCGGGGACGAAGCGCGGGTTTGGTGGCGCGTTTTAGCGAAGTCGCACGTGAGGAGTAGCAGTGGCCGAAGGCTGGTGAGTGCGAGCCGAAACTGGAGCTCGGGGGCAGGCGGGCGCAGGAGGCGTCAGCCACTGCAGGCGGGGCCGGGGTGGAGCCGCGAGGCCAAGAGAGCAGGATTGGGGAGGGGTCGGACTTCGCGCGGCGGGAAAGGCAACTGGGGACCTGGATCCTCGTTGCTATGCAACAGGGGGCGTCGTTACTAGGTAACAGGAGGCACTCTTTTCCCGGGAGCAAAGGGTTCGGAACCGTGCTCTGAAGTCCTGCGGAGGGGCGGAGGTGCCGCGGCTCGGCGGCGAAGCGGCAGTCAGGGTGGGGAAAGAGGCCCGCGCTGGGCATCTGCCCCCGACCCCCACTACATGGCCCGGCCTCCTGCGGCCTCACTCCCACCCCTTTAGGGTGCCCCGAACCTATGGGCCGCGTCGGGTCCCTTGCCAGAGTCGCCACCCAGCAAGGGCTTGGCAGGGGACACGCTGTTCGAAATAGCGCATGCCACTGATACCCTGTCTCCGAGAGGCTGCGCCCTGGGAAGGGCTCATACAGCTGGGAAGCTGCCCCTGTGCCTGTCGCCCTGCCCCCAAACAGTTGGCTGGGAAGCAGCTGTCAGGGGGTTAGCGGGGGCTGCCCCCACCTGCCAGGACGCTGACTTCATTCCCTGCAGTAGCAGCTTCGCCCAGTCTAAGAGCTTCCTTACAACACAGCTGCCCTTCTTGGGTGGCCGCTGCAAATTTGAATCAATTTTAATATAAGACCATCTCCCCTCCTTTCCAGAGCTCTCCGTTGCTACCCTCTCGGCTTCTTGGCCCGGGGCGGGGGGGCGGGTGCTTCTAATATTCATTTAACAAGCATGTATTCATCATTCTATGTTAGGCACTGGGGATTCCAAAAAAAGTTAGCTGTTAAGTCTGACCAGGAGGTGCTCAAAGTCTAAAGTGGGAGGCAGGCATATATACTGCTAAATTCTGCTACAATGTAATGAGGGGTATATTGGCAATTTGTGTACTGCAACATTTCTACAGATGCTTACAGTGTACAAAGTTCTTGCAGAAACATGTTAACTTGTAATAACTCTTAACCCTGCTTAACCCCATTTCACACTGGAGGAGGCTGAAAAATGAAGTAATGGGCATAAGGTAGTGGCTTCTAATTTGTGGCAGATCGAGCATGGGACCAAAATTGAGGGTCCTTTGTACACTGCTACACTTCCAGGGCTTTATCTAGAGTATACTTTTCCCTGTACTACTGATTATGGTTATATGCCTCAGAAATCCCTGAGAGTTCTGAAAACCCCGGGAGAGTCTGACACAGCTGGCCCTGGTGGGGCAGACATCCTGATGGTGGACCAGAGTTGAGAACCGCTGCTCCATAGGGGTCGGCTCTGAACAATGATGGGGAAATCAGGGCCAGCAGAGGGCACTAAGTCAGCTGCCCCTCCTGCCACGTCGTGATTCATGTAGTGAAAGGAAACTAAGCAGAGGAAGGAGCTTTGGCGTGGGGTGTGTGGGCCGCCCCACCCTGCCCTCTTAGCAAACCACGCCTAAACATATAGTGCCTTCTCACTACCACAGTTAAAAGAAGCAGTTTTCCACGCTCAGCCGGGTTTTCCTGGCCCTGCCTGAGCCATATTGCAGCTGCCTGAGCCACAGTTGGAAGGTCTAGTGCCAATTTTTTGCTGTCCTCATACCTCTTGATACAAAACCGTGACCTGTAAGCCCGTCAGGTGGGTCATCTCCTGGTATGTAGTCTCATGCTGGGATTCTGGATGTCCTCTCACTTTGAACTTGTTGATATTGGGGAGGACTATAATTGCCTTGAGGGCAGGGACTAGGTCTTATGGAGTCAGTGTGGGGGTGTGAAATGAGCAAAAGGGCAAGATTTAGATTTTGGGTTCTGGAGTAAGGTCCCAGTTCTGCTGTGTGAACTGGAACAAATCACTTGACCTCCTTAAGCCATAGTTTGCTGAGTCAAATATGGAGAGTAGCAATGCCTTTTAAGATTGTCCTAAGCATTAAATGCAGTGGTGAAATAACAAGCACTTTGTAAATTACAAAGCAGCATATACAATATATATGTGTATACACACACACACAGTTTGTTATCATTGAGTACGTGCTATTTGAGGCTAGGCATTGCAGGAGGTGAAGACACTTAAGGCGTACTTTCTCTCAGAGCTCAAGACTGCTTCTGCTCTTGACCATGGGTTCTTTTTAGTAAAAGCGTTTGATTGGGCTGAAGTGAGGAGGCGTCATGGTGACGGGTCAGATTCTCACTGCCTGGGATTAACGTGGAAGAAAAGAGACAGGTTCCTGTTAAAGAAAACACTTTGAAGACACAGGCCAGCCAGTAAGCTGCACTCTTATCTGCAAAGGGCACACTCCACAATTCTGTTAGATTAGGTTTCCAGCGCACTTCAGAAGGTCAGCTGGCAGGGCAATACCGGCCTCACTGGGGAGGACTTATTTCAAGGTCCCCCAGCTCCCCTCAACTGGGTCCGGTGGCCGCTTGAAAATGGAGGCTAGAGCAGAACTCAGCAGGCTGCTATGGTGGGGGCGGGCAGCTCATGTCACCCTGACCTTCTAGAACAGAGGAGGCGGCATCTGATTCCTGCTGGTGGAGGTCTTTGGATCTAGAATCCAACCCAATATAGCAACCCTGCTCTTTAAGTCTCCGGTGTGGTTGCGACCCAGATGGCCCAGAAACTGACCTGTGCTTTCTTCATCTCCAGCCACGGGTAGGCAGGAACCATCTGGTTCTTCATTTGTGCCAAAAAGAGTAGGCGGCTTCCCAGCCTGGGGTCGTTCCACACGAATTGCATGTTTTCTAGCCCTGCTTGATCCTACAGGTCTCAGGGGAGACTTAGAGCAGCTGTTTCAGGGCCAGAAAGTGCCCGAATGCGATATTTTTATAAACAACCCTTTCTCAAACGTGCTCCCTTCCCTCTCCTCCATTCTGCTGGCTCTGATTTCTGGCCAGCTCTCTGAGTGCCCTGGTAGCTGCAGAAACTTCAAGCACTGGCTGCTCCCACCTCAGAGGTATGACTTACCCTCCGATCATGAGGTCTGAATCATGGAAACTCCCTGGAGCTACAGGTTCATTTCTGCGCCTGGAAGAGAAGAGGGTATTTGCTGGGGCCGGTTGATATCTTTCAAGCATGGTCACAAAAACAGGTTGGGATTGAAAACACTTCTTGGCTGATCCTCAGCTGCTTCAACAAATTGGGACTTGCTGGGCCTTAACTTGTCCGTGGCATAACATCACGCAACAGACGAGACCAGAGCACCAGACAGAGTGGTGGAGTGAATTGTCACCAGTAATTCACGGAGATGATTGGGAGATGCCAAATTCCTTTTAGCTCACAGATAATCTATGGTGTGACTTTCCAAATCCCTTCTGAGACTAACGTTGGAGACTGTCCGGCAGGGTAGTGTGTGCCAGGGGTCTGAGGTGAGGCACACCCGGGTTCAAATCCTAACCCCTCCACTTGTGTCTTATCCCACCTCGGTTTCTTTATCAGTCACATAGGGGTTGATAACAATACCTACATGATGGGTTGGTCGTTATGAGGATTAAATGAGACAAGTGGTACACGGTTAGCTTTTTATTAATAATAACGTCCTTCCGTAAAGGTTGTGCTTTATAACCCTTTGCCTCCATTGTGGGCTGGAGAGTTGAGTTCCTTCTGAGCCTGCGGGTCTCAGCTTGCGCAGTAGAATCGCCTGGGGAGCTTTTTCTGGCCTAAGCCTAGGCCGCATCCAGGCAGTGACATCGAAACTTCTGGGCGTGGGGCAGCAGCAATAGTCCTTTGTGAAGCTCCCACGTGATTCCAGTGAGCAGCCGCAGTGGAGACCTGCTCTCTTACCTTCACTCCAGCTAGTATGCAGTTTGGGAGCAGAAGCTTGGGTTCAAGTCCTGGCCTTCGTACTTTGCCCCGTGACCTAACTCCTGTCTCAGTTCCTCCTCATCTGTACCAGTAAGGGTGAGAGGATGACACCCACCTCACAGACTTGGTCCTGCAGAGCAAGCGGCACGAGTGCCCTTACTTACGTTCTTGTTTTGAGCACGTAACTGAGCACTTTTATTTATATTGTTCTACGGTGGTAATCCTATTTGTGTGCTATTTTTAAGGTTTTTTTATTAGCTTTATTGAAAGTAGATAATACACTCCTTGGGGACAAAGCCTTGTATAAATGTATTTTTTATTTTTAAAGAGAGGGGAAGGGAGGGGGAAAGAGAGGGAGAGAAACATCAATGTGTGGTTGCCTCTCACGTGACCCCCGCTGGGGACCTGGCCCGCACCCCAGGCATGTGCCCTGACTGGGACTCAAACTGGTGACCCTTTGGTTCACAGCCCATGCTTAATCCACTGAGCCACACCAGCCAGGGCATATATATTTTTTTTTAATGTCAAAGCACCTAAGACACAGAGACAGGCCTTCGGACTTTTGTCAGCCTTTAAAAAAGTGCTTTTTAATTTATTGATTTGGGGGAGAGAGAGAGAGAAAAAAAAACATCAATTTCTTGTTCCACTTGATTGCTTATATGTGCCCTGACCGGAGATTGAACTGGCAACCTTGGCATGCCGGGACGACGTTCTAACCAACTAACCTACCTGGCCTTCAGATGTTTAGAACTGGAGTAAGCATTAGAGAGATCTTCTCATGCACCCCGGGGCACTGAGTGATCCTCACTGCTTAATTAGTGTGCAGGTGGTAAAGAAGGTGAAAGAGGAATCCGTGAATCAGGTGGTTGTGCCCAGCTTAAGTTGGGAAGTCCCAGCTCTGCCTTTCTCAACTAACAGGGCTGGGGTGGAGGGGGTGCCGGGCAGGTCTTGGCTGAGACGGTGGGTTTCTGTGCTGGTTTTCTGCTCACCCTATGCTTCTCTCCCTGCAGACCCAGCATGGCAGGTTCAAGTAGCACTCTGCCATCGGGCAAGCATCTGTTTAAAGTCATCCTGATGGTCCTAGTGGCCCTCGTCCTCCTCCACTCAGCGTCGTCTGAGTCCCCTCAAGACTTTGGGCTACCGGGCCAGCAGAAGAGGGAGGTCCCACTTGACCTCTTGAGCCAGACCGGACGGTCTGTGTGGAGAACGCTGGATGCCTGGGTTGGGCCAGAGACCATGCACCTGGCTTCTGAGGTAAGGAAGGTGGTCCCAGCTGGGACTGTGTGCACTAACAAAGCTGAAGGAGGAGACGTCGTTGGTGGCCACCCCATCTTGGTTCTATGTCTCCTGTGTGTCAGGATCCCCAGTGCAGAGAGCCCCAAATTCTACAAAAGGAAGCAGTTTGCACTCCCATTGTTTGAATTCTACCCTGAGGCCCTTAGCTCCACCCCCATCTCTCCCTGGTTCCTGTCCCTTCTTGCCAGAAAGGCTGGGAAGTGAGTCATTTTTACAGATGCATGTCACTGGGTGACTGTAGAGCTTGACTTGAGTCTACATTTGACCTAAAGTCTTAAGTTGGCAAAATATCCTTTCTTCACCGGTAGAGGTTGGGGCAGGGCTGACTCAAGGGCTTAAAGCAGGCTGTCTCTTCTGCCCAACGGGGTCCCAAACACGGCGTCGTGTACTTTTGATAGTTCGCGCTAAGTGGCTCAGAGCATCGTCAATAACATCCACGATATAGGAGAGCTAACTGACTCCTTTTTCACTGAACATCCCTTTACGGCTGTTACTCCATGCACCTTCATGATTCCCTGGGAGGCTAGGAGGACCCCAGTTTCACAGGGTGACTACAACAGGGATTTGACCATTCTCCCGCCCACATACACCTACTACCAGCAGCAAAGTGTTCAAGCAAGTCAGTTGACTTAGGGCCCAGATGTCCTGGGTCCTAGTTCAGGAAGGAGAAGTGGCCTGCTGTCCATCCCTGTGCACTGAGGAGGGGGCCTGGCTGACCAACCTCTGGCTGAGCGTCTGGGAGACGCTCCTGCCAGGCCCTGCCTGTGCAGTGGTGGGAGGCTTGCAGGAGAAGAGCCTCATTCGTTATGGATCCATCGCAGCACTGCTCTTTCCACAGACAGCGGCTCAGGTGATGGGCGTTGTCTCCTCAGCCATCTCCGTGGGCTTCTTCGCGCTGTCTGGGATCTCCGCACAGCTGCTGAATGCCTTGGGACTCGATGGTGAGTGGCAGACAGCTAGCTAGGGCAGCTGAGTTTAGCCCATCTCTTCCTGTTTGTGGGAGTTTGTCTTTTCTGGGTCTAAACAGTTAGTTCCCCAGCATCCCGGCACCTCCCAGAGTTCCCCAGAGGCCAGCATAAGAGCAGGCCCAAAACTACCACCACCTACCAGGCATTAGCTTCACATCAGGAGACGCATCATGCTAAGCCATAGTATCTCATTTAACTTGCCCACAGCCCAGAGAATGACTCCCATGTTGTAGACGGAACAGGCTCAACCCAGGGAAGTAATCTACCCACGGCTGGCAGGAACCAGAGCCGAGAGATTCAGGCTCTCGTCTCTGTGACCCTGTGGGAAAGGGTTTTTATTTCCCTTGTGGGCAGTAAGGGGGTTTAAGTCCTCCCTTTCTTTGGGTTCTAACTCTCTCCTCCTCCACTGGCCCTTCACCACTCCAGGTTGGCTGATTCTGTGATTCTTCTCCTTTCAGGAGATCACCTCACCCAGGGCCTGAAGCTCAGCCCCAGCCAGGTCCAGACCTTCCTGCTGTGGGGAGGGGCAGCCCTGGTCATCTATTGGCTTCTGTCCCTCATCCTTGGCTTGCTCTTGGCCTTGTTGGGGCGGATCCTGTGGGGCCTGAAGCTTGTCCTCTTCCTGGTCGGCTTTGTGGCCCTGGTGAGGTCAGTGCCTGACCCTTCCACCAGGGCCTTGCTCCTCCTGGCTTTGCTGACCCTTTATGCTTTGCTAAGCCGGCTCACTGGCAGCCGGGCCTCAGGGGCCCAGCTGGAGGCCAAGATTCGGGCACTGGAGCGCCAAGTGGAGGAGATGCACTGGCGGCAGAGGCGAGCCGCCAAGGGGACTCGGGTCGTGGAAGAGGAGTGAGAAGGACGCCTGACAACGCCACCGTCATCATACCAAAGAGCTGAGCTGCTTCTGGGTCTCGGGACCTCCTTCCAGTCCCCCACCCCTCTCTTGCCCTGTCTCTGAACCCTCAGAACTTTGATCTCTGCACCAGACCCCCTAGCTGAGAGGGAGGACGACCATTCCCCCCGCTGGTCTTCTGTCAGGGGTTGGTTGGTTCTCTTACCCCTTTCTCTGCCCCCCTTATGCTCCCCCTCCTATCTCAGCCAGGGAAGCTTGGAGAGCAGCCTCCCCACTCCCCCCAGCTCTTGCATCTGCTCTCAGCAAACGTCACTACCACTGGCCGCCTGTGACTCTGCCACCACCTTGCCTTCCTGCTGTTGCTGTTGCTCTCCTGTCCTTCTCTTGCCCCTCCTTTGCCGAGTTCCAGCTCCCTTCCTGTTTGTCTCCTTCCAACCCTGTGCTCCAACCAAACCACTGTCCCTCAAGGCCTGCTCCTGTCCCCTTCATTGCCCAGTGTGGGAAAAAGGCAGGGTGTATGGGACTTGAGGGGAAGAGAAATGGGGATGTTCCCCCATGGGGCTGGGGGCAAGATGTACATCGGTCTGTTACAAGTGCCTTAATCCGAGCCAGCGGGCCCTCCGCCTGCCCACTGCTCTACTGCATATAAGAAAGTGTGCTGTGGTCACTCCATGTCAAGAAGAGAGTGGTTCCTCTCAGGACCTTGATTCCCCTTCAGCCAAAGCAAAAGGTGACTGCTTCGTAGGCTGTGCCTGCACGTAGGACTGTGTGGGACTGTGTGGGACTGTGTGGGACTCTGTGGTGGCTGTCAGATCCCCTGTGGGAATTTCAGGGACCTGAGGAGGAAAGAAGACTCCTTGACTGCAAAGCTCCAGGCAGGTCTCCATCTCTGTCTCCACTCACTGCCACCAAGGAGTCGCCGATCAGGGCCCACTCAGGTGGCCCGGGAGGATCACGGAGCAGATACACCAGAGATGGCACCACAGCCCTTTCCTCTCACACGTTCCGCAGGGAGCAGGGGGAGCCTGCCTACCTGCTCCACCAGGGCTGTCTGTTGTCCTTAGAGGCTCTCCTAGAGGTGGGCACCCTCCCCGCCAGGCCGGCCACCTGACCCACGTGACAGGAAGAGGGAATAAATGCCCAGTTCTCACTGTTGAGGCCCAATGTGGAATCACAGCTGCAGTGATACATATTTTTATCTGCGCTTGGTTGGTTCTAAATAAAGTGCTCGCTGTTTTATTATCTTGTTCTGTGTAACACATATGACTCAAAGTCTGGACTGCTTCGATTTCACCCTCTGCAGCTAAACCCATTTCTGTAGAGCCCCACAGTTTTCTTGACTTCTCCCGGCAGGGGTGGTGCCAAGCTGGTAGGGAGGGAAGAAGGGGTGGGGGCAGGAAGCAAGGCTGGTACCAGGTGCCCTTCCCTCCAGGACCATGAGGAATGGGGGAGGCATGCCCCATTACAAAACCTCCAGGAGCTGGCTGACACCCCCACCCCTTTGTGCAGGAGTGTCAACACCTGGCCGGAAGCCAGGAGACCTGCCTGCCCTCCTTCCTTCCCCCACCAGACTGGAGTTTCCTGCACTGTGGTTCTCAGCCCAGCCCATAGATCGAATCAATTGTGGAGGGGCCTGGACATGTTTTCTTTGTGTGTGTGCGTGTGTATTTTTTTTTAGCTGCCCTGGAGATGCTAATGTTCAACCAGGTGCCCTGCTCTGGAACCTCCCTGACACTTGCTGGCTGTCAAGCCTGACCCAGGAGGCCAGGACCTGGGAGGCAGAGACAAGCTCTCACACTTCCCAGGCCCACAGGCCTCCCTCTGGATGGGGCTGGGCATGAAATTCTAGCTGCCCACACTCAGCCCTTCCTCCCCAGGAGCGGCCCCCTGCCAGGGCAGACCAAGTGGTTGTCACCCGGCCCTACTGGCCCCCTTTCACCCCATTTCCAGCCCTGTAGCACGGTCCCCCTTGTCCTTGAATTTAGGTTCTGATTCAGGTGTCAGATGCCTTCACAGGTGAGCTGCGTGTGGGGCGGGGCAGAGGCAGGGGAAGTGGCTTTTTCCTCCTTAGTCAGGAGCTTCTGAGAGGGAGCGAACGGAACGCATCCTATCCCTCTTGGCAAAGGCGGGTCAGTCCTCCGCTGTTCAGTGTCCGGGGAGGTGACCTTCTCGCCGACTTGGAGCTTGGGGGCGCCCGGGGGTAGGGGGATCCGTCGGGCACTAGGACCCGGCAGGGCGGAGGGACAGCCCCAGTGCTGCGTGCGCTCCCTCCCTCCCACCTCCTGCTCGGGCTCCGGCTCCCGCTCCATTGTTTGGGATCGGCAGCCGCGGGCGTGCGGCCGGGCGGGCGGCGGCCAGCACACAGCCGGCCGGATCGGGCTGGCGCCGAGCGGCCGCGGGAGATGTCGGGCGGCCCGCGACCACCTGAGCCGCCCGTCTAGTCCCCGCC
Source organism: Trachops cirrhosus (assembly GCA_028533065.1). Taxonomy (NCBI): domain Eukaryota; kingdom Metazoa; phylum Chordata; class Mammalia; order Chiroptera; family Phyllostomidae; genus Trachops; species Trachops cirrhosus. The sequence continues at coordinate 7,296,431 of CM052543.1, read as the reverse complement.
TTCCATGGGAAGGATGTGCGCCCGGATGGAGGGGCGCGCGGCCGCGGTCCCCCGGGCGCCCTGCGGCCCCTGGCTCTGTCTCTTGGTGGCCCTCGCCCTGGACGTCGTGAGAGGTCAGCGGGAGGGGTGGGGCAGGGCGGGCGGGAGGCGGCTGGGCCACGGCCGAAGCCGAGCGCGAGCGATGCCCCGCAGCCGGGAACCTGCGGGTGCTCGGACTAAACCCCAGCGGGCTCGCCCGCAGCATGCCCTGAGGCATCAGCTGAGGCGATCTCAGCCCGGGATCCTGCCCCGTTGCTTCCTTCACATTGCACAGCCCGGCAACTCCTTCCTGACCCAGGATGAGCCGGGTCCCTGGCTCTCCTCGCCACCCCCGCACCCCTACGGGGTCCCGCACCTCCCACGAGCCTCCGCTTCAGGCAGGGCATCCAAACCAGCAGCGCCCTGACCCGGGCGCACCAGCTCCCTTATCCGCCCTCCACAGAGCTGCACCCCCGTGGCTCCTAGCCTCCTCTTCCCACCACCAACACACCCCCGCGAACGGGAAGAGGTCCCTCTTTGCCTGGGACCTGCAGATATGTAGCCTCCCTCCTCCTGCCCCAAGGAGTTGTCTGACCTTGGAGTCCCAAGAGATTGCCCCATCCGTGCCTTCCTGAGCCCTGTGGGCATCCCAGTCATTGGAGGAAGGGGCAGCGACTCCCTCGTTCCCTGGGGCGGACTGCCCTTGGCGGAGGCTGTGGCTGCTAGGTGGATGATGCCACGGAAGAGTGGGGAAGAGGGAGACATTCTCGACCCCGCTCACCCCCACGGAGAGAGTTGAGATCTGGATGGCGGGAGTCCGTGGGTGTCAGGCTTCCCAGTATCTTGTAATTATCCAGGCAGTGGAGGAGGAAGGGAGGCCAGTGGCTGTGCCCTGGGAGCCACAGTCACTCACCTGTTACACTTTGGGGAGGGGGGGAGAGTGTCTCAGGCACGTTCTCATTGGTGGGGAGGGTCTTGAAGGACCTTGAAACCATCAAGTCCCTCAGCCCAGCAACGGAGCTGAGAGGGAGCTGGCTTGGGGCTGCTTTCAGCCACCTGCTCCCCTCCCCAGGGGACCCTGTGGGAGCCCTAATAACCCCTCACACAGATAGATGAGGAAGCCTTGTCACATCCATTATGCGGCAGCAATAACCCCTCCTCCATGCTGCGCTCCACAGTTTAGAAAGCCCTCTCCTGTCCACACTGTCACTATATGCTGGCTCTGCAGGTGAGGAAACGGAGGCTCCAAGATGTTAAATGACTGACCCAACCTTCCTTGAGGGAGTTAGGATGTAGATGCAGGTCTCCAGGCTCCCAGGGCAGCCTCTCCATTTGGTGATCCAGGATGAAGAAGACAAGGTCCTGGCTGATAGACAGGGCGATAATGTTCAGAGAAGGCAGCCAGAGGGGCATTTAATGGAGGGGATGGGTGAGAGGGCAAGCAATCAAGGAGGGCTTCCTTAAGGAGGCAACATTCACTCTTGGCCCTGAAGGAGGAGGGAGAGACCCACAGTCCAGGGAGCGAACACTGTTGCAAGCAGCATAGGGTGGAGAGAGGTAGAGGCTGGGGACAGGCTGGTTTGGTGGTCGATGCCTGGATTCTGACTCCCAGCTCCATCATGCACCAGCTGTGGGGCCCCAGGAAGGACCTTAACCTCTCAGCCTCATTTTCTGCATCCATAAAATGGGATTAATAGTCATAGTACCTAATTCTCAGAGTTACACCCCAAACTGAAAGAGTTAATACATGTATATAAAGTGTTTTAAATGGTAGCTTGCATATAGTTAGTGTTCTAAAATTGCTAATTATTGTTATCGGGGCTACCTAGTAGTCAGCTGGGTACAAACCAAGTGTGGTCTTAGTGGTCCTTTGTCCTGGTTACTGAATACAAGACTCCCTTCCAGGCTTATGGTTCCCACCCATACCACCTCCTCCCACTCTTGCATTCTGGTACCCAGTTGGGATAGGGAAGAAGGGAGCAAGTTTGGGAAACTGATGTGAGGTTGCCATGGTGATGATGAAGGAGGGAGGGTGGATGCCCAACCAAGTCTGACCAAGGACCTAAGGACAGAGAAAGGGTCTCTACCTCTACAAAGCTCGCCCAGTCACCATTTTTCACCTCACAGGCTCTGTCTGGAGAGAATTGTACCCCACAAATGCCTTGATGTCAGAGGCAATGATTAGGGGCTGGGAATAGGGGAGGAGGAGGCATTGAGAAGGTTCTGCCGGAGGGAGGAAGATAGAAGAAGGAACGGCCCAGGACTGGCATCCAGTCCTGGACTCTGAGTCAAATCCCAGCCCTGGCACATGCTACCTGTGTGACCCTCTTTGGGCCTCAGTTTCCTCATCTGTGAGATTCCCCCCACATCCCAGGGGTGGGACCCTTTTCTCCCTCCACTGCCCACTGCCCCTGTGCCCCTGTCAGCTCAGGCGCTGTCACCATCTCTATCCCTTCTCCCTCTGCAGTGGACTGTGAGCAACAGCCCCTGGACCCCGTCTACCTGCCGGCAGCCCTGGAGCTCCTGGATGCCCCTGAGCACTTCCGTGTGCAGCAGGTGGGCCGCTACCCACCTGCCAACTCCTCTCTGGGCTCCCGATCTGAGACCTTTCTGCTCTTGCAGCCCTGGCCCAGGGCCCAGCCACTTCTCCGGGCCTCCTACCCGCCTTTTGCCACACAGCAGGTAAGGAGGGGCACCAGGGATTCCCAGGCTGACAGGGCTCAGAGCCAAGGTGTGCTGTGTATGGCTCAGGGGCCTGCCCCAGCCCCAGCTGTGCTTACATTTTCTAGAGAGGGAAACTGAGGCCCATAAAGGTTCTCTCCTGCCAGGCTGGAATTGGAAGGCTGGCATCCCATCTTCCCACATCCCACTTCCCTCAACCCCCTGCTTTCTGAGCACCCCAATTCTCCCTGCAGGTTGTCCCTCCTCGGGTCACTGAGCCCCACCAAAGGCCGGTCCCTTGGGACGTGAGGGCTGTATCAGTGGAAGCGGCTGTGACTCCAGCAGAACCCCACGCCCGAGTCCTCTTCCACCTCAAAGGGCAAGACTGGCCACCGGGACCCGGCAGCCTGCCTTGTGCCCGGCTCCACGCCACACACCCCGCAGGCACTGCTCACCGAGCCTGCCGCTTCCAGGTGAGTGGGCGGGACCCACCCAGGCTGGCCCTGCTAGGCGGGAGCCAGAGAATGGTCCCAGAGTAGGAAAGAGAGGGCTCATCACTTGTGAAAAGTTTGGGGATCATGGACCACCTAACTCCATTCTATCTGTGCTAGCCTACATGACACCCTGTGAGGGGTTATTTAGGGCCCTTTGTGGAGATCAGTCCATAGTATATGATTTTGGGCAAGTGACTTAATCTGAGGCTCAGTTTCCTCATCTGCAAAATGGGGTTAATTGCTACCTCATATGGAGATGGAATAAAGAATAAACAAGATGAACGCAGTGCCTGGCACAGAGCAGTCCTTCATCGAGGGTTTGCATTATTATCGGAATTCCTTTTATAACTGCAGTTCCCACTGTTGTGGAGTCTCACACAGGAATCCACTGGAGGGGGTGCTTCATGGTCTTCGGGGTTCTGAGAAACCCGAGCTGCCGTCAGGGAGGTCCTGGGGCGTGGTTAGGGGAGGCCTTAAGGGAATGAGACTGTTTGCAAAGGTAGAAGAGTGGCCCATAGACACATTCTGAGACCTCCGCCCAGCCCTGTCCCTCGCTGGCTGTGTCACCTGGGATTTATCTCCGGCCCATGTTGGCCCTGCCTGTCAGGGACCCTCACAGCTCTGGGTCTCCTGCCTTGACAACCAGGGCCATCGTGTATTTGCAGCCGTCCCTGGGCGCCTGCGTGGTGGAGCTGGAGCTCCCCTCCCACTGGTTCTCCCAGGACTCCCTGACGCGGGCGGAGCTGGCCTACACACTGGAGCCCGCCGCCAAGGGCCCTGGGGGCTGTGGCCCTGGAGGGGAGGAGGACCCTGGGGAACAGGCCCTCCCAGTGGGCAGTGTGGAGCTGCGCCCGGCGGACCCCCCACAGTACCAGGAGGTGCCCTTGGATGAGGCAGTGACCCTGCGGGTGCCCGATGTGCCCGTGCGTCCCGGCCAGCTCTTCAGTGCCACCCTCCTGCTTCGCCACAACTTCACAGCCAGTGTCCTGACCCTGCGGTGAGCACGGGGCCCCTAGGGGTGGGTTGCAGGTGGGAACCTCTGCAGGAAGACTGGGCGGGTACCTGCTCCTCTTGGGGTCTTCACTGACCCCTCCAGGCCTGTGATTGCCCCAGCAGTGGGCAAGACCCAGCAATGGGCCCTGCCCTGAATTTGAAGTCACAGGTAGGAAGCTCCCCTCTCCTGGCACCTTCCCAAGACTCCATTGTCTAAGGGGACTAACTCGCCTGCTTCACAGGGCAGCTGTGAAGCCGAGGAGGGAAAACGGGAAAGGGCTTGGAAACTGGCGAGGGCAGTGCCTGGGGGCTGTTAATGCTCCAGTGCCTCAGGAGATGGGTTTGCTCCAGTCTCATTAATTTGCATGTTCTCCTGCTTGCCTCCCTCTTCACCACGGGTCCTCATCTTTGGACAGAGTCCGTGCCTCTCCACGAGGAGGGCCTCCTCTTTGTGTCCCGTTCTGCAGGAAGTTCCCCAAAGCAGCCTCCCAACCCCATCCCAGTGACAAGGACTTGCAAAGCGTGACTTGCCTCTTCCATATTTGGGTCTGTGTGCGTCCCTTCCATATGTGTCTTCAGGTGCCTGTCCCATCTCCCTGTCTCTCAATGCCCTCCTATGCTCACTCAAATATTCATTAGATCTTTCCTGGACCTTAAAGTACGCCAGCCTATATCTCCACTCTGGAGAGAGGAGCAAGGCCCAGTCCCCTCCTGGCACCAAGGGGCCCCCAGTAGGGAAGGGAGCTGGACGGGCATGAACTGGATTATATGCTCTTATGAAGGTACAGAGTGCTGTGGGAGCTCGGGTTAGAGGGTGCAGGAAGGGGAAATTCATCCTGCCACGGGAAGAGCTTTCTAAAGGACATGGTATTTGAGCTGCTGGAGGCTTGAAGGATCAGCAGATGAAGAAAGGAAGGGCAGGCCGGGCAGAAGGCACAGCCTGAGCAGAGGCTTAGAGGCACGGATGGGGCTGTGTATGTGGGGAAGGACTTTGGGTGTAGCTAAAGCAGAGAGTGATGGAGAGATTCCACAGCTAAAGCTAAAACTGGACCAGACCCTAGAAGGCCTCGAATACCAGGCTTAGACTTGACCTTGTGGCCAGGTGGGGAGTCATAAGTGGTCTAGGAGTAGGGGAGAGCTATGTGACATGACCTGCATTGAGATTGGGTCCTTCTGGGTCAGAGGACATCTAGGAAGATATTCAGGCCTAAACCAGGGGAGGCCAGACGGGAGGCTGGTGTCTTCAGCCCCTGGCCTTCCCCCTCGGATCCTGTCCACAGCTTAGCACCCACCTTGACAAACTGGACCTGTGTCCTCCCTCCAGGATCAAGGTGAAGAAGGGGCTACATGTGACAGGTGCCCGGCCAGCCCAGCCCACCCTCTGGACTGCCAAGCTCGACCGCTTCAAGGGCTCCAAACACCACACCGCTCTCATCACCTGCCACCGTGCTGGGCCCGCCGGGCCAGACTCCAGGTGGGTAGTTCCTCCACCGGAGATGGGGTCAGAGGAGGGAGGATTGGCGGGCAGATTTTGGGGGCTCCGGGGAAGGGTGCTGCACACTGTATCCATATTCCCATGGAGCAGGCACAGGAACAGACTCCTTCAAGGAAGCAGCACAAAGCAGATATAGCATTAATTCCCTCAGCTGCTATTTGTCCAGCCACATGCCAGGTACAGTGAGTGTCTGCGAGTCTCATTCCTGGTGATGTCAACCTATCCTGGCCACCCAGTTACAGCCCTCACAGCCACTGCCCCTCCGCCCACCATTTGGTAATGGGTCCAATTTGGGGGGGCCATTAATATTCCCAAAAGCCCAGCTGCAGTTCTTAACATTTTCAAACTCTTCTTATGCATGCCTGGGTCTAGGTCATGGGCTTTGAAGCTCCTGTTTGAATCCTGGTTCTGACACTTTCTGGATGAATAACCTTGGACAAACCAGTTAACCTCCCTGCACAACCACTCCCATTCCACGAAGCCTCAGTTTCCTCACTTGTAAAATGGGATAACAGTGCATCCCTTAGGGTTTGTGAAAATGAAGTAAGATATCACAGAGCCAGCATCCAGGCCAGTTCCTGGCGTATAGAAAGCACTCGATCAAAAGGAGCAGTGCGGTTTATTATTCAGGGGGTCACGTGCCAGCCCTGGGGCTTAGAAGCAATGCTTCCTCCTTGACAGAAGTTGAATCTGGCTTTGTGCCCCTCTGATGACTATGGAAGGCAGAGATCCGAGGGGAGGAGGCCCAAGAAGGCAGGAGAGCAAGCAAAGTTTTGTGGGGGGGGGGATTGGGGGAGGGTTAAGTAGCTACATGGATCCTGCAGGGGACAAAAGTGGGCAAGAGCTTGGGCTCTGGAGCCAGGAAGCTTGGGTTTAATTCCCCCCTGCCACTTTTTGCTGTGTGACCTTGGGCGAGTTGTACGATCTCTGTAACGCAGTTTCCCCGCCTATAAAATGGGGATAATCATAGGACCTACTGCATCAGTACACGAGTGCCTGACTCCCCGGGAGCACTCAGTTTCTCTCTCTTCTGGCCAGCAGCCCCCTGGAACTGTCGGAGTTCCTGTGGGTGGACTTTTTGGTGGACAATGGCACAAGCGGGGGTGTGGCAGTCACTCGCCCTGTCACATGGCAGCTGGAGTACCCAGGCCAGGCCCCTGAAGCAGAGAAGGACAAAATGGTGTGGGAGATCCTGGTATCAGAGCGGGACATAAGAGCCCTCGTCCCACTGGCCAAGGTAAGGGGCGGCCCCTCTGCCCAGCTGGGTGGGGAGCCGAGTGAAGCGAAGAGCTTGGAGCGGAGCACCTTCTGCGTCTCCAGGCCGAGGAGCTGGTGAATACGGCACCACTGACTGGAGTGCCGCGGCGAGTCCCCGTGCGCCTTGTCACCGTGGACAGTGGGGGCGCCCTGGTGGAGGTGACAGAGCACGTTGGCTGCGAGTCGGCCAATGCCCAGGTCCTGCAGGTGAGTGCCACTTGCCAGTCCCACACGAGTGTGCATTTGTGCACAGCGATGCACACACTCTTTCCTCCTTCTCCATTCAGGTCCCCGAGAGGACAGCTTCTTCCTGACACTGGAAATCTCTTGGGGGGGAGCCACAGCTTTAATTTCCTTTGCTCCCCCACCGCTCTTCAGAGCCAAGTGGGAGCTGTGTAACTCCAAGAGCCCCCAACTTAGGCACTTTCACATTCATTATTGCATTGGCAAGTGAACTGCCGTGGAGAGTTAAGAGCAGGCACTTTGGGATCGGAAAGTTTCTGTTTCTGGAACCCTTTGTTGTCAGCTAGCTGTGTAATTGTGGACAGGTCTCTTAACCTCTCTGAGCCTCAGTTTCCTACGCTTTAAGATGGGAACATACTTTAGGGATGCTGCAAACATTAAAAGCACCCTAAGTTAGGATCCAGCAGAGAGACAGAGCTGAAATAACAGCAGCTACTGTTGTTATAATAATAATTATATAATGTTATTATAAAATAATGGTAATTATTTTTGTTGCATCCTCATCGTGACCCATGAGGTTAAAAAAAAAATGGTGGGACTGGGCAACTTTCCCCATTTTGGAGCTCTGAGAGGGGAAGTTCAGTGCCTGCACTTCTAAATCCCAGCTGCCTTCATGGAGAACCGTGTCTTTGGCTACTTTGGTGGCACTTAGCCCCTGTGTGACTTGTTCCAACCTAAGGGCTCAGGTGAGCAGGTCTGCCTTGCCCCTCTACCTCTGCCCACCTACCGGGAGCTGGTTGCCAGGTGGCTCCAGCACCAAAGTCAGAGGCCAGCACTAAGGAGGCAACTTTTGGGGTTCAAACCCTTCCCTGTCAGGAAAGATTCTGTTGTAAGCAAATAGCCAATTTCCTCAGCTGAGCCCCGGTGAACTTGAAGGGGCTGCTTCCTCCAGGGAGAATGGACCTTGGATGCAATCCAAGGTGAAATCTTAATCTGAGGACATGCATTATAGTAAAACACAGGCCTGAATTTAAGCTGAACCCCTTCTTAGGGCACGGGGTCAGCGCTGTTCTCTCTGGTTCACACCTGTGTTCCCTGGCTTCCCCCACCCCTGCCCTCTGCCCTCCCACAGGTGGCCGAGGCCTGTGACGCCGTGTTTGTGTCTGGCAAGGAGAGCCGGGGCGCTCGAGGCGTGCGGGTAGACTTCTGGTGGCGCCAGCTGCGGGCCTCGCTGCGGCTGACCGTGTGGGCCCCACTGCTGCCCTTGCGCATCGAGCTGACCGACACCACCCTGGAGCAGGTCCGAGGCTGGAGGGTACCCGGCCCGGCTGAAGGGTGAGTGGAGGCCTGAAGAAGCTGGCTGACCTTGGTGAGGTGGCTCTGGGGCTAAGAAAGGGCCTGACGTGGCCATGGGCTCGAGCTGGGGTCTGAAAAATTGCCCAGTGGCTGTGGTTCCTTCCACCCACCCCGGCCCCCACCCTCTTTCTCCTTCCCCCGCGGCAATTCTGTGGTATCCTCTGATTCATCTTGTCTGTGGATGCTCTGCCCCCTCCACATCTCTCCCCTAGAATGTTAACCCTTGAAGGAAGGAGTTTCTGCTCACTGCCGTGTCCTCAAAGCCTGAGATGGCACCTAGCTCAGTAAATATTGAGGGGGTCCCACCAGAGCCCAAGGGTGCAGGGGCCTCAAAAACCTGAGCCCCCAGGCCCTTCAGAGAATAAGTGCCCCTGTCTCGCAAAAGAGGGGACTCTCCTCCTGCCACCACCAGGTTCCCATTAGAGGCAGGAGGAAGGTGAGAGCAGCTTGATGGACAGGTATAGGCACCAATCAGGAACGGAGGGGCCTGGCCCACCAGGTGCAGTGTGAGTGCAGTTTAAAGAATGGACCCCACTGTGGGCTGGGGATGGTCTCCCGTGGAAGAGTCCTTGTGGCCAGAGGCGGAGCCCATGCTGAGAGGGCTGCTGGCCCTGGCTGCCCTTTCTCTGCAGGGCACAGGAGCCCCAGGCAGTGGCTGCCGGGGAGGAGGCAGAGCCTCGAGCCCGGGGCTGCCGCCTGCAGTACCAGCGTGCTGGCGTGCGCTTCCTTGTCCCCTTTGCGGCCCACCCGCTGGACGGCGGCCGCCGCCTCACCCACCTGCTCGGCCCTGACTGGCTGCTGGACGTGTCCCACCTTGTGGTGCCCCACGCCCGAGTGCAGGACCCCCGAATAGCCTCGCTGGAGGATGGCCATGTCCTGGTGGGCCGGGAGCCTGGGGTCACCTCCATCGAGGTGAGCAGACCCTCTGAGGAAAGTGTAGGTGGCCCCCAGAATGTTCATGGGCGGCTGTGAAGGGTGTAGGGGGGCTCAGGGCGTGCCCGGGGAGATGTGGGTCCAGTGGGATTGGGGCACTGGGTGAGCATCGGGCGGCCTGTGTAACGGGGGAAGTCCTTTAGATACGGAGGGCTGGGATTGGACGTGCGGGGACCTGGTCTTGAGAGAGGAGGGCACTATTCCCCACCGGTAGGACTGGGTTCCAGGTATGTATTTAGGGTGTGGGGTTGGAGTGCAGAGGGTAGGGCAGAAACCCCATCCCTTTGTGGGGCTGTGGGGGTCTCAGAGGGGAAAGGCTGTCTGTGTACAAGGACCCCCACCCCCAGCTCCTTCTCACCCTCAGGTGCGTTCCCCACTGTCTGACTCCATCCTGGGGGAGCAGGCGCTGGCCGTGACGGACGACAAGGTCTCAGTGCTGGAGCTTCGGGTGCAGCCAGTGACGGGCATATCACTGGCCCTGAGCCGGGGCACTGCCCACCCCGGGGAGGTCACAGCCACGTGCTGGGCACAGCCAGCCCTTCCTGCCCCAAAGCAGGTGACAGCTGGGGGTCAGGGGGATGAGGTCGGCATCTCCGGGTGGGGGTTGATGACAGGGGGATGGGAGGTACTTTGACCCCTCACCTTAGGGTTTTCAGAATAAGGACTGACTGCCCTATAAGGTAGTGAGCTCCCTGCGGCTGGAAGTGACCAAGCAGTGCTGTCTGGAGTGTGTCAGTGGGAGGTTGATTATAAACTGACGACCCTCCTGATGACTCAGACCCCAGGGCTGAGTGGCCAACAGGTGATTGACGCATGTCCCCTCTCTCCCTGTGTTTTGTCCATCTGCTTGTGTCTGTTTCCTCTCTGGTCTCTCCCCCTCCGTGTGGCCTGTCTCTGTGGGAGTGGTCTCTGTGTGCATGCGTGCGTGCCCTCGCGTCTCTGCTTGTGTCCGTGTGCCCCACAGGAGGTGGCCCTGTCCCTGTGGCTGTCCTTTTCCGACCACACCCTGGCCCCCGCTGAGCTGTACGACCGCCGTGACCTGGGGCTCTCCGTCTCTGCCGAGGAGCCCAGCGCCGTCCTGCCAGTGGAGGAGCGGGGTGCCCAGCTCAGGGTGGTGGTGAGTGGGGTGGGCACCGAGGGGCTGCCTCTGCATGTGTCTCTGCACCCGCCGGAGCCGTGCCGCCGGGGCCGCCACCGTGTGCCCCTGGCCTCTGGCACCAGCTGGCTCGGGCTGCCTCCTGCTCCCACCCCGGCCCCTGCTGTCCCCTCCGGCCGTGCCGGGGGTTCACCAGCCACGGAGGCCAGTCTGGGAGGTGAAGGGCAGGCGGCAGGCAGCATTGGGGACAGTGGAGGTATGAGGGGCAAGTTTGAGCGTGCAGAAGAGGCTAGGAAGGAGGAGGAAGCAGAGGCTGGGGCGGAGGATGGGGAAGAGGAGGAGATGGTACCCGCCCCTCAGCGGGTCACTGACCTACAGCTAGGCATGTATGCCCTGCTGGGCGTCTTCTGCCTGGCCATCCTCATTTTCCTGGTCAACGGTGTGGTCTTCGTGCTGCGCTACCAGCGCAAGGAGCCTCCCGACAGCGCCGCTGACCCTGCCTCCCCCCAGCCCCACAACTGGGTCTGGCTGGGCACTGATCAGGAGGAACTGAGCCGCCAGCTGGACCGGCAGTCCCCTGGCCCACTCAAGGGGGAAAGGGGCTGCCCCTGTGAGAGCGGGGGAGGGGAGGCGCCAACCCTGGCCCAGGCACCTGCCGGGGGCACCACCAGCTCCTCCAGCACCCTGGCCCGGAAGGAAGCTGGGGGGCGGCGGAAGCGCGTGGAGTTCGTGACGTTTGCACCAGCCCCCCCAGACCAGCTGCCTGAGGAGCCCGTGGGGGCCCCTGCCGTGCAGTCCATCCTGGTGGCAGGTGAGGAGGACATCCGCTGGGTGTGTGAGGACATGGGGCTGAAGGACCCTGAGGAGCTTCGCAGCTACATGGAGAGGATCCGGGGCAGCTCCTGACCCCTCCCCAGCCTGCCTGGCCCAGGCTTGTCGGACTGGGCGGCCTCCTGCTCATCCTCTGGTGCTTATTGACCCAAGTCCCCTGCCTGGTCCCTCACAAGGACTCCCGCCCAGGCCCCCTCTGTTCTGCTCCTTGTCATGGACCATGGTCATGAGGAGAGGCTCATGCCCCTTATTTATGGGAACCCTTTCGTCCTAATGTTGGGTACAAAATACATGGAGAAGGAAACCCCAGCGGGACGGCTGTTGTCTTTTTTCCAGTGGAAAGAATCAAGGGGGTGAAATGGGGGGCGTGTCAGCCCCTGTCCCTGCTGGCACAGCTCTGGGATGCTGGGCCATGAGCTACCCTCTCATAGCGACCAGCGATCCACATGAACAGGAGGGCAGCGGCAGCCTGGATGCCGGCCAGCAGGAAGAAGTACCGGTCCATCTGGCAGTTGTTGATGTTCCCTGGGGAAAGGAGGATGATGGCATTGGGGACAGGCAGGGCTCCTCTGGAGCTGGCAGCTGAAGCAGTGTGGCCAGCAGGTGGGATCCGAAGACCCTGGGCAGATAGCATCTGGACGCCCTGGGCCTAGCTATTCTTTCCCGGGTTTCAAACCCAAATGCCCCAGGAAAAGGTGGCCCCTCGGCCGGGATGGCAGAGTGCCGGACACAGGAAGGAAGCTCGGAGGCCCACTGAGTCCCATGCTTCCTCACTGACAGTTGAGGAGACGGAGGCCCCGGGAGTGGGGGCCACGCTTCCCACGAGAACCCCGTTCTCTGAGTCCAGCTTGCTCCTTCATTCTGCTGGGGTCAAAGCACTTAGCAATTGCCACCTCCCTCCACCTGTGCCCCTCTCCCAGGGAGGCCCCCACTCACCATAGTCCTTGGGGCAGTATAACCAGCCCCCCGGCAGTGACAGCAGAGCCTCCAGGCTGGAGCCCAACAGCGAGCCCACCCCCGACAGGAAGAAGAAGATGCCCATGATGGCGCCCTGCATGGAACGCGGGGCCTCAGAGTAGGCAAACTCCAGCCCTGCAGAGAGAGGGGAAGGGTGACCAAAGGGGCCCAGGCCCCTGCCCACTGGGCCCCACCCCCAGCCAGCCTCCACCCCGGCTTTCCCTGACCTGCCACCCGTGTTCCACTCATCCACCCCATGGACCTCCACCGGGACAACCCCCATGTTGTCCCAAGAGCCTTGGCTCCCCTCCTGCCCCACCTCCCTGCCATTTTCCCCTTCCCTGTCCCCTGCCCTTTCTGCCAACCCTCAGTGTCATCACCAAATCATTTTGATTCGACCTCAGAAACATCTCAGTGTCAGCCCTCTGTATTCCTTCTGTCCTGGGCCAAACCCGAGCCCCAGTCCCTTCCTGCTAGGCCTCTGCACGTGCCTTTTAAACTGTCTCCCATCCTCCTCCTCCTCCCATAGCCAGTTGTGTAAAATAGAGAATGGGATCCCTTCCCTGCCCAAATGCCCTTGGGGAGTGGCGCTGCCCTCGGAGAAGTCTCAACATCCAGGCTCAACCCACGAGGAACTCCCTGTGCCTGCAGCCTCCGCCCTCACCCCACAAGGCCCGGCTCTCTCTGCTTTCGCCATTGGATCCGCATGTGGGAGCTTGGCTGCTACCCCCCGAGTTCTGTCCCCTCTCCACCCTGCCCCAGGGCTTCCCCAGCACACGGCAGTCACTCCCACAGCACTCCCCTGGGTTTATTGTTCAGGAGACTGTTACCAATCCCCATCAGTGAGTCCCACCCAGCCTTCCCTTGTGTCTGCAGCTGAGTAGCCCCTGCTTTTGGCTCACTGAAGAGCCCAGTCCAGCCCAGGGAGGCAGACAGGTAAATGCATCATTACAACACAGCGACCTGTGTGCTGTGACAGAGATAGAGAAGACAAGGGAGGGATGGGGAGGACCCACATGCCCCAGGGGTGCCTTGGAGAGGGCCTCATGAAGGAGATGGCATTTAGGCTCTGAACTGAATGGGAAACAGGAGTTCTCTTTCAATCTGAGGCAGAGGGAAGAGCAAGGGCAGAGACGGAGAGTGTGGGAACGTGGCAGTGGGGGAAAGTCGGTGTGGGAAGTGTCTTATTCACCTCCAGGTCCCCATTGCCTAATGCAGTGCCTGGCACAAACCAGGTGCAATAAATGCCCGTCGGGTACATGCAGCCCCACTGGGAAAATCCTGCCTCCTCTATACAGATGGGCTCTGGAGGCTGTGCCTGTGAGACCTCTGACTCTGAGGCTCCCCCAGGCAGAACCCATCACTGGCGCAAGAGCAGGGGAGGGGTCCAACATACCTGGGATGCTGGCAAAAATCTCACTGATCCCGATGAGCAGGTACTGGGGGATCTGCCACCAGATGGACAGTGGTGCTGCATAGTACACATCCTCTCCAATCTTCTGGGACACCGTCTGGTTGTGATGAACGTATTCTAAACGCTTCATCTCCAGGAATCCTGGTGGGGAGACAGGGTGACTACAGCCAGGTCCACTCCGGGCAGCTTAGCCCATGGCCGAGCTTGGCATGTGGAGGGCGTTCACTAAGTAGCCAAGGACTGACTGGGCAGCAGGAAAGGAAAAGAATACTGGACTGGGGTGTGTGTGTCAAGATTTGGGTTCTAACGCTTCCCTTTTTGCCTTGCCTTCTGGGAAGCTCGGAGCTAGATTTTACACTCAATAACAGGAACAACTTTCATTAATTGAGAGCCTGTTGCATCCTAGGCATTCTTGCAAATGAAGAAAGAGAAATTTAGGTTAAGCAAGAAGCCTAGAGTCACACAGCTGATCAGTAATGGGGGCAGGATTTGAGCCCCAGTGAGTCTGGTTTCAGAGCTGGCCCGTGTTCCGTGCTATCACATGACTCCTCTACCGCAGCACCGAGTATTGCAGTCGGGCTTCTAACCTGGCTTTCAAGTTCATTTTATCTCCTTCCTTTTCACTGCCTAGGAGACAGCTGTGCTCAGGTGGAGTAAAGACAGGATGTGGAGTTAGGTGACTAGGGTTCCAACCCCGGCCCTGCGTAACTGCGGGCAAATCACTGCACCTCGCTGAGACCCAGATGGAATCAAAATCCCAGTATTACTGTGAGGATGAAATAGGACAAAATGCATTAAAGCACATAGCTTACAAAGAGCCTAGTTTGGTTTTCGTCCTTGCAATACAATACTATTTGTCCATTCCTCCGCCTCCGACTTGTGATCCAGCCATGGCGCTGGGTGCTTTATGGTCTTGTCTTGCTTAATCTGCACAGCACTCCAGCTAGACTACATTCTGTGTGGGCGGAGCCTGGGCCCTGCACCGGGGCTAAATGAACTACTATGTTTTAAAGGTGAGGCTCAGAGACTCCGAGAAACTTCAGGATCATTAATGACGAAGTGAAAGGGCCTGAGGTTGGTGCAACAGCATGAAAGGCAGCTTAAACTGAGCTCCTTTTTTTGCACGTGGCTTCAAATTCTTTTGACATGGAAGGAGAGCATAAATACTTTTTTTTAAAAGAAAAGCTGCCATGTGCTACTAAGAGGCTGCATGTCTTTGGAAAATTCACTCAGCACATTCGTATAATGCCCACGTGCGTTATTCATAGCAGGGAATGAAAAAATCCCTGCCCTCAGAGAGCTTACATCCCACTGGGAAAAAGATGTTTTCCTCTCTTGGTCCGAGTTTCCTCATCTGTCAAATGTGGGGGAACTGGACTCCGTGAGGAAAGCCTGCTTCAGCTCTCTCGTCCTGGGAAGGCAAGTCTGGCACCCATGGGTGGAGGGCATACTTGGCCCAGGCCCCTGGCTCCAGCAGCAGCCACAGCGGAGCTGGTGTCCCCACCCCCCGCCCCCAGACAAGGCCAGCCGCCTCCCCACGCCCCTCCACTCAGGCCCGCACACCTGCCACAATGACGGAGGCAAAACCAAAGAACATCCCCAGGGCCATCTTCTGCAGAGCCGAGGGAAGCAGCTTGCACCTCATCAGCAAAGGGTCAAGCACGTGGTCCTTCACCGGCACCAGGATCAGCACCACCACCACGTTGGCCAGGAGGAGCCAGGCTTCTGGGATCTGGGCAGGAGGGAGCCAAGAGAGGCAGGCTAGCAGGGCGAAAGGAGCTCCGTGCTGCCTCCGGGAGGCACACTCCTTGGCTGTGTAACTGGGGCGGGGGATGGGATCACGAGTGGTAAATAGGTTCCTCTAACTTCCATCCATTGGCGGTGGCTGCCTGGAACACTTGGGGGCTCAGCATAAAGAATGTCATGATTGATAGTGATGGCGGTCGTGGGCCACAAAGGGAGGTAGAGTGGCCCATATGCCATTCATCTCCCAGCTCTAAAGGTCTTTGATTTTATGAGTCTCTGAAAAGCCAAGGAACTGCTTTGGAAAGTCCTGGTGAAAGGCACGGGTGTCAGAGAAGCACAGGACAAGGCAGAGTTGGGGAGGGTGCACCTGACCTGAGGCCCAGGGCAAACCGGCAGCAGGCGCAGCAGTGGGTGGGAGGGAAGCTGGCCTGAATTCCTCCGAGCAGTTGAGCATCTCAGCGGGGTGGCTGGGCTGAGGCACCAGTCCGCCCACCCTCCAGGTGCCTTTCCTATGCCCTGTGGACACCCTGCCATTGGGCGAGGAGAATGCAGAGGCGGCTTCATCTCCGTCTCTTCTAGGAGGAAGTCCCCAGCCTGGCTTGAGCTGGGGGCTGAACACACCAGTTATGTCTCACCTTATAGCCTCTGTTCTGGGCTCCCAGAGCCACGGAGCTGTTGCCAGGATAGTCCGGGAAAATGTTCGGGATGTGGAGGTGAAGACCTTGTAGGACATACGTGGACTGCATCTGCCGAGAGAGATGGAGGTGAGGCTGGAATAGAGCTGGCCACCTCGCCTCCAGCCCCAGGGCCTCCAGCTGCCAGGCAGGCATTCCTCAGCAGTAGCAGAGGGCAGCTGGGCAGCTGTCCCCTCCCCAGCCTCAGGGGAAAAGTGACTGCCACGCCCTCCTTGTTCCTCAGAAGCAGACTTGGCTGGGGAGCTTCCTTCACTCTGCTCCCAGGCCGTGAGCTGTGTGGGCGACTTTATTCCAGAGCTGGGCACAGCTGGTCGGACTCATACCACGTCTCCAGGGACTGGCCCAGAGCAAGCGTGGATAAGTGCTTCTTGACATGGGGAAAATAATGACATGGCTGTCCCCACGGGAAGTGCTCATCTGACACCGAGGCCAGGCTGAGTCCCACAGGTTGCCACAGCCAGGAAATGTGTAGGCACTGACCCGCTGAAATGCTCTGGACCTGCCAACAGATGCAGACATTCCCCCTCCAGCTGCTGCAATGGAAGGGCGTCCAGGAGAGTCCCACGGGGGGGCTGGGGCCGGGGGGTGGGCGGGCACTTGGGCTGCACCCGGCAGCAGCTATTTATCAACTGGTGTGGAAGGATGTCAATGTTCTTTTTTATTTTTGATTGTATTTTTCCCCATTACAGTTTATCCCTCACCCCCATACCGTCTTCCACCCCCACCCACCGGAACGTAAACATTCTGACAAGTAGGAATCAGCCATGGACACACGCACACGCTGTGTCCCTGTCCCGTCACGGAGGACACCTTCTGCCTCTGTGCTGCTACCGCCAAGTGGCAGGCTGGCCCTGCATGACTCCCATCTCCTGCAGCTCGAAACAAGCTTCCTGTGGAGGGCGTAGGGGAGGCAATGACATTGTGGTCTGGGGATCAGGGGCTGGGGTTAGGCTGCTACCCAGTCTGCACACACACACACACACACACACAGAGGCTCGAGCTCACATGCAGACACCTGCTCATCTTTCCCTTGGGGAGGGCTGGGAAGCAGCGGTTCCCAAACCCAGCTGAGTGTCGGCGTCATCTAAGAAGCTGATCACACCAGACACTGCCCCCAGCAGTTCTCTTTCAGCCGTCTGGGGTGGGCCTTGGGAATCTTTGTTTTTTAAAGGCTCCACAGGTGCCTCCCAGGCACAGCCAAGTGGGGAACCACAGTGACACAGCACTCAGTGCTCTGAGCCGGCCCCTAACTCGCTGTGGGGTCTTGGTCCACCGACAGACCCTCTGTGGGCCCCCGTTGCCCAGTGTGGAAACCCTGAATGCTGCAGAGCTGTCAGAGCCTTTGTCCGAGCCTCTCGTTCTCCACACGAGGGAACTGAGGCCGGGAGAGGCGGGTCTCGAGTCACGGGGCCTCAGCCTTGTGTCCAGAGCTCCTTGTGTTCTACCACCCAAGGGTGTTTAACTGTGGGGGTGACCTTGTGCCCAGTCCACGTCAGCTGCGAACCCCTCCCCCTTTCTGCACTTCTGGGTTTCTATGGTGAGAGATGAAAACGGTGAGGGGGCTAGGGAGCCAGGCGCCCCAGAGCGAAGGGGCAGGGCTGCTCACCTGGAAGTACACCATCCAGTAGGGCACCAGGGTCACCAGGACGGGCAAGATCTTCACCAGCACCCGGAAGTTGGCGATGTCCTCCTGGCGGGAAGGGCCAGGCCAGGGAGTCCGCTGGTCAGGTAGCAGTTGGGCATCCTGAGGGTCCCTGCGGGACAGCAAATAAAATGGCCACTATTGTCACCACCAGCGTGGCCACTGTTTTCCCCGCCACCATCCTCTCCTGGTTTAATCCCATGGCCCCAGTAGTCAGTCATCACAGCTGTCACCTCCGACACCAGCCCCACCTGCAGCCCCTCGTCAGGACCACCTTCACCGTCCTCCCTACCCTTGCCGTTAGGAACAGGGTCATTGTCATATCGTCATTTTTTTCAGTGCTGGCACTGCCGTTGTCAATACGATCACCTTCTTCGTAGCAAAGGTGGCTAATCAAGACCCATTTCGCCCTACAGCTGTGGCCCCTGGGGTCCTGAAGGGAGTTAAGACCAGAGATTGTGGTGAGCAGTCTTAGGGGACGTTTAGTTTTGTAGCATTGACCTGCCATGGGAACCAAGGAAGTCCCAGTGCACACTTGACTCGGACTCCCCACCCCCTTGCTGTCTCCAAGTCCATCCCCCTCAGCTTGACAGTCCTCTCCCTACAGGACAAAGAGGCAGGGAGCGAAGGGAACATTAGCAGGAGACAGGAGAGGTCAACCACTCTGCAACCTTTACCATTCACCCTTTGTTGTGAGAGGTGTCTGCCCAAGAGCTTTGCCTCATTGAGATTCTTTAAAAAGGGGCAATAGGAGACTTCCGGCCAAGATGGAGGCATAGGTAGCCAAACAGTGCCTCCTCGCACAACCAAGATAGGGACAACAATATGGAAACAAAATAACAACCAGAACTGACAGAAAATTGAAGTGTATGGAAGTCGGACACCCAAGGATTTAAAAATAGACACGTTCATCGAGACTGGTAGGAGGGGCAGAGTCGGGCCTGGAGAGGGACATGGAGCAGAGAGCTGAGCAAGCGGGGTGGCATGCAAGTCTGCAGCAGGCAGACCCTGGGCGCACAAGCGGCGGTGGCTGGTGGGCCCCTGCCAGGGGGTGGCAGCTGGCAGACCCAGCGAGGCGGCCATTGTGAAGCAAGGCACTGCGCGCAACTCAGGGTCCCAGCACTGGGAAATAGAGCTTTGGGTCACTTACTGAAAAGGAAGGTCCCACAGGGTGCACAGGCCCACCCACGCTGGAATTGGTGCCAGAGGGGCCCAGTTAGCTTGTGGAAAGTGGTGGAAAGGTCTGAGGTCCTACACAGAGCAGAGCAGGCGCCATTGTTCCTTCTCGGACCCGCCCCCACATACAGCGTCACTACCCAGAGACTGGGGTGCCCTGCCCAGGTGAACTCCTAAGGCCCCACCCCTCACTACAGGAGCTCGACAGGACCAAAAAAAAAAAAAAAAAAAGAACCAGCAAAAA